>CM044907.1:56640574-57240574 GCA_024500145.1 Gentiana dahurica var. dahurica | reverse complement strand
TTAATCCATATATGATCATCTTGTGATTTAATAAGATTTCTCAATCACGGAATTATATGAGAAACTTAGATTAAATTGGTCCAGTCCTATATGACTCTCATCATATATAAATGCCCCACTTAGACAACCAATGTCGACGGTCCGGATAAGACGGTCACACCATAAAGTGTTATGGACGTATTAATGGTGGTTTAATCAATAGACCCCATACTTTGATTAAGTTCACCACGGACTAACAGTTCAAGTGTATAACCACAAAATTAATCCTCATGTGTGTCACACACTAAGTTATATGGCTACATTTGATTCGACTTAGGGTTTTCAGTAGTGTACTATTACTTACAAGCACGAATCAAGTAATAAGATGATAATAAATCTGTCATTTATTTATCATAAAAACAATTACATAAATTGTCTTTCGGGCGCTACTTCCAACAATTTGAACTTAGGACCTTTTAGTCCCGAAGTCTCAGAGGATGTGTTAATGATGTATTATATGGGAGAATAATATATACTATATAGAATATGTAGAATCTCTCTCTCTCTCTCTCTCTCTCTCTTCTCTCTCTCTCTCTATATATATATATATATATATATATATATATATATATATATATATATGTAACATTAAGCCATGTGACATTCTTTTTTGGGAAAAGTTTGACATTTAAGTAAACCCCAAAAAACATAACATAACAAAAAAAAACATGAGGGGGGTTCGGGGGGAGGGGGAGGTTTCCAACTGTTACTTCAAATTTTTCACACATCTATAGATTAATTCCCCCAAAACACCACTATTTTCACACATTCCTCTATCTTCATTCTCACTTTTTTGTTTTTGAGAAGTCATTCTCATTCGTGTAAAAAATTATAGAATTCACTTTACATTGATATCTCCACCATTAACATGAAAGCAAAACCAGAAAAATAATTATAACTCAAAATAACTTTCTGAAAACCTCACTGTCAACACATACTGCCCAGAAACTAAGACCGGTGATCAGTCAGGAAGCTTTCTTGAGAGAAGGCTAGGGACAGCGGCCCAGGCTTTAGCTCCAGACTTGGTTTCTAGTCCTACAATTACCCGACATTAACCCTAACACATAGAATGTCCAATTTCGTGCTGCTTAATTATTAAAATAGAACTAAAACAACTTAAAACAAATTCTTTAAAACAAGTATGGAACTTTTCGATAAGATAAACTCATTACCTTGTGTAATGAAAATTAAGTCAAACGATGAACAAACTACAGTCAACCTTCACATTCTTGTGAATCTATCAATAAACGGAAAATCCTAATGTAAATACTACGAATTCAAATTTAAGATGATTAGAACTGCGAATTAAACGAGTGTTTACGATATTTACCATCTTGAATCGAACCAACCAGCAAAACTGCTCTAGAATCTGAAACGGCTTTGAAATCAGCACTATGATCTGCATAAACTCATAAAACTCAGGAAAACTACTCTAGACGCTAACACCCAGGGCGCTTTCCCGAGAGCTCTTGCGGGACAACGGCTCAAGCAACAATGAAAAACACATAAATATGTATCTTGGGGAGTCTAGGGTTATCTGATGTCTTTTTATAGCATTTTTACAACATAGGTTGGTTTCCAAAGTCTTCAGTGAAAAGAAAACTTAAAATATAGGGAAAAGGGAATTGATATCTGAATGGACCGAACTAGCTTTACAAATGTGTGAGGGATTTTACACAACTAATAACAAATATATGGATTATTTTACGATATAAAACATATATATTTTAAATTATTTTTAAACCAATTAACATATTCATTTTCATTATTAAAAAATATTACGTCAAAAATGAATACTATGATTCATATTTATTTTTATATTAACAAAACATGGGGATTCAAAAAAAAAATTAACATGATATATTTAAGGTGTTTTTGGGGTATTAATATTGATGGAGGTCAAATCAACTCCAGCCACGTGTCATCTTGTGAGTGGCTAAGTAATAAATGGGGAAAGAGAAAATGAACAATTAAGGCCAGGAGCCTTAATTAATACTCAATTGAAAGACCTTTATCCCAAGGAGGGAGGTTGGTCTAGCTCTTCCTAGTCCATCGCAGGTCGGTCAGGACGCAACGAGGTTGGGACATCGCAGCACAAACCGCAGCGCCGTCGAAAGCTCTCCATAGTTCAGATAGAGCTAACCTTGGTTTTATCCACGTGGGTAATACGGAAAGAATCCTCCCTCATTACAACTCGATCATATCATTCAAACTGCCGTAATTACCTCCTAAAATTACGGAGATTAATGCGCACAAATCCACAGCGGTTACAAGTGAGAGTCCTTGAAGGACACGGCACAACTATAACCTAGAGCACAATTGTTCCCTATATAAACGTTCCTAAAAACTACGACAAACTTGATTCCTGACATTATACAAGATACGTAGGCAACTTGACATTATACAGGATACGACGCAGTCTAAACACCCTAAAATCCTTCCCCGTTCCATACTTATTTTAGGTTTTTGGGATCTTGAACATTGTCTCTAGATTAAATTGGCCCGGATTTACACCTGACGGTTCCCAACACCATCAAATTAGCGCTAGAAGGAGGGCTCCTATCGACAATTATTTTAAGATCCACACTTTAATCATGCTGCCAAAGTATCAATTGAAAGCCAACAAAAATCTGGCAGAGACCGCCCAATTGTGTAGTCAACATGAAGCAAAAAAGGTCAAAGATAATACCCCTACCAATCATTAAAAAACACAAGAAATGCGTTGAACTGTTAATATATTTTACTTAATTACATATAATAAGCATTAATTATAAGATTAATATAATAATATATACTACTGTCAATCTTAAAGGTTTTTATTATTTGTTAGATTAAAGGTAATATTAATTGAACTGTCATTCAAACTAGGGGTGTACAACGAAATTGGAAAACTGGACTGACCGACTGAACCGGATTAAACCGGACCGGAAAATGATGAACCGCGGTTTTCCAATCGGTTTTTTCATTGAATAAAAACCGAACTGGAAATCCAATTCAGTTTTCGGTTTTATCCATAAAAACCGGTATGACCCGAACCGAACCGGTTATACTTCATTTTTAATTATATATATATAATTTAATTTGTTCACTACCTCTATAAAAACCCCCCACACACAACCCTAAATTTCTAAACCTTATACTTCTGCCGTTTCTACCTAAACCTAAACCTAAAATGCTTCCCAACCGCCGATAACCGCCGGTTGAGCTCACCGGCCATTCTTGCTTCTTATAATATTCTTCATCCGTTAATCGTGAAAGGCTGAAAGCAACATTTGAAATTGTCGTTACAACGACCACCCGCTGGCTTATGGTGCCAATAATGGTGTTTGTCTCATTTTTAGAAGAAAAAAATAAAATTTTTATGGTAAATAAAATACAGTCTGAAAACCGAAACTGAACCGAACCGGACTGTATTGGTTCAGTCCAATTCAGAAAAATGACCAATTCAGTTCAGTTTAGAAAATATCAAAACCGTAACAACAGTTCAGTTCAGAAAATCGTAAAAAACCGACCGGACTGGACTATGTACACCCCTAATTCAAACCCTGAGTTGAATCGTGAGAAGTTGTACCAAACTGTTGACCCGATGGTATATTGACGGTTCCATGTTATTTTAATGGACGTACCATCCCAACCCGTGACCTGTCTCGAACCATCACAAACAGTTAACCCGATAGTATACCGGCACTTTATGAGACGGACGAACAATGATTCAAACACTGAACCGCCGGTTCAAGTGGCCGAACCGGACGGTTATAAACACCTCTACTCAACATACAGAGAGGGACGCATGCAAAGGAAGGCTGTCGGTGGAGGCAAATTGCTTAGTGGGTCAGCTCCCCACTTATTAATTTATTGCTTTGCTTGATTCCAAATCCAGCCTGTGCAACATTAAATCTCAACCGTCTACATTTTACCTACCAGACGATCTCGATCATCCGCTCTCTTTCTCTCATTTGACAACAACGCTTTATCTGACACTTCCTTTTCTAACAACAACGAAGAAGAAGAAGAAGAAGAAGAAGAAGAGAAACTCAACACAAATAAATCCTTCAAGAACAACGCCTCCTTTTCCTCAAATAGAAAATATTTACATATATAATTCTTTTTCTTCCCTACAATGCCAACCAAAGTGTTTATTTTGGCAGTGTTGGTGGTGATTATTGGTGTTGTGGTGGCGGATGAGTCATCCACTCCGGCGAAAGTGTTGAAAGTGGTTAAAGGAAAGAAATATTGCGACAAAGGATGGGAGTGCATAGGGCCATCTATTTACTGTTGTAATCTCACCATTTCTGATTTCTTTCAGATTTACCAGTTTGAGGATCTTTTCGCCCAGCGGAATACTCCTGTAGCTCATGCTGTTGGCTTTTGGGATTACCACTCTTTCATCACTGCTGCTGCTGTTTATGAGCCCCTTGGATTTGGTACTACTGGCAATAGGACCACCCAAATGCTCGAGATTGCTGCTTTTCTTGCCCATGTCGGCAGCAAGACTTCTTGTCAGTACCCATTTCTCCTTCTTCTTCTTATTACTATTATTTATGTACGTTATTCACTTCATTGTCCTATATGCAAAAGGGATGTTTCGAATTTCTTTCAAGTGGAATTGTTGCTGGGAAATCTCTTTTTTTGGGGGTGGAAATGCGAGGGAGGGTAATGTTACCAGCAATTTTTGTTGTTATGTACATCTTTCCGATCTGGATCTAGATCTGGATCTGGATTTGAAAATTGTATGGAAGGTTGACCTGGGATGTAACACTGAATAATCTTAACTAGTAGCAGTATATGGTAGCTAGCCTCAGCTGAATTTATGATGCCAAAGGATATGCTCACTCGATTCTTGGCGGTGGTGCAGGTTCAGAACACATTGGCACACATAAGGGCTTTCTCTTGCCTTTCTTTTGTAGTTGAGAACTAATCAGATTCACTCGACTCGTAGCATAGATCAAATTGTAAATTTGTGTTATGAACGACCAACATAGTTATCAAACTAAGTTTAATATGTATAGTATTGGATTTGGACATTGGCATTGTGTACATGGGCTGACGTAGGATCTCGGATAAGGGGGGTAATAATTTTTTAAAGGCAATTAAAAATTTAAGGGGGGCAAACTATATGCATACTACAATTTTTAGTGTATTTTTTCGGAGTCCGCCAATAATTGTGTAGACGGACAGGTGCCCATATCTCTTACCTTCAACATTCTCTTGCTCGCTTGTATTTCATGAACAAAATCTAGGGTAGTTTTTTTTGTTGGAGGGTGGGGTGGGGTGTGGTGTAGGTGGGGGATTGGGAGGTTGAATCTTTATCGTTTATTATATTTTTGCTTATATGCAGCCTTGCTGACATCCATCAGCTCATCTGACATCGATGACTTTGTTGATTTTCTGATGTCTGATTGTTTGTCTTAAAAAATCAAGAAAATAAAAGGCCCGTCTTGCTAGGATTTTCAATGCCTTTGATGCTATGGTTGTGTTGTATCCAAATTTATGATGGTGATGTTTATGGCGCATGCAGGTGGGTACGGAGTGGCCACCGGTGGACCCTTGGCATGGGGTCTTTGTTACAACAAGGAACTGAGTCCTAGTCAATCTTACTGTGATGATTACTACAAGTTAACGTACCCATGCGCTCCAGGAGCAGATTACTACGGCCGTGGTGCGATACCGATATACTGGTTAGTTTTTTCGCTTTCTGTTTTGCCTTTAAGGTTGAAGACTTTTGGAAGTAAACGACCATAGAGACAGGCATATGTAGGCTATGAGGATGAGAATGTATACTTCTCCTTTTGCAAAAGTGCCTTTACCTTTTCTTCTATATTTTGTCTGGAAATTAAAAATGGATACGTTGTTCATTGAAGTGCATGTTTTCTAGTAGGAAACAAGTTAGATTTTAACAAGTGTTTTCATGTATCGCATAGCCAAGTGTTTTTTGCTGACCGTAAAAGTTGTTAGATTTTAGGATACATGTCAAAGCCATGTAAGGTGGACATTGGCTATTGTTTAGGTAGTCTGAACTTTGGTGCCATTGGTTTTGTCTCAGGAACTACAATTATGGGCAAATTGGTCTAGCCCTCCACCAGGATCTGTTGAACCATCCCGAATATTTGGAGCAAAATGCGACATTGGCTTTTCAGACTGCAATATATTCTTGGATGACGCCAAAGAAAAAGGGACAGCCTTCTTGTCATGATGCTTTTCTTGGAAAATGGAAGCCAACAAAAAACGATACAGCCTCGAACAGGTTTCCGGGTTTTGGTACCACCATGAATATCTTGTATGGGGACAGTGTATGTGGTCAAGGCGATGTGGATTCCATGAACAACATCATCTCCCATTATCTTTACTATCTTGACCGCATGGGTGTTGGTCGTGAGTTAGCAGGGACCCATGATGTTCTCACTTGTGCTGAACAGAAACCATTCAATCCATCCGCACCGGCTTCATCTTCTTCATCATAAATATTGGAAGTAGCATTCGTTTATATGATCCTGTAAGTGTTGTGATCGTCCCATTACATTATTTGTGGAGAACAATATACAATAAAAAGTCTCTTTTGTTTCTGTGAGGAATGAATATATAAGTGTACTTCCCTGTATCTGTATCTGTATCTGTATTTCCTTTCAGTGTCGTTGTTGGTGCTGGTTCGGTTTGTAATATATTAAGTATAATTTTTGGCAAAGTTTTGTGATTTGTATGTTCAATTTTCATGTTGCTGTTTCGATTCTATGTATTCTTTTCTGCAGTAATTATTCAACTGGACAAAAAGGGTAAAATCCGTTTTCTCTGCAGCCAGACCTGACAAAAAGGGTAAAATTGATTTTCTCTACAGCCAAGACAAAATAGTGGCTGCATTCTCGCTGTTCTTGTGAAACCTCGTATCTTTGTAATGGATATAAAAGTCTTTTTATGATGTCACAGAACAACAAGGAGAAATACAAAAACAAAATAACAGAGGAATTATCTGGGAAAGGGAAGAGACGAAATGCAGGGAAAGATTAGACAAAAATGCAGAGAAAGAAGAAGTGGAAATTGGGGGTAAGGATAGATTTCATTAATTTCATACATAGCTCCAAAATTACGGAAAATTCCTATCTTATACCGCTAATGACCCAGCATAACAAACCGGTCACACTTGCACACAACGCACCCTTCGCCAACAGCTTTTGCCTCACTGTCTCCTGTGCATGAGCCTGCTGGATCCGGTCATTTCGCCTCTTCACTGCGTCAACCATCGTATCTGCACAAGAAGCCCGAATCAGTACAATAAATAGAACAATATAAGCAGGCAGGGTAGAATTTGAAAATGCAGAAGTAAAATAAAGCAGCGACGGAAAGCTACTGGGAGCCCGTTTGGATCGATCTCCGCCACAAACTTCACATTGAGAGGGCATACACTTCCCGAAGTGGCACTCTCCATACCAGTCCACATCGGTAATCGTGCTCGATCAGGACTAAGGGCCCCGAGATAGCGTGTACCGATCATACATGTCAATAAGGGCCCTCCAACATATATTCGTCGTCTGAGTAGCCCCGTCCCAGCCTAGGATCGCCAAAAGAGAATCGACAAATGGCTCCTTGTCATCTTGGATCGCATGAGCGGCCATAGGTGACTACTTCTCCGACCTCGATCCGAATCTCGGGAACGGCCATCCAACAAGAGACTCCACTTTCATGCATCGCTGGCTCCATTGATGGACTTTGTCCAGAAGATTGAAAAATAGCCGAGGACTCTTGACCTGCAACGATATCTGCCCTGACACACTGGTCTTACAGAAACTATAAAACCTCTGGAGAACGGCTATTGACGGCTCTTGCCTCATTATTCAACATAACACTATAAAAGCCGCGATCACCCTCACTGCCCCTTATGTTAAGTCACACGGGAGGGCCTCCATCTCATTCATTATCTCAACAAAGAAAGGGTCGAATGACGGATGCTAGCCCGCGTAAAAGTGGAATACCAAGACATCTTTCCTCTGGCGGGTACAACATCAATCATTCTTTTTACCATCGAAGTTGGAAAACCTATAGACCTCCAGAATGTTCTGATCGCCTTCCAATTTTTCCGATCCTCTTGTCTAGAGCCTCCTGCATGGCACACTCCGCCGTCACCCAGGGCTGTCAGGTTTCGGGGTTTTCTTCTTTTTCTTCTTGTCACCGACTTCAGCAGTTCGGCGCAGAGACCCCTTTCGACGTCTAGGCTCCGCAGGCAAACGCCTGAGCATCTCGTCACCACTAAGAAAGCCCTCGTTATCAGAACCCTCCTCCACATCAACAGCACCATCGCCATCGGAGCCATTTATGCTGACCTCCTCATCCTTTAAAGCATAATCGTACACCTCACGATCACTATCAGAATGGGATCGGTCGGACATCCTGGAAAACAAAAAGGTGAGGTGGAGAGTTAGTCACCTTGACGATACAAGTCGAGCCGAGCTTGTCCGCCCACCTCGACACCTCCTTCCTCCGATTTTCAGACTCAACGAAAAGAAAACCTAACATAAGGGTGAAATCAATAAGAACATTCATACAGAACAAGCATTGAGGAATAGGCACGGAAAATCTCAGTTATCATGTTTTTCTACTCAGAAACTTGAAGGAAGTGCAAGAAAAGAAGCCTGAAAGGATGAAAACGAGAGAAAACAGTGAAAATTAAGAAGATCTAAAGACCTTATCTGAAAAGTTTGCAGAAAACGGTGCCAGAAACTGGGAAATCGTGCAGGAATCTTCAAACACCCGTCAGAAAACTCAAACTCTCTATGGAAACCTCAATAAACAGCCGGAAATGCCTTCACCCACTCGCCGACAAAACTTTTGCTATAGAAACTCAGAAAAGAAAAAGTGTTGAAGTGTTGGGGTTAACCCTGTAAGGAAATCAATCGAGTAGCGCAGCGGAATTTCAAAAATTGATTTCCCAATCCAGGATCGACTTTGTTTTAACAATAAACATATAAAAGAGGGGACGGTAATATCACCTTGGTTGTCTAAAAGATCGACGCTTTGATCGTCCAGTAGAAGTAGATGTGCACGAGCCGTCCACGTGTCCGGCCTCTACCAGTAATCCACACGAGCACCTCGCCGGAATCCCGCCAAGGATTGCTACTAGAAAAACTCAACTGTTAGGTCGACCTTTTCTCTCTCTATAATCTCGCTCTAAGATGCTCTCTTATTTTCACATGAACAATTAACTCTTGGAATTATGATGTACAAAAAGAGCTAGTCAATCCCTCATTTATATAGAGTATGGGTCGCCCCTTTATTGTTCCAATCTGATTGGAAGAAGCTTCTTAGTAGATTGTGGTGAGAGCAAACATTTTCCTAATAAAATAAAGAAAATCCCTTTGATTGATTTATCTCTTTTATTTAATATCTTATATTAAATAAATCTAAGATATTGTCAATATCTTATATTGAATATCTTTATCTTATTACCATAAATCTATTTTTCCATAAATCAATTAATATCCAATATTAATAATATGGTAATCTTATTAATTAAATTGCACAATCCAAGTGTATCATAACACTTAAATCTGTGCCTCTTATAGCCATATATTGACACCCGAAATATTCTTTAATTAATATAACTCTATGATTAATTAATTTACAAAATACATGTATATTTTATATATATATATATATATATATATATATATATATATATATATATATATATATATATATATATATATATATATATATTTCAAATTATGTGTATCATAATACACATATTTAATTAATCAACATAATTAATATCTTGTATTATATTTACTCATAATAAATAAATACCGTCATATTAATTTACCGCTATAACCTTTATAGTATGAGATAAATTCTTTCCTTATTTGGTTATCAACTATAACCACATTTAAATCCGACTTGATGTTCATATGTGTGTGACCCGATAGGCTTTCGAATATGTTGGCCGTAGACATAAGGCGCAATTACGAAAATGCCCTTCACCTCTAACGATCACGGATAGCGTCTAGCAACACGTCCATGACCCCCGATCATCGGAAGAGTCAAAACGCAATGACTACTACCTTTCATGTGCTCAGTTAGCGTGTAAATACAATCCCATCGCTGTAGTAATATCCATACGATCGTATCTTGATCGTATCCCATAATCTGGATATCAAGCTCTCTCGGAATAACTCATTTACTCCCACTTTGCAAAGATTCACGAGAAGTAGACATCCCTTATGGGAAGGCCTTTTCGGATATTCACTCCTACTTATAGGGTACGCGATTCCCGGACAACCAAACATGTATACTCTGCATGCTTCAATATCACGCCCAATCACTACCGCATGATCGCCCCATGGCTAAGGGAAACCTCAATAGTGTCAAAGCATGACAATCCACACCGTGATGCCATGTAGACTCCGGTCCTAAGGATAATACACAACCGTCACATAGTGTGACACTTAACAGTGTAAGTGGGCCAGTCTAGCGTACGCATTCTCTAATACACGTCCACGTACAGTCCAAGTGTCTCTACACTTCGATAGACGAGATCTATCCCCACCCTTAAAGACAAAAGACATCTATTACGTGATAGTCTGTTCATACTATCAATGCCCTGTTCAACAGTACATTAGCCTAGAGACATTTAAGTATCAAACTTATTAAAGTGATTAGAGATCTCATCAACATAATCGCCTATCATGGTTTCTCTATCACATTTTAATACTAAGGACGTTATCATATAACAATTCATAATTAGTTCTTTAAAAGAACAAATATATGACAACAGAAAAGCCATTTATTATATATGTATAATTATAAAGAAATAGTAGAAATGATCCGACCTGGTCCAATCAGGTCCAACCCGATCCGATTTAGGACACTATTTCAACAAACCCCTTTATATAGAGGGAAGGTTGGGCGGTTTTCGACTGTAATAACGGTTTTGATATGAGGGCGCGTCTTTTTGAATTTCAAAATTCGCAATCGCACTTATTTCGGGGCAGTTACAGAAATAACCCAACCAATCAGAGCACGTGACCTTTCACATCAGCGGTTACGTCAGTCACTGAATCAAGGTGGCTCCTCAAATCGACCCCGTCGATGAATTTCTCTCCGCCAATTTTAAAGACCGTCCGCTTCATAGTGCTGCCCCATCTAAGCCCGTCCACTTCATAGCGCGGCATCACAAGACCATCCACTTAATAGCGTGGTACTTAGGTTCGTCCGCTTCATAGCGTGCAATCCGCGGCGAGTCGTTTCACAATATAAAAGCTGCATAAGACCATCCGTTTCATAGCGAGGCATCTAAGACCGACGCCCACGAGTTCGGCGTTCCAACCACGCTAGCAAAAGATCCGCTTCACAGCAAGTCCTCTCGGCACAAGGTTATCGATCCACAGACAACTTTACTCCCCGCCTTAAATTTCATGCAAATTCTTAAGGCACGGAGTAAGGGGCCATTGATACGCCTGAGCCGCCATCGGGCCCGCGGATCCACCATTGGGTCTGTCTGGCAGCCCTAACAGTATAGGAAGTCATCGGCCCGCCGAGTCCACTTACATCTAAGCCGGACAAGGGCCAAAGACCAGTCAATAAGACCTCAACTTGCCATCCTCCTAGACGCGACCTAAGGCAATCGGGGCCGGCCAGTCAGCCCCTCATGAGTACGAGCCCGCACAACTGAGTGAGCTAGATGCCACATGACGATTTCAAGATAAAGACTCTACTAATAGCTAGGTGATGGGACCGCCCTGCGTCGGACCCGCCGTGACAGCTGTCTAATTTAATTATTGTCTTATGACTCTTTATTATGTCTTATTGTCATTATCTTGATCATGTTTAATAGCTCGCAAATACATAGAGGCATAGTGTAACTCACAATCCATCTACAATATTATAAAAAGCAGACACTCTGCCAATTTGTCGACTATTATGCTTGCCGTTCATTTCCCTAGTCTGACCACCGTATTTTCTTTATCACTACCGTGCACCACAGGTTTTTATACAAACACAGCCATATGTCCACCACTAAAACTCCGCAAACATCACCGTGATGATTCTGACATGATCCCTTATGAGCCGGGTGATGATTCCGATGAGGCTTCAAACGGAAAACCAGAAAAGACGGCCCTTGGTTGCCGGAATTGATGATTGGAAACTGCAAATATAAGGTATGACTGATTGGAGCTTAAATTCACCCTTCAAAAACAAGTTATAAAGACTCGAAACCGTGGGTAAACTAACTCTCTAACCGGCAGTGTACCGGGTCGATTGCTAGAATAGCTACAGGAGTACGAGGTCGAACCCAAGGGAAAAGTGTTTGCAAGTACCAAAGTGAACGTATTACTTAGTCTAGGTGATCAATATTTTTTTAAAGTATTTGTATAACTACAACGACACTAAAGTGATTCTTACTAACGAGTCTAAAGATAGAAAAGAGAGAAAGAAGATTAAACTACTAGGTTCTAAAGATAGATTAAGGGACATAGCCGAACCATGATCAAAATAGCTAGTTTCACCCCAAGAAATGACAAAACTGGGAGTGTGCATTAAACGAACAAACTCTTGCATTCAATTCCACGGGTGCGTACTCCTAATCCCAGTGCTAAGATCTGAACAACTCTCTCCTAACACCTTATGCCAAATTAACTACCCTTCCCTAAAGAAGATTCAATAACAAGACATGTTATGCACTAGAGCCGCTTAAACATTAAAACGAGTAACCTCACTTTGGGCTCGGACTTAACAACTAAGCCGAGTCTACACCGTGATCTTAGAACCCCTTTTCCCACACCCCTCTATCTGAACAACTCTCAAGAGTGATGTGTGTGATTTTGACCTAGGTGATCAATCTAGCCCAAATCTGTTATAACAAGTTCTAAGACGTGAAACATGCAAGATACAACAATAAAAAACACCACCCACTCCCAATTTCATCACCCAAAGGGTGATTTCACCAATTTTCACATGATTCGACTATGAAAAGGGATTAGCTACTCATTATACTAGTTAAAACATGCACACAACAGTAAATGAAAGCCATAACAAGTAAAAGAAAGGAGAAATTTACCATTAAATTGCAGAAATTCGAGATTAGATCCAAAAAGTACAAAATAGAAAACTAATTAAAAGGTGGTCTCTTAGTGTTTGGAATAGAAATCTAAGCTAAGAAATGGAAAAATTAAGCTAATATTATGTTGATGTAAGCTAAGAGAAAGTATTCTAAGTTATTACAAAAATCGAGCTAAGAAATGGGTAGAGTTTTGCTAAGAGAATGGAGAAGAAGCTGATGAAATTCGAAAGAAATGGGTATTTATACGGGCAAAAATCTGTATAAAACGGCCCCAAACGCGCGTTTCAGCACCTAACTCTCTGTACAAAAAAAAACTGTTCCAAACGCACGTTTGAAATGTTCAAACGCGCGTTTGAGACGGTGCTGTTTTTTGGCTGCAGTAAAACTATGATATCTTCGCGTGTAGAACTCCGATTTGAGTTATTCAAAATGTGTTGGAAAGATCTTTCAATTATCTACAACTTTCATGAAGAGACCATGACCAGAAAATGCCTCCATAATAGGTCAAATAGCTTCTGAACAGAACGTAGCGTGAAGATACCAACTATTTTTCTTCCTTTTCTTCATTTTTCTTCTTCCTTGGCTCATTCTTGCACCTTGATCATACTTCTCATCATAAATCTTCGCCTTACGGGTTCTCATGACACCTAGACCCTACAATCTCATGAACGAACAACACACACAAACGATTCCGGAGGGTAAAAGTGCTCGGGAATGGGTTAATATCACTAAAAAGAGGTAGTAAACCATCAAAGCGATGGATTTAATCCCCGTGCTATAAACTCATGATCCCGAAAACGGTCTAAAAACACCGAGAATGTGCTAAAAGTTGGATAAACGGGGGTGGAAAATGCACCGGAATCACGTAAAGTTGACTCCCATCAACCACCCCACACTTAGCCTTTGCTCGCCCTCAAGTAAATTAGGCGTTTTAAAACCAACCAAGGGATTCAACTTTGTGATGTAGGTGCTACTACTCCCACTCTCGAGGTAACCACAAAGTAAGAAACACGAACATATACATACCGGTATAACATTATCAAGAAAATGGAGTGTGTGTGGTGCGAAGCTAAAGCCATGTGCTCAAAATGATTATCGGGACTTGAATCCCGACCAAAAGTCTACCAACTGTCTCATACGAACTAGCCTCTCCACTAATCAAGGTCACTAAGTTTGGACACAATCGGGTAGGACTTGAAGGGTTATAACGTTAGGCTCGGGGTAATTCCGGTTAATCGAAAAGGATATTTTGGGAACTGGAGAAAAAGAAGTACGAGTGAACCTAATCAACAAGTATACCACTTCATCTCTACCATACAAACCATCCAAACCATCCAAACTCCTCTTCGATTAATTAAAGCACTTAGGGAACTATAGGATACTAGCATACCCGAACTCATTGCCTAACTCAACTATGTTTCAAGTGTCATAAGGCGAGATCGAATACATTAGCACCTATCTAACTATCCCAACTCCCACGTCATAAAGATAACTTTTGAGCTCATCGCTTTGATTCCAACCCTTTATTTCTATATACTCCAAGCTTTTATTCATTGAGAACTTCTCAAATTATTTTGAACTTTGATTTTGATTTTTTTTTTCAAAGAACAGATTTTTCTTTTCTTCTTGGGCCAAATCAAAACACCATAGCTCAAAACACCATCTTTTCTTCATTTTATACCCAAATGAGCTCCTCCTCTCTTTATAGCTCAAAACCGAGAAACCACCAACCCGACTCAAAACACCATTTCCCCCACCCCACACTTGCCTTAGCAAGTGTGGTCTAACAAAAGACTAGGTCCCTCGTAGGGTATAAAATGAAGGAAACATGACCAAAAAATAAGGGTTAGGGTAGGTTTCTGACTAAGTAACAAAACGTCTATAAAATGAATGGTGGTCAGACCATTCTATCAAGGCTGAGAGGGGCTACGAAGGTCTAATGTTCGGGGTTAGGCTTATTTGGATCTGGTTGGGTCAAAGAGACGCCAGGACCGTCATCCCGTATCCTACTTAGGTGAACCTTTCTATTTCGCCTCGAGACTATTGGTATGAGAGGTGGTAGTAATCAAATTGTGCACAAAGTGTAGCTTGCGCGAAAATAATAAACTCCATTCTCAAGATAATATCAAACCGCAGTGTACACGTTCGGGGCCCTACTAAGGTGGCCACCACTCGAATGTGAAAATAACACACACAACACGTGATGCACTCCAAGATGATCAGCCACGCATTCACAAGCCCAAGGATCCTATTATTGTTCGAGATGGCCCTATCACACGTTTTCAAGAGAAGAAGGCTCGAGAAGCTTATGCACAGCTGGTCCAAGACGTTGGAAAGGAGAATGAGGCTTTGAGGATTGATGACCCAACTACTTTAAGCCTATTCGTTGCTGATTGGGCTTAATGTGCAAAAGGCCCAAGTATGGGGCGTTTTTGTGCATCGTAATTGCTGAATATTTTATGGACTTTTAATTATGCTATTTTTTTAATTAGGCCTTTTTATTTAATTAGGAAGTGATATTCCGGCCCAACTGATAAAGTGGCGCCTTATTTCCTTAGGAATTAGGTTTTCTATTTTGCTATTTATAGTTGCCAAACATGAACGTATTATGCAGATTATTTTGGAGATTAAACCCTAGTTTTTAATCAAGAAACTTTTCAGAGATTGGAGTTTCTTTCAATTATTCTGAGATAGAATAGTTGGGTGGTTTTCCTGAGATAGGATTATCACAAGACAATAATCAGAGATTGATTATTGTTGTTACTTTCGTTTTATTTCCAAATAGTCCACGTTTTATACAATCAGATCGGAAAAACCTAGCTTGAATTCGTATAAGCTTAAATCCATTGCTGAATCAATAAAAGTCGAAGCTTTGATCTAGATCCTACAATCGGATTGCTATCAAGTGGTATCAGAGATTAAGGGATTAAAGCTTCAACGTCTGCTGCACTACTCTCGATTTTCTGCTGCTCTTTTCGTAACCCTAGACGTTCTTGCAATCCAAGAACCCTAATTTGTTCTAGGACGGCTTCTTTGGAAATTTTCTGCTGCGTTACACGTCTACTGCTGCGTTTGATTTTTCATCGCATCCGGACAGAATTATTCCTGCTATTTGCTGCATATTATCGCATCCGGATTCAGGTTTTTGGACTAGTTCGATTTCAATTAATCAATATTTCTGTTCAGCATTTACTTCTTGATTTGATGTAAAGTCTTTAATTTATTGTAAGGCCGACTCTTTTACAAAACAAAAAAAAAGAAGAGCAGAACGAAGCACAAAATTACGGGATTTAATCAATACTGGTATCTTCCTCATTCTTGATCGACACTCCAAAACCCGAATCAAGAACCTCAAGAATTATCAAGAATTTAAGGAAACCGGATTCTTGATTTTCGATCGAAAGAGTAGTACTCCGATCAATCTTGACGAAGCACTTCCAGAAAATTTGATTGTCTCTACACACACCACACGAGCTTCACGTTCTGTTTTCAGAAAAAAAGAAGAAGAGTAAATTGGCGGGAAAAATAGGCAAGAATTTTTTTTGTGTTTTTGTGACTAGTACGGTGTCAGGAGTCCTGGAACAAAATTTGATTTTACCAGGAAAATTTTTGCTTCATTTTCCATGAAATTTGGCGGGAAAATAAATTTTTTTTCTCTTTGGCGGGAAAATATTCAGCATGGCGACGAACCCTATCAACTACAATGGTAGGTCACCATAAGCCTCACGCTATGGCTGATGATAAACTTCTCCGGAAAGCTTTCGACGATAAACTTGCTCAGGCAATCAAAACCACACGGCAAGATATTGCTGATGAACTTGAACGAGAGCTGGCTCAAGCCAATGCTCAATTGTCTGACAAAATTGACACGGTTCGTGACGACTCTCAACGTCGCCATGCTGAATATGAACGTAAACATCAGGACGTTCTGAATGCCATCCATGCACTTACACTCGAAATACGTCAACGGCCAACCGAGGTAAATCCCCCCCACCTAACCGTGTTGTTGATGCAGGTCAAGCTCTCATTCCCAACATTACTGGGGCTGTCCAAATTCCCCCACATGACGATTCATGTAATGTGAAATACAAAATTCCACCGTTTGATGGTAAGGCTGACCCGGACAGGTATTTAGCTTGGGAGATGAAAGTTTCTCAAGTTTTCTCTTGCACAAATTTTAGTGATGCTAAACAGGTACAACTTGCGACGATGGAGTTTACCGTTACGGCCATGCATTGGTGGGACCTACTCCAGGCCCAACGTCGAAGAAGACGTGATGGTGAGATCACCTCATGGGCAGTGCTCAAAGAAATCATGAAGCAACAATGGGTACCTACTCATTACTATAGGGATCAGCTCCGCAAGTTACAAACGTTACGTCAAGGAAATCGCACCGTAGAGGAGTTTGATGAAGATTTGCGCCTCACTATGCTTAAAGCCAATGTAGAAGAGGATGATGAGGCGACAATGCAGCGTTTCCAATGTGGCCTTCGACCCGATATTGCTTGCCACGTCGAATTGCAGAATTATCGCACCAAAGCCGAGCTTCTGCAAGGTGCCATCATGGTGTAAAAGCGCTTGGCTGAACGGGCTGCATATAAAACTTCGTACGGTAACACTCGCTCTACTTATTCTTCTTTTGGACGAGGTACTACATCTTCGTCTTCCAATGTTTCCAATCAGCCTAATACACGTCCTAAAGATGATTTTAAACCACATAAATTGAATTATCCTTATTCTGATGCTAAAACGAAAGACATGCGTGAAAAGGGTGCTCCTAGTGTTGAACGTGCACGTGATATGGCTTGTTTTAGGTGTCGTGGTAGAGGTCATTATGCTCGTGATTGTCCTAATAAGCGTGTTTTAAGGGCTGTTGGTGTTGATTTAGAACCTCATGACTTTGAATCGGACTCCGACAAGGATGATAATAGCGCACATAGTGATAGCGATGATGATAATTTACTGCATGTTAGTGCTACTTCTTCTTATGGTTCGGGTGTATGTGGTGTTTTACAACGTGTGTTGGCTGCACAAACTAAAATTGATGACAATATGCAGCGTGATAACATTTTTCAATCCACGTGTGGTATTGGGGGTAGAACTTGTAACTTGATTATTGATTCGGGTAGTTGCACTAATGTGGTTAGTACGTTACTTGTTGAAAATTTGCGTATTCCCACGTTACCACACCCCTATCAACTACAATGGTTGAGTGATGAGGGGGAAACACGCGTCAACTCACAAGCACTCATTAATTTTCAGATTGGTAAGTTTCATGATGAGGTCCTTTGCGATGTTCTTCCTATGCACGTCACACACCTACTTTTAGGTCGTCCGTGGCAATTTGATAGACGTGTTTCTTATGATGGCTACTTAAACCGTTATTCACTGCCTTATAAAGGAAAGACCATTGTTTTGCACCCAATGACCCCTAAGTAAGCGCATGATGAACAACTTAAGATGAAGGCTTTCCGGTTGCGTCACCAAGCAACACAAAATGCTAATAAAGCCGTGGGCAAGGAAGGGGTTGTAGCTCGGGTAAATAAGGCTGAATGTGATCCGAAAGTTAATAAACAAGGTAAGCACGCCACCTCACACACTAGTAAGGTCAAACGGAATTTAATGATAAAGGCCGTAGGGGCTGGAAATCCAATTTATATTCTTGTACTTAAAAATTCTAACTCCCCTACCCCTTGTTTACTTTCTATATCCGATTTAACCGATTCTCTCCCTAGTGCGATTGATTCTGTTTTGCAGGAATTCAAGGATGTCTTTCCGGAGGAGGAACCCAAGGGGCTGCCACCAATAAGAGGAGTGGAGCATCAAATCGACTTTATACCCGGTTCCGTGCTACCAAACCGGCCAGCCTATAGAGCCAACCCCACGGAGATCATGGAGATACAAAATCATGTTGAGGAGCTGTTGGAGAAGGGAAAGATTCGCGAGTCCATGAGCCCTTGTGCAGTTCCGGTCATTGTAGTCCCCAAGAAGACGAGAGAATGGCGTATGTGCACAGATTGTCGCGCCATCAACCAAATAACGGTAAAGTATCGATATCCTATCCCTAGACTAGATGATATGCTTGATAATTTACATGGTAGTCGTTTCTTTACTAAAATTGATTTGAAGAGTGGCTACTATCAAGTACGTATTCGGGAGGGTGATGAGTGGAAAACAGCTTTTAAAACCACTTTTGGCTTATATGAGTGGCTTGTAATGCCATTTGGTTTAACTAATGCACCTTCCACGTTTATGAGACTTATGAATGAGGTCCTTAGGGAATTTATAAATCGGTTTGTAGTTGTGTACTTCGATGATATACTTATTTATAGCACTACATTTGATGATCATGTTGAACATTTGAAGGCTGTTTTGCATACATTTAGAGAACACGAATTATATGCTAATCTCAAAAAGTGTAACTTTTGTTTGGAGAGTGTTCTCTTTCTTGGCTTTGTTGTTAGCGCTAAAGGTGTGGAAGTGGACCAAGAAAAGATCAAGGCGATACAAGAGTGGCCTGAACCTTCCACGCTGCACAAGTACGTAGTTTCCATGGCCTTGCAAGCTTCTATAGACGTTTTGTGAAGGGATTCAGCTCCATTGCAGCTCCCCTTAATGAGCTCGTCAAAAAGAATGCACCATTTGTGTGGGAACAACGTCACAGGGAAGCTTTTAAAACTCTTAAATCTATGCTTATTTCTGCACCAATACTTGCATTACCTGATTTTAATAAGATGTTCCAACTTGAATGTGATGCATCGGGTGTAGGGATTGGTGGTGTTTTAATACAAGAAAGTAGGCCTGTTGCGTACTTTAGTGAGAAACTAAAAGGGGCTGTACTTAATTATTCTACGTATGATAAAGAGTTGTATGCATTGGTTCGTTGTTTACAAACATGGCAGCACTATTTACGGCCTAGAGAGTTCACCATCCACACTGATCACGAGTCTATCAAGTACTTAAAAGGGCAAGGGAAACTGAATAAGCGTCATATAAGATGGGTTGAGTTTATAGAGTAATTTCCTTATGTGATTAAGTATAAGAAGGGTAAGGATAACATAGTTGCTGATGCCTTATCTAGGCGTTATTCTTTTATCACTTCTATGCAAACCACGTTGTTAGGATTTGAATCTATTAAGCATATGTATGAACATGACGTTGAATTTGGGAAAATATTTGCTGCGTGTCCTTCTCGTGATCAACCTGAATATTCTATTTTTGATGGATTCCTTTACAAGAATGCTAAGTTATGTGTACCTCGTTGTTCTATGCATGAGTTGTTTGTTAAGGAAACTCATGGGGGAGGTTTGATGGGACATTTTGGAGTAGATAAGACCTTAGACATGCTTAAGCAACATTTTTATTGGCCTAAGATGAAATCTGATGTGGTTAAATATTGTTCTTCGTGTTTAGTTTGCAAGCATGCTAAGGCCAGGTCACAACCACATGGGTTATACACACCACTTCCTATTCCCACTTCACCTTGGACTGATCTTTCCATGGACTTTGTCTTAGGTTTGCCACGCACTAGGAATGGTTATGATTCGATTTTTGTGGTTGTTGATAGAATGTCTAAGATGGTACATTTCATTGCATGTAATAAGACTAATGATGCTTCTGCTATTGCTGACTTGTTCTTTAAGGAAATAGTACGTTTGCATGGTGTGCCTAGATCCATAGTTAGTGACCGAGATACCAAGTTTATTAGCCACTTTTGGAGAGTGTTATGGAAGAAACTAGGTACATCCTTGTTATATTCCACTTCTTTTCACCCACAAACTGATGGTCAAATAGAGGTTACCAACCGTACTTTGGGTCAGTTACTTAGAACTGTGGTGGGTAAGAACCTTAGGACGTGGGAAATGTGTCTTCCATTTGTTGAATTTGCTTATAACCGTGCTCCTCACTTAGCTACTAAGGCTGCACCGTTTGAAGTTGTTTATGGTTTTTTTACCCTCTGCTCCTTTCGAGTTTGTTCCTCTTCCTACAGGTACACACGTGAGCTTGGATGCAGAAGACAAAGCTGCACTTGTTCGTGAATTGCATACTAAAGCTCGTTTGGAGGTTGAAAAAGCTACAGAGCGGTATCTCAAGCAGGCTAATAAAGGACGCAAAGAAATGATCTTCAAACCGGGAGATTGGGTATGGCTATACCTACGCAAGGAGCGTTTTCCTCATCACCGGAAGAGCAAGCTGAATTACCGAGGTGATGGACCATTTCAAGTGCTACGAAAGGTGAATGACAACGCTTATGTCATAGATTTGCCACCGGATTGGGCTATGTCTTCAACAATCAACGTTAAGGACTTGTCCCCGTTTGATGGTCCTCATTATGATCTGAGGTCAGATCCTTCCGAACCGGGAGGGAATGATGCACTCCAAGATGACCAGCCACGCATTCACAAGCCCAAGGATCCTATTATTGTTCGAGATGGCCCTATCACACGTTTTCAAGAGAAGAAGGCTCGAGAAGCTTATGCACAGCTGGTCCAAGACGTTGGAAAAAAGAGAATGAGGCTCTGAGGATTGATGACCCAACTACTTTAAGCCTATTCGTTGCTGATTGGGCTTAATGTGCAAAAGGCCCAAGTATGGGGCGTTTTTGTGCATCGTAATTGCTGAATATTTTATGGACTTTTAATTATGCTATTTTTTTAATTAGGTCTTTTTATTTAATTAGGAAGTGATATTCCGGCCCAACTGATAAAGTGGCGCCTTATTTCCTTAGGAATTAGGTTTTCTATTTTGCTATTTATAGTTGCCAAACATGAACGTATTATGCAGATTATTTTGGAGATTAAACCCTAGTTTTTAATCAAGAAACTTTTCAGAGATTGGAGTTTCTTTCAATTATTCTGAGATAGAATAGTTGGGTGGTTTTCCTGAGAAAGGATTATCACGAGACAATAATCAGAGATTGATTATTGTTGTTACTTTCGTTTTATTTCCAAATAGTCCACGTTTTATACAATCAGATCGGAAAAACCTAGCTTGAATTCGTATAAGCTTAAATCAATTGCTGAATCAATAAAAGTCGAAGCTTTGATCTAGATCCTACAATCGGATTGCTATCAACACGGTGTTAAAATCCCTTGAAATTTTTTAAAAATTACCCAAAAATCGACTCGAGCCCGGTCATAGGCTAAGCATACCACAAATCAAGCACATTTAACAACGAAAACAAGAAAACGGCTAAGTCTCCCACCCCACACTTAAACGAAACACTGTCCTCAGTGTGTGAGAGATAAAAAGAGTAAAAGACTTAGCTGTTTGACCAAAAACCCGGCAGAAAGGCGCACTAGTAGCCCACGTGACATCTTCTAGTAAGCTCCATCTCGAGTATCTAAAACCATAGAAACAAAAACCAAGGCAAACACATGTACGGAAAAAGTCCACGTGCCAAAAGATGGTGATAGATACAAGATATATAAAAATAGAAGCCATGCCACAAACAAAGTATCAAAGCATATCAACCATACTAGACGGGAATCGCACTGGATGTAAAGATAATCAAAAGAAACACAGAGCATCCACGCATAAAATAAGGCCACAGAGGCTCACATAAAAACATCCCTGTCTACGTACAAGAGCCAGAACCAAAAGGAAATTATCACCTCAACTTCTCTTTTAAGACAAAACTCTCCCCTCTTGCACCTAAAGACCACTCCAAACACATTATTACTACCATAAAAGTGGGTTGCCTCCCCCAAGCGCCTTTGTTTTGTGTCGTTGGCTCGACAGGATGACTTATACAGTGCCAATTTTTTCAAAGTTATACTATTGGCACAGGCGAGGAAAGGTAGAAGTGCTTTGTTTAACGTCGTTAGCATCGACGTAGTGGCACTAAACGGACTCATACCACAAAAGACTCAAAACAACGACCGGAACCACAAAGCATCACAAAGCAACCAAACACATAGCATATCAATTATAAGTATATTCATGAGAGACACCGCGAGGGGGTTTTAAAGGGGTAGAGTTAACACATGGGGTACCTCTTCTAGCTCGTGAAGTTACCTCTTTCCAAACACTCAATATTTTCTTTTCTGGTTCCCGCTCCGGTTTCTCTTTAAGGTGCACATTGCTTAGGGTCTATGACGAGTGGCTTATGGTCTGGATGAGACAATGATGGTGAGACGGGCGATCCCGGTTTATCCTTGGTCTCGATCTTCACTCCATAAACGACCTTTTGTGCATCCACCGTGTCTTCTACAGTTAGCTCCTATTAACCAGTGGGTTAGTGGTAGCAACAACACAAGCAAAAGTAGATTCGACAGAATGACAAGCAAGTGATTTAGACTTATACACATTCAATGTCACGCTCTCCTTACCCACATGAAAAGTAATATCACCACTCTTCACATCTATGTTAGCATCACTCGTAGTCAAGAAAGGACGACCAAGCAAAACCGAAGTCTTAGAATCCATCGCCATGTCTAAGACGACAAAATCTATGGGAAAGGTAAATTTATCTATTTGCACAAGAACATCATCCGCTACCCCCATAGGTGTCCTAACCGACCTATCCGCCATTTGTAAGGTCATCCCCGTGGGTTCTAGCTCACCCAACCCTAAATTTTGCATACAAGGCCCTAGGAATTAAGCTCACAGAAGCTCCTAGGTCACACAACACATTTTCAATCACAGTATCGCCAATAGTAATAGGGATGGTGAACCCACTTCGATCTCTCATTTTCGGGGGTATCTTACTATCAAAAATCGCCGAACACTCTTCATTCAAACATACCAAACCTTCCATTTTACTCTTATCATTTAACAAGCCTTTTAAGACTTTACAATAAGCAGGCATGTTTGCAAGTGCTTCAAGAAAGGGAATGGTCAAGTCAATTTTACGCAAAATTTCAATGAAACGGTTCTGAGCTTGGTTCAAACGACTTTGTCTATGACCTTTAGGTGGATAAGGGAGAGTACTCAAATCAAAATCTTTAGGAGGAGGAAGGATCATACCTTTCTTACATTTGGTGCGTGGGGAAGACGGCTCTTTCATTGGCTCTTTCCCTTCTCTTCTAGTTGGTTCCTCCTCTTTCACATCAATCACCACATAGTCTCCCCTAGATTGCGCTTCTTTCCTCTCAACTTCCTTTTTCTTGACATACTCTCCATGATCTTCATCATCTTCAATCCCATCAATATCGCCATCCATGGCCCCCGCTTCGGTCTCAATAGGAACTTTTCTAGCTTTGTCTTCCCATAGGACTTTCTTCTCACCACTAGTCCTTAACACTTTACCACTTCGAGTTAAGATGGCGCTTACATTTCTCGGATTCTTCTCGGTGTTACTCGGTAAGCCGCCCTTCAACTGTACATGTTCCACCACTTGACCAAATTGAGTCTCAAGATTTTTGATGGCGGACCCATGTTTGTAGTTCATCTCAACCATGTCCTTCTTTATCTCCGTAAAGTTTTTGTTCATTTGCTCCAATATGACATCGGTTGCTCTCTTTTGAGGAATGGGAGTAAGTGGTGGAGGAGTTTCTTGGTAAGTACCCCCTTGTTGTTGATGTTGAGATTGTTGAGGATAGTATTGGGCTTGTTGGTTAGGCGCTTGATAAAATGAACTTTGATTTTGCCTATAAGCTTGGGTCTGGCCTTGGTCAAAATACCGGTTCCAATTCTGCCCTTGATGGTTTTGATCCCAACCTTGATTATTATTTCTCCAAGAACCATCACTTTGTTGATCATAATTACCATCTTGACTTTGCCCCACATAATTCACCTCATAACATTGAGAATTATCCACAACCGGTTGCTCGTTTTGTTGGCCTTGTTCGGCGCTTTGAAATTGATTCGTAACTTGATTGTAGCCCAAGTGCCCCGCACTCAGTTGCCCCATGGCATACATGTTCATCATTTTCTTGGCTAGATCTGTTGGACTATCTTGTGACGAAAAACTAGCTTGTCCTTGCATTGAGGATCGTGGATATGACATATTTTGAGATTTGTGTGTCATCCCACAATCCTTGGCCGAATGTTGGCCTCCACATATTTGGCAAAGCCTTGCCTTTTCATTTTCTCTTTCAAGGTTCTCCAACCTTTTCTTCATCGTTTGCATCTTAGCTTGACATTGCTCATTTGTCTCCACTTCCTTTACTTCAACCAATCCCGGCTTTTTACTCCTTGGTCCTTTTTTACTTGATGACACATATTGCTTTGAGGTCTCGGCAATTTTCTCGATTTGATTCATAGCCACTTCCGGTACCATCCTCATAATATCCCCATTACACGAAGCATGCAAGGTCCCTTGGTGCACCGGCTCCAACCCTCGGAAAAATGCATGAACTACCTCAAAAGGTCGCAAGCCGTGCCCCGGGCACTCTCTCAATAACGCTTTAAATCTATCCCAGGACTCATACAATTCTTCTCCTTCATAGGCATTAAACAAGATAATAGCCTCTTTCATGTCCAATGTCTTTCATGGTGGGTAATTCTTGAATAGAAATGTCATAACCACGTCCTTCCAAGTGTGCAAAGAATCATGAGCCAATGAGTCATACCATGTCTTGGCTTGTTCCTTCAAGGCGAAGGGAAATAGCATAAGTTTAAGCGCTTCTTCACCGACTCCATTTACCTTGGTAATGTACACAATTTGTAGGAAATGATCAATGAACATATGAGGATTTTCCATGGCGGTCCCTCTAAATATAGCGTTGTCTCCTAACAAATGTATGATGTTTCTATTCAACTCCAAATTATTGGTGGCCACCGGTGGCATTCGAATTGGACTATGCCCCATGGTTGCCGTGGGAGCCATCACAAAGTCTCTACAAGTCAATCCGCCTTGGTTTTGCTCTTGTTGACCGTTAAACCAATTAGGCATCGCATTTGCACCTTGATTGTGAGCTTGATTTTGGTTTTGTTGAAATTGATTCAACATCCATGCATTGAACTGTTGCATAACGATAGGGTCCATTTGATTCCCTTGGGCCTCCGGTTGAGCATTTTGTGGTATAGGCCCATTCGCATTCACAAAGTTATTTCCTTGTCCATTCCCACCTCCTTGTGCATTGTTGTTGACAAGAGGCGGATTTTGATTTGGGATTCCATTATTGTTCCCCAAATTTCCTTCCAATCCTTGTCCACCATTTTGTGCCATATCGGATCCTTCTTCCAACTCACCCAAACTAGTTTCTCCAAAGACCGGAATCGATTCCTCTACTTGACGACCTCTTCTTCTTTGACTATTTCTACGCCTTGCGTAAGCCTCAATCCCGTCTATGTATGGTTCGAGTGGTGTTTGAGAACTCCGGGTCATGCACTACAAAAAGCAAACAACAAGAAAACAATAAAATAAAACCTAGGCCCAAGCCTTCGGTTCACTTGCAAGATATCACAAATAGCACACAATTCCCCGGCAACGGCACCATTTTTGATGATTCCGATATTATCCCTTATGAGCCGGGTGATGATTCCGATGAGGCTTCAAACGGAAAACCAGAAAAGATGGCCCTTGGTTGCCGGAATTGATGATTGGAAACTGCAAATATAAGGTATGACTGATTGGAGCTTAAATTCACCCTTCAAAAACAATTTATAAAGACTCGAAACCGTGGGTAAACTAACTCTCTAACCGGCAGTGTACTGGGTCGATTGCTAGAATAGCTACAGGAGTACGAGGTTGAACCCAAGAGAAAAGTGTTTGCAAGTACCAAAGTGAACGTATTACTTAGTCTAGGTGATCAATATTTTTTTAAAGTATTTGCATAACTACAACGACACTAAAGTGATTCTTACTAACGAGTCTAAAGATAGAAAAGAGAGAAAGAAGATTAAACTACTAGGTTCTAAAGATAGATTAAGGGACATAGCCGAACCATGATCAAAATAGCTAGTTTCACCCCAAGAAATGACACAACTGGGAGTGTGCATTAAACAAACGAACTCTTGCATTCAATTCCCCGGGTACGTACTCCTAATCCCGGTGCTAAGGTCTGAACAACTCTCTCCTAACACCTTATGCCAAATTAACTACCCTTCCCTAAAGAAGATTCACTAACAAGACATGTTATGCACTAGAGCCGCTTAAACGTTAAAACGAGTAACCTCACTTTGGGCTCGGACTTAACAACTAAGCCGAGTCTACACCGTGATCTTAGAACCCCTTTTCCCACACCCCTCTATCTGAACAACTCTCAAGAGTGATGAGTGTGATTTTGACCTAGGTGATCAATCTAGCCCAAATCTGTTATAACAAGTTCTAAGACGTGAAACATGCAAGATACAACAATAAAAAACACCACCCACTCCCAATTTCATCACCCAAAGGGTGATTTCACCAATTTTCACATGATTCGACTATGAAAAGGGATTAGCTACTCATTATACTAGTTAAAACATGCACACAACAGTAAATGAAAGCCATAACAAGTAAAAGAAAGGAGAAATTTACCATTAAATTGCAGAAATTCGAGATTAGATCCAAAAAGTACAAAATAGAAAACTAATTAAAAGGTGGTCTCTTAGTGTTTGGAATGGAAATCTAAGCTAAGAAATGGAAAGATTAAGCTAATATTATGTTGATGTAAGCTAAGAGAAAGTATTCTAAGTTATTACAAAAACTGAGCTAAGAAATGGGTAGAGTTTTGCTAAGAGAATGGAGAAGAAGCTGATGAAATTCGATGGAAATGGGTATTTATAGGGGCAAAAATCTGCAGAAAACGGCCCCAAACGTGCGTTTGGAGACCTCCAAACGCGCGTTTCAGCACCTAACTCTCTGTACAAAAAAAACGGTTCCAAACGCACGTTTGAAATGTTCAAACGCGCGTTTGAGACGTTGCTGTTTTTTGGCTGCAGTAAAACCATGATATCTTAGCGTGTAGAACTCCGATTTGAGTGATTCAAAATGCGTTGGAAAGCTCTTTCAATTATCTACAACTTTCATGAAGAGACCGTGACCAGAAAATGCCTCCATCATAGGTCAAAAGGCTTCTGAACAGAACATAGCGTGAAGATACCAACTATTTTTCTTCCTTTTCTTCATTTTTCTTCTTCCTTGGCTCAATCTTGCACCTTGATCATACTTTTCATCATAAATCTTCGCCTTCCGGGTTCTCATGACACCTAGACCCTACAATCTCATGAACGAACAACACACAAACGATTCCGGAGGGTAAAAGTGCTCGGGAATGGGTTAATATCACTAAAAAGAGGTAGTAAACCATCAAAGCGACGGATTTACTCCCCGTGCTATAAACTCATGATATTACCCAAAAACGGTCTAAAAACACCGAGAATGTGCTAAAAGTGGGATAAACGGGGGTGGAAAATGCACCGGAATCACGTAAAGTTGACTCCCATCAATGACCGGAGAAGACGGCTTTCACATAATCTATCCCGGTAATGGAGCCAAACTGATACGGTGGTAAATATCACGGGTGCAGTATTTGTGTGATTATATGGATATTTGTCTTAGTATTTGTGTGTTTGCTTAAATCTCAAGAAAAAGCTATGATGATTAGCAAGAACAATATGAATGTATGAGAGAGAGTGTTTGTCGACAAATTGGCAGGGCTTGGCTGCACATTTCAATTGTATGTCGATCCTTTGTGAAGAGGGATAATGCAGCTATTTATAAGGCTTACATAGTCGGTTACAAGACGAGTATAAAATACAACTTCTAATCTATTGACATGCGAGTCGAGCTCATTCTATGAGAGCTGGCTCGTATCTTGACTCATGCAGATTCTCCTTATAACCTGAATGGACTGCCTTGTTGCGCAGGCTTCGTATTGAGGGGCAAGCTGGTCGGCCCCCAGTGCTTCGTCTCTCCTGATACATGGTGTGTGAAGGCTTTATGGGCGCTGATGGGAGTCAAATTGTCTATCATTTTCTATGTAATTATACCCCGTTTATACCTCGTTTTATATGTTTTCTGAGACATTTGGTTGTATTTACACCTTGGTTATCATTTCGGGACCTAGGACGTAAAGTCCGGGATTCCCGGTCTTTTTCGGTGTAATTTACTATACTCTCGGCCACCCTAGTTTCCTGTAGGGATTATGTGTGGTATTTTTTGTGATTTTGTACAGGAATTAGGTGTTTGAGATGTCCGGAAGGCGATTTACGAGGATTGGAACGTGTGCCCGAAGCTTAAACGTTCAAACGGATCAAAATGCGGTGGTACTACAACCATACCTTCCATTGATCTGCATTTTGATCCACCTTAGAGGCATTTTCTGGGCTGGACATCTTCATGAAAGTTGTAGACAATTGAATGAGCTTTCCAACACATCTTGAATCACTCAAATAGGAGGTCAACAGACAAAGTTATGACCGTTTTTCTGAAGGTGTGTCAGATAGGCGCGCGCCTGACAAATGCTAGGCGCACGCCTAGCAGTCAATTTTGGCAAGAAGTTTCAGTACGCGTTTTTATCATCCTAGGCGTATGCCTGCACTTTACTAGGCGCACGCCTAGCGTCCAGAACTCATAAAACACTATAAATACCCCCATTTTGGATCTAGATCCACACCATCTTCTTCCCAACTCGTTTTTTCACCATTTTTCTACACTTTTCATTAGTTTAGCTTAGTTCTTAGGTATATTAGCTTAGTTTAGTTGTAGATTGTTGTAATCCGTTGATTCTCGAAGATAGCTTGACGCGTTATTGACGGGATTTCGTTCGGTGGATCGATTCTCTACGGCATAATATATTTGGTATTTCGTTTTCATTTCTTGTTCTTGTTTTTAATCTTGTTTGTGTTATTGTTTATTTCTTGTATTTTGTTGTTAGAATGAGTAGGTAATCGTTATATAGTCGAGTTATGTGATAGTCTTCGAAATCGAACCTTAGCATGTTCATGTGGTGTTCTTGATGTTTATCTGTTGATTCTCGATGTTACCATAGTTCTAGAACTTATTCTTATCACGTTTGTTGAATTGATCACTTAATAATCGTATCACACGTATCGTCTTTACATATGTATTTTGCGAGAGGATACGGGAGCCGGGGTTCTAGGTTCACTGTGTAAAACCGACTGAGTTGTTTAGACTCGGTTTCGTTGTGAGGTTTTGTATCGACTTGTCGAGCGTTTCATGAATCGTAGACCGTGTGAGGTCAGTTAAATCCGTTGAGCGGGCTGTTGAACCTGACATAGGAGAGTAGATTATTGAAATAATGTCTATTCTCAGAGCCAGGAAACGACACCCTTTGTGACATCGAGAACGTTTAGGTGAATCAAGAATACCTCGGGACTTGGCTAGGGTTTGTTAGTATTAGATTGGATCATAGCTCGGCTATCTCTTTTTTATAGTTTTAAACTCTTTTATTTTATGTATATTTAGTTTGTAGAACCGGTGATCTGACAAATCACCACGTTCAATATTTGTGTTGACCTGAACTAGGGACGAGACCGACTTTGGTACTCGACCAGATTCCCTGTGGGATACGACCTTGACTCACCAATTCTAGGCTACAGTTGACCTGGTACACTGCCGGTGAGATTGGACACTTAGAAATGGCCGATCAGGCGCCCTCTACCTAATTGACTACAAACTTCGTGATGGCATAAGACGGGCTTGATTGTTTTCGGTGCTACTCGTCTTACTTATAACGTGAGATGATCGGATCAAGGATCCTAATCATTATTGGACCAAGGGGTTGATCCAACAAGAATCCGCGGGAGCGTTTATGAATCTGACTTATCAACGTCAATAACATCGGATCTATCATCAACTAACAAAATATCGACCGGAAATCAAAGTTCATATACTGTAAATGACCAACTAACAACAATACAATAAACTCTTACACTAAAAATATACACATTACATAATATGGAATTTTTGCAATAAAAGTATTTACCCTTCTTAATGATTGTTTGATGAAGCAACCCAACCCAGCAATTAAACCCAACAATTAAACCCAGCAACCACAGGCATGAATTCTTGAAGGTAAGATATTTGTCGTAAGGGAGTGAAATTGGGGGGAAATATGGAAACTTAGGCATATAATATCATTGGTTAATAATTATTGACGTGAAAAGTACTTTTTCACGTTGTTATTATCGACGTGTCAACTTAGTCCATCAATAATATTGACGTAAAATTAGACTCGTCACGTCAATAACCATGATATTAAATATATTGACGTGGAGGGAGATTGAATGTCGATATTACCGACGTTACGATATTTCACACGTCAATAATAACGACGTATTACTTAAAAACGAGTTTTTCAAAAAGCAAACTTTTATTACAAATGCCCCGACCAAGTGTGATTCTCAAATTTCTCGATGATTAGGTTTTCAGGGAAAGGGCTTATTTGTAAGAATGAGAATAATTTACTTAATTAATTTGGGTGTTTGTTTATAAGGACTAGTTTAAAGACTTAATTAGATACTTAGGACATTCAAAAGAGATAATCTTTTATAAGGACAATTTTTCTTTTGGGGATTTTCAGTGATATACCACCAATTTCTGGAACAATTTGTGAGCATACCACCCAAGGCAAAAAAAAAACAATTTTGGTTTGCGATTTTCTCCTATTTTTTTCACAAATATGCACGATCTTAAGGTCTTCAAATCCCCTATTGGGTTCCCCTTCCCAATTAGGGTTTAGTTTGGTTCTAAGAACACCTAAAACGCGAAAATGAGAGTGGTATTTCGATAAGAGAGTGCCATGCCTGAAATTGCCTTGTCTCAATAGTGGTAGATCGACAAAGCTCCCCAATTTTTTGTACAACTTTCCTAAATTACCCTTTAATCAATTTTGTTGTGCAGATAAGGCTATTAAATTGCCCTTTAAGGTTATCAGAGTTCATCAATGGCTGTCGCCCGTCCCTTTCTGCTTTGATCTCACTGAATTTGGCAACGCTAAACGGATCTTCTGAGTTTAGGCGTGTGTTCTATTGCTCCGGCATGACATCAGAGCTCAATACTATTTCTCCTTCCGCAGCTCCGGCATCGTAATCATAGGGAAATTGTCTTATAGTCCTAATTTTTCACGTGGGTGCTTTGAACTTCAATCGTCTATCATGTGTGTACAGTTTTTATTTGTACTTCTGTTATAATATGAGATTTTGATTTCTTACTGTAGCTGAAAGTGTGAAAATGACTATTTTCTTTAACTGGACTTCACATATGTTAGTGTGGATGTTAAAATCTATTTCAAAAAGAGCTATACATTTTTTCCATAGAACACTGATGTTAAAAGAATATATCTTTTCATTTGGTTTGCTGAACCTTATTACGGTCATATATGAATGATGTTTTTCTCTTATGTAGGTACTCACACATTTATAATCGAGATGGTACAGAAGAACTTCACTGCTTGAATGTGCTCTCTCATTTTTGCACTTAGATTTCAAAGAAATGTCCAGAAAATTCTGATTGCTCAAAATTTGTTGAATCAATATTGCCCAATTTGTTGAATATTCAGGGACGTGGGTTGTTGAATATTTTTGAGTTTCATTTGGAAGAAAATTGGTGTAGTGACATGAATTTGATGGTGGGTTTGACTATGATTCGGAATACAATGATGGTGTTATTGGGTGTCACTTCATAAAATGTTGGTGTCGTTGAATGTCACTGTATTGCATAAGGTGTCACTTCATAAAATGAGATATCAAAATAAAGAGGACGAAAAAAAATATGAATTAGCTTGAAAAATTTATGTTGATCATAGTTTTATATCAAAAGATATAGCCGTTTGAAGTTGATTTTATGAAAAGAAATCATTTTTTCTGAAATTAAGTCGGAAAAATATCAAATGATATAGGCATTTTAGAGGATTTTGGATACCCTTGTGGTATCTTTAAGATGTGTATGCGGGCTCTTTTATCAGTTATGTGCATTTCACTACAGATAAAATATTGATGTCACTACATAATTGATTGCCGATGTCACTGCATAAATTATTGATTTCACGCATATATGATTGCTGATGTCACAACATAAAATGTTGATGTCACTGCATATTTGATTGCCGATGTCACTGCATAAATTGTTGATGAAACGCATATATGGTTGGCGATGTCACTACATAAATTGTTGATGAAACGCATATATAATTGCCGATGTCACTACATAATATATGATTGCCGATGTCACTGCATATAATGTTGATATCACGGGCCTCTTTTGCTTAAAAGGATACCCGAGTTTTTTATTTTATTTTAGTATGAATACCAACTCTGAGGTTCATGTTTAGATTCAATTGCCCAATCTTCACCGCGGTGTCTCTGTAGTGGTGTCACTTCATCACGGTGTCTCTGCATCGCGGTGCTCTGCATTGGGGGTGGTCAATGCATCGCGGTGTCTCTGCATGGGGGTGGCCACTGTATCGCGGTGGTCAATAGATTGATGGTGGTCAATGCATCGCGGTGGTCACTGCATTGGAGGTGTCTCTGCGTCGAGGCGTCTCTGCATCAGGGTGGTCACCGCATCGCGGTGCGTCTCTTCATCGGGAGTGGTCACTGCATCGGGGGTGGTCATTGCATCGCGGTGTCTCTGCATCGGGGTGGCCTGTGTATCGCGGTGGTCAATAGATTGAGGGTGGTCAATGCATCGCGATGGTCACTACATTAGAGGTGTCTCTACATCATGGCGTCTCTGCATCGGGGTGGTCACTGTACTGCGGTGTGTCTCTGCATCGGGAGTGGTCACCGCATCGTGGTGTCTCTGCATCGGGGGTGGTCACTACATCGCGGTGTCTCTGCATCGGGGTGGCCAGTGTATTGCGGTGTTCAATAGATTGAGGGTGGTCAATGCATCGTGATGGTCACTACATTGGAGGTGTCTCTGCATCGCGGCGTCTTTGCATCGTGACGTCTCTGTATCAGGGATGGTCACTGCATCGTGGTGTCTCTGCATCGGGGGTGGTAACTGCATCGTGGTGGTCAATCCATCGGGTGGTCACTGCATCGGGGTGATCACTGCATCGTGGTTGTTAGAGCATCGCGGTGGTCACTTCATCGCGGTGGTCAATGCATCAAGGTTGTCAGTGCATCGCGGTGGTCACTCATCGCGGTGTCACTTCATCGCGGTGGTCAATGCATCGGGGTGGTCACTGCATCACGGTGGTCAATGCATTGGGGTGGTCAATGTATTATGGTGGTCAGTGTATCATGGTGGTCAATTCATCATGGTGGTCAATGAAAAAGGAAAAAATAAATTTTCACCGTCCAGAAAAAAAAATAAAAAATACCGCACTTTTTACAACCTCTAGGGAAAAAAAAAGAAAAAAAAACACAACATAGTGTGTTTCAAAAAAAAAAAAAACAACAACAACACCACATTTAGCGTACCTTATTTTTTTCCTTCTTCATTAAGGGTATTTGAGTCTATCTAGCTAATTTGTGTCCTTATAACTAAATAATATTCCTTAATGTCCTATTTGCCTAATTAAGTCTATTTTGTGTCCTTTTGGACCATTGCCTCTAATTAATTTTACGGAGAAAATGGAATGAGAAGAGATTAATTTAGAAATATGATATTTGTCCACTCACAAAAAAGATTATATATGATATAGTGATAATTGTATACATTTGTGGACTTATAATAAAATACAATTTTAATAAATTTGTGGTATTGATAGTAATTTTGAATTGTAATGTAATAAAACAATATAATCGAGAAATGTGGTGTAATAAGTAATTGTTGTGGTGTCATTAAAACCACCCTACATGAACGAACATAACTCAAACATAACATTTCATTCGTTTATCAAACGAATAACTCATACCCGATCGTGTATTGAATAAACTTAAACTCATACATTTAGTATTCAGTTTGGTTGAGTTTGTTATCTATAGAGGTAAATCAAATGAAATAATAGCGTTTTTTTAGAAACCAAATGAAATACTAGTTAATTGTCACGACCCGTATCACTTTTAGCTCATACTTAAAAAGTAAATTTATTTATTTATTTTATTTGATTAATCAACACTTAGAATTGAAATAATTGTTTTTTTTAAGCTCAAACCTTGAAGTAAAAATAAAAAAAAAAATACTTTTCATGAATTTAACTCCTCATTAAGTCACCAATTAACTCTTCATTTTAGCTCCTCATGAAGTCACCATTTAACTCTTCTTTTCCACTTCATTTGCCTTATTCCCTTCTATCTATCTATCTTATTCACTTGCTAGCAAATTAAGCCCTATTAGAAAAATTCCAAGAAACCAAGCCATTTCGAAGAACATTTCGTAGCAAGTCCAAGAAGTTCATTACCAAGCTAGGATGGGAAATTCTTGTTATTTCTTAGCGCCAGATGTTGCTGATGATTTCAACAATCCAAAAAGGTAAGGAAATGCTAGCAATTGCTATTTTAATTTTATGTTTTGAAAGTACATTATTTTCCAGCAAACTTTTTGATATTATAGTTAGAATATAAATTTTATGATTTCGTATACACTGGGTTTTAGGATATAAGTTAAGAATAATGTTAGAAACTGTTCATTGCCAATTGGGTGGTGCATAAAATGGAAATTTTTCTATGTTTATGATTTTTCCTACCTTCTATATGTTTTTATAAACAACTATTTTATAAGAAATAAAAATCATGTATGATTTTGTATATTGATTATAAATTACGATTTTATCAATAATTTCATGACAATTTCACTTATAAAAAGTCTATGAAAATACTTTTATTATAATTATTAGATATTCCATAAAACTAATTAGTTATTTGGAAATAATACTTTGAATGATTACGGTTTAAGTTTGATATATGAATTTTTATAATGCTATGATTTTTGTGTAAAGAAAATATATGATTCATGAAGTTCATCTTTTTGACAAGTATGCATTTTGAAGAAATTTCTTTAGTAGATTTAATGTAGGTTTGAATGAAGAAAGAGTTGTGAGGATCCTTTAAAAATGACATATGTTACAAAATATGATATAAGTATCTTTAGAAAACTTATTTTTAGTTTAAAGAATAAATATAGAAATATATGTATTTTAGAGTTTTATGAGTATTTTTAACCAATGGGATTTATATGGAATTACTTAATGATTTTTCAGAACTAAAAGAAAAATAGATAAATATGAACGCTAAACAGTAGACAATCAAAAAAATGCTACGGTTAATGTCACCCTATTTATTTATTTTCAGTTCGCAGTGAATCCTCAAGGGTCCCCGGCACTAGCCCCTACTCACGGGTAGTAGATGTGAGATTATTGCCGGAGCCGGTTAGTGCCCGTCCATGTGCAAGAATAATGGGTATCTGGTCTGCATCTAGTTCAGTTATTTTAGTTGTGACATCAGAATCGTAACATTAGAAACATTAATTAGTTTATGCTCCTTATTTTGGAGATAGTCATAATTATAATTTCAACAGAATTACTTCAGCATGTTAGATGTTTAGTTAATATATTGTCTTTTCATTTCAGTATTTTATTTATGCTATTTATTTTCTAGTATTTCATTTTCAGTATTATTTTGGAATTATTAAACCAGGAACTCTAGATAGTCTGCCCAGTGACATCTTTAGTTCCCTTTTGAAAGTCTATTTCCTTACGGGGCTTTCCAGCTCACCATTTCCATTTCATATTTTTTTTCCAGATAAAGCATAGTATATGGCAGACGATGAACTTGGATGTCTAGCTAAGCATCAATGAAAGCGATAAGTTTATTGGCAATTATTTCTCGAAGTTGTGTATTTGATGATATTATTTTGAAGTGCATGTTGTAATGTATTGGTGACTAGAATGACTATTTTATTTTGGGTATAGTAATTTAATGGTGCAATATATCAATTATTTTAGGAAGGCTTCGTGTTTTGAGATTTTATCTCGGAGCATGACCGAACGATTCGTTTTTTCGAAAAATACTTAGTTTTCGGGAACATGTCGTTACATTAACGATTATAAATCGATTAATTACAAATTTAAGGATGTAAATTGATCCAAAAAAATAGTATGCTTTAAGGTTGATAATTAAATAAATATATACATATCAAAAGAAAATAAAATTGAGTGTTAATATATTGCATAAATGCAAAATTGCAACTCTAGTCATGTAAGTCGTCACACATGCAAATATATAATTTTTTTTTTCTGAAGTAAGAAAAACAAAAAAAATTGTTTGTGTGCTGACTTACATGACTATAAGCGATAAGAGAAATGATACAACCACAACGAAAATACACAACCAATTGGCACAACAATGATCTACACCATTGATTTTTATGGCATCCATATTGATTGATTTAGGCCCCACAATAATCAATGGTGTACATCATTGTTGTGTCAATTGATTGTGTATTTTCGTTGTGCATGTATCATTGCTAATGGGATAAAATAGCAAGTTCTTAGTGACATGTTATCATGTTTGGCCGGAAAAGTGAGTCCGGTCACTATTTTCCGACGCACGTGACTAATTTTGCAAAAATAAAAGAACGGGCTTATAGGATTTATTTTGTGATTATAGTAAAATCAATCACGACCAAGTCAAAAAAACGTGTCCATTTACAGAACTAAAATTTCAAATAATCCACAAAATAATAACTTCCAAACACCAACTCTATTTGAAATGACTCAACCTTTGCTAGCAATGTTGGTGGAAAGCCAATCCAGACCTTCATACAGACCCACACCGGAGGGTGCGCACGAGCTTTGAATGTACCAATGGCGTTGACGAAGAGAATGGAGACCAAGTTTGTCGGTAATTTCAGCAGCATTCATAGCATTAGGCAGATCTTGCTTGTTAGCAAACACGAGCAGAACAGCATCTCGCAATTCATCCTCATTCAACATTCTATGAAGTTCATCCCTTGCTTCTACAACTCGATCTCTGTCATTGCTATCTACCACGAAGATGAGACCCTGAGTGTTTTGGAAATAGTATCTCCACAACGGACGAATCTTATCCTGACCCCCAACATCCCAGACAGTAAAGTTGATATTCTTGTACTCCACAGTTTCCACGTTAAAACCGATAGTAGGAATAGTTGTAACAATTTCCCCAAGCTTGAGTTTGTACAAGATGGTAGTCTTACCAGCAGCATCAAGACCTACCATCAAAATCCGCATCTCTTTCTTAGACAAGAGTCCACTGAACAGCTTGGCGAATATCAACCCCATCTTATATAATTAGCTTAATTACCCGATTGCTTCTGCGAAAAAGAAAAAAAAAAACAATTATTTGCTTCGCCGCTATCGAGTGCTGCGTGTTTTCGCCTTTTCTGGGGGCAGGGCGACTCACCTTTGATGTATAATTTTTGTGAGTGTGGAAATTGTAAGAAAATAGGTAGGTAGAAATTGAAGTTGTTAGAAATTGTAAATTGATATGTATCAATTATTTATATGGCATATAGCTGTCGTACGTACCTCTTTGAATCTTCATTTCCCCTTCTTTTCTTTCTTTGAATATTCCTTTTTTTCGTTCCTTGAATCTTCTTTTTCTTCTTTTTAATTTTTAATTTTCTCGACAGTCTGAAGAGATGGGAGAATTGATAACAATGAATAATGAATAAATGTCGTTCAATATAAAAGTTCTCTATGTTTCTAAGTTCTAACACTATTGATCATAATGAAACTCATATCAATCGTTAAATCGATCATACATCAATTGGTCGACACAAGTGCTGAGGCCATGGCATTTTCCTTCGAATATACATCGAGTCACATTGTGTATCATATCATACTTTTATTATATATTAAAATCAATCGATTCTACACTATGATCAATGGATTATATTGTCAATATATAGATTCTAAACATTCACCAAATTTTTTTTTTGTTTCTCTTGAAATGACCTTCTAAAATTATTGATAAGGTTAAAGGTTGTAAATGACGGGTTTTAATCTAAAATAGTTGAGAAGGACAAACATGTAGTAACACATGTACAAAAATGTAGTAACACATGTAGTCATTCTCAACCATTTAAATTTAAAATCTGTCCTTATGAACTCTGACCTCTTATTGATAATAATATAACTTACATATATCAACCACTGAATCATACGTCAATGTCAATGGTGTAAAAATGTTTTGGATCGATTATTGTTACATAAATAGAGGTGTGTTTTTTTTTTTTTTTTTTGTGTGTGTGTGTGCATTTTCTTCTTTTCTCACTCATTTGTTATATAACCACCCTTTTTCATTACATTACGAATACTGTAATAATTACAGTCGAAAGGTATTCTAGAATTTTATTATAAAATTTAATGGTTCATTTGCTTCTCTTCGATGGAAGTTTGATTTTCCCAGAATGTATCCTAATTTTTGGCTTAACAATTTTTTAAACTGTGTGAAAAATTCTATATGAACTTATATTTTGGGACAGGAGTATTATTACAAGTGTCCTGCGTCACGTTATTATTGGTTGCGAAATAATTAAAGTAAGACGTTTTTTTAGGGGGAAGGGGCTAAAATGACATCAAATTTCATAAAAGGGATCCAATGACATCTTTTATTTTTTGTGATTAAAAAGGACAAAATGATAATAGATGGACCAGAATACCCTTTTTTTGTGTGTGCAATTGGAGTTATTGCCAATAAATACGGTGCAGTAAATACATGCCATCAAAGGTGGAGTAATTAAAGAGGAATGAATCTTCCAAAAAAAACAGTTATCAAAATTTCAAAAAAAATAATAATATCACGTAAGAAAAAAAACATAGTCATATAAATCTCTTTTAAAATACTTCCTACCTTTTAGGGATCCAATAAAATAGATGTAGTAACACATAAAAAATAAGTAGTAACATCCAATTAAAAAGAAATAGGTATAGCAAAAAAAATGTAGTAACTCTGGTAAAGAAAATGTACTAACATCCAAAACAGAAGTAGTAACATGCAATGAAATAAATGTAATTACCCCCAAAAAAATGTAGTAACACTAGAAAAGTAAGTAGTAACAACCAATAAAATAGATTTATTTATAGCAAAAAAAATTATCATAACAGTAAGAAAAATAGTAACGAGCCAATAAAATAGATGTAATTACGGCAAAAAGAAATGTAGTAACACTGATAAATAAAAGTTCTAGTTACAACAAAAAAACATATTAGCACATAAAAAGAAATAGTAACAGCAAATGAAATATATGTCGTTACAGAAAAAAATGTAGTAACAATTGAAAAAGAAGTAGTAACGGCCAATAGATGTAATTACATCGAAAAAAATGTAGATGTAGCTGTTAGTTTTTATGCCCGAAAGACAATTTGTAATTGTTTTATTTAAATAAATGACAGAATTTATTTCATCTTATTTATTCGCATTTATTGCCAATATTGATATACTACAGAAAACCCTAAGTATATTGATTATGTAATCACAACGCAGTGTATGGCTATACACACGAGGATTGAGTTTGTGAAATATACTTAAAATTAACTTAGTCCGTAGCGTTTATTAATCGGAGTACGGGTCTCTAGATTAATTTGCTAATAATGCGCCCAGAACACTTTAGGTGTGACAGTCTTATCCGGACTGTCGGTAATAGGGTACCTAGTGGGGCATTTATATATGATGATAATCATATAGGGCTGGACCGATTTGATTTGAGTTCTCGATATAATTCCGTAATCGAGAAGTCTTATCGAATCACAAGATGATCATATATGGATTAATCTAAATCTTGAGGTGATCACAGACGGCTGCTTAGACTAGGGTAGAGTTTGATGTGTTAGTAAGGATCACTTCGCAGTATGTGGTCCAACACTTCTCGTTGGCTCTATTCTGGGATGAGTGAGTAGTCTGTGTTATCACAGATATGGAATCCATTCCTTCCCTCGGGAAGTAGACAGACAGTTCCCTTATTTGTTAACCCTAGAAACTGATCGATGGGCCCAGTTCATATCATAATGGTTATGAACTAATTGATCACTAGGGGGTTAATGGTAAATAATGATAATATGTTTCGAGAAGGGTTTACGGAAATATCCCGAATCGAAGTGAACAGTCTATGGAGGATTTATCCGTATGAATTGATTATATCAGTGGACGTTTTCAACTCATAAATTGAGTGTAAGTTATCTATATTCGATAGAGTTCAGTTTCGGGTTTATGTGGTGTAATCCCGGAATTAATAGGTTGGATATAATTATTCTGTCTGACGAATAATTTTATTCGACTTATTGTAGCTACTGAATATGGGTCCATGGTCCCCGACGTGGCTCATAATATAGCATATAGGTTTTCTCGTCGTTGCACCTCAATTATAATTAAATAGTTGGTTTGGCTATTTAATTGATATGTGGATTAATTGTTTAGTTGGACTAGATTATTAAATACACGGAAAAGAAATTTTTCGTGGACTCGGCCCAATGTGTGTGAAAAATGCGTGTGGCCTTATTTAATTAAAAGGGGGGGCGCATTTTTTTTTGATAATAATTATTAAGGAATTAGTTTTCTTGAATAATTATTTAATATGTGATTTATCTTTTATTTGTTAAATGATAATTCATGGAATATTAGATAATAATATGATTTATCCTAATTTGTTTGGGATAATTATTTTATTTATCTTTTATTTGGAATAAAGGATTATTCTAATAATTATCTCTTAATTATTAAATCCTTGGAGGACAAGTATTACTCTCCTATATAAAGAGAGTTCTCCCAAGCCTTTTGACACACACATATTCACGCCATTATTGATAGAAAAATAGCTTGGATTTTTTGGCTATTTTCTTTGGGTTTCGAGTTGGAATAATCTTCGGGATTATTCCGGTAGCATATCAAGGAGGTCCGGCGGCGGGAAACACCATCCACTTGGTGTTGCTGGGAGACACACGTTGGAAGACGGTGGCTGCTAAATCACGTGTTCAAGGAGCCTTTTGTTCTCGGAGTTAAGCACCATAAAAAGGTAGGCTCCCAAACCCCCTTGTAGTTTAGATCTTAAATTTGTGTTCTTTGTTTCGTTTAGATCTAGATCTGATGCATTCCGCTGCGTAATCGGGTCAATCTATGATTGATCCGACGATATTACATCTAACAGTAGCTACGGCAAAACAAATGTAGTAACAATGATATTGATCGAAAAATATAGATAAAGTATTTTTTGCGTCAAAAATTTAGTTGAAGTGAGTTTTTTCCCATTAAAATCAAAATTGTGTAGTGATAATGAATGCATAAAATAATGAAAAATTGTTTACCAAATACAATAAATACATTTTTTCACAAAAATCAATTCAAAAAAGCGTAGAGATAATGCTTCCCTAAAATCGTGGAAATAGATTGACAGTTGCAATAAATGACAAAAATTAATTAAATAAAACCTCTTAATTTGTTTGTAGCCTACGGTTTGTTTTTTTTTATCTTCTTAATATCTTGTATGACAAGTGGTGACCAAGAAGTGAAAAAGGGGTAATTTAGGAAGTTTACACTATTTTTATCATAATTAATTATCAGTTTCCTTGAATCCTGATTTATTAATAAGTCTTTCATTCTTGGCAAAAATCTATTTTTGTTTATCTCTTATACATTCTTATTATTTCAAAACTAGCCCTCTTCTCCTTCATAATGTAATTTTTGGTCTTTTAACAATATATTTTTTTGTTACCCTTTTTAGACAACTTAACGGATTCAACGTTTGGTCAATCCGTTAAGTTTCCTATAAATGTAACAACATAACAAGAAAAACACTGTTTTGCAACACTAGCTTTTGCTGCAAAAAAAATGATGCTATATTAAACTTACTTTTAGCTATAATAGCGTGGCAAATGTGCACTTTTTTTGTGACAAAAACTACTGTGACAAAATAGTGTGTTTCTTGTAGTGCAAAAATACATTGTTAAGAGTAAGAGTCAGACTCTGCTGGCACGACCCGGGCCGAACTCCCGATTAGTCGGACCAGTGGGTTCCGGATACCGGGGCTTTAAGCAGCAAAAAAATTACATTGTTAAGGAACCAAAAATGACATTATGAAAGATAAGGGCGTTTTGGGAAAATAAAGAAGACAAGGGACAAAGTGTAATTTTCTGAAAAAAAAGGAATTTCAGAAATTAAAAGAAAAATACTGAAAAGTAATTAAAAAAAACAACAAACGAAGAAGGTGTTTGCTTAAAACTCAGTAAGAATCGGTTTCAATCCCGCCCTTTGGCGAACTTCCCCGGCCTCCGGTTCCCCGCCGTTTGGCGATCTTCCGGCACTCCCTATTAGCTCTTTTGGAGCTGATTTTTCACCCTTGTTCTTCTCCCTCTTTCGCCTAACTCCTTGCCCTCTTCCGCATGAAAATTCTCATCTGGAATTGTAGGGGGCTTGGAAAACCTATTGCTAAAAAAAGCCCTAACCTCTTTGATGCAGTCACCGACCCACAATTGTTTCCTTTGTGAACCAAAATCAAACACACAGTAGATGCAAAGATTGAAAAGCCATTTAGGATTCCATGGTGGGATTTAATGCGATTCAAGCTGGAAAAGTGGAGGGATTGCGGCCTTGTGGATGGACGATGTCTCGTTATCCCTCCATAATTTCTCCCTTGGCCATATTGGTGTTGATGTGATGCAAGCAGGATGTCAACAATGGAGGTTCACCGGGTTTTACGGTAACCCGGACGCTAGCCAACGATTTCAATCTTGGGATCTGCTTCGAGTGCTTCACTCTTCGCCTCAACAACCATGGCTAGTAGCATGAGATTTTAATGAGATTATGTTTTCATCTGAGAAGGAAGGCCTGCACTAGAGATCATACACTGCCATGAGAGCATTCCGTGAAGCTCTTTCAGACTGTGAAATATTTGACATGGGCTTTAAAGGCTACTGTTGGAAATAAAATTTAGTTTTAATGATGATTCATCTATTTATTGTTTGTTTGTTTAACCTCATTGATGAAGTGCCATAACTAGCTGTTATAGTGCAAAGCAAATAGATGTCTAGAAAACTAATTGTATAGGATTTATTATAGTCTGATTATTGTATAGGTTATATCAGACAAGCACTGTAATATAGTAGAGTCTAGGACTCAAGCTGAAACTGAATCAAGAATGGTTCGCTGAGGGATCAAACTCAGTTGATCATGTACTAAACTAAAGATTCAAGGCTGAGGGCACAAACTCAGTTATGAAGAACTGGGGGACAAGACTCAGTTTTCAAGACTGAAATAACTGAGGGTTCAAACTCAGTTTATGAAGACTAAGCCGAGACTATAAAGTTAGACTTCAGGTAAGTCTGTGATTGCCTGAACTGACTTTATAGATCTTGTATTGAAAGTCTAAGCTACATAAGGACAATGTAAACTTAGTTAATTTTATGAGATGAATATGGTGTACTCTGATCTCATAAATAAAGGGTCAGATGATGAACTAAGAGTACTCAGTTTCAAAGAAGAGTAGAAACATAGTTAATGCTCCAAGATAGTTAAAAACTGAAAAACTCAGAAAACTCAGCTTTAACTGAAAACAACCAATTAATCAGAACGTTGGAGATCAAGCATTCTAATTGGTTGAATGACTGTCATTGTCAGAAAGGACACTGACATCAAATATGTACTATGTAGGACCACCGACGGCTATGAAAATTCAAATTCAAAAAAGTTGGAAAAACCTCTATAAATGGAACACTTATCACTCAAGAAATAGTGTGGAGTTTAGAGTTTTAATAAGCAAACACTCTATAAAGATCAAGAATTGAAAGGGAAGAAATCTTTAAGAACTCCTGCTAAGTCCATATTGCAAGATCAAGAAAAACTTCAAGTAATGAAAATCATTCAAGACTAATCATACTTGAAGAAACATAGCTTACTAAGCTAATCACATACATCAAGAAGAAGAAGCTCACACACAAGTTGAATCACTTACTTGATTCAAGTCTCAACTTTGATTTATTCAAAGGTTTAGACTGTGAAACACCAAGGTGGTGTGAAGGACAGTTGAGCTGCAGACATGGAGACTGTCTTTGTGGTGGATCTGGTGAAGAGGAAATCATACCCTTCAAGTACCAGTGGAGCAGACTTAGTGATACAACAATTCTACCTGTTAGGGACTAAGGCTCAAAGATTGTGAAGCTAGGAAATAGTCAAGGACAATCGTTATTTACTTTGTGTCTTGCAATGTTAACTCAAGAACTTAGTGAATTTCCTCCAACATCATATGAGAAGAGTGGACTGACAGGATTACACCACCTGAAACCACTATAAACATTGTGTTATTTCCTTTACGCAATTACATACAGCTAGTTATATTTGTGTTTGTGATCGTTCACTTTATTACATTATCTAGTATAACACACTCAGCATGCACCAGCAAACTGAGATTCACATAGCATATTTCAAAGAAAACTTAACAACAGATTTTAATTTATGAACTTTAAAAGGCTTTAAAATATTTTCCGCTGCATTTAACTCAGTTGTAGAAAGAGTCAGCAAGACTTTTTCTCAGCTCAGTTATCTCAACTCCGTAATCTTTTAAGTATTAGTTTACTTAAGAGAGAAAGTTTTTAGAGGACAAGTTTATTCATCCCCCCTCTAAACTTGTCACAAGCCTTTCCAAGGGACCAACACTACCATTATATTTGGAGGAACAAGCGAGATAACCCCATAGTGCGTGAGAGATTAGACAGGGCAGTTTCAAACATTTATTGGAAGCTCATTTTTCCGGATCATCAAGTATTTCATATCTCCACATATCACTCAGATCATATGCCAATACTTATTGCTAAGGAAGAGATGGACGTTGGTAAAGCGAAGAAATGGAAACACACGCCCAGGTTCGATTCCACTTGGCTTATTGATGAAGAGTTTGAGCATACATGTACATTTGCTAATAATTGGGACTCTTCATTTCCTCATTGTCCAAAGGACATCAGCAAAAGCATAATAAATATAAGGGAAAACATGCGCCACTAGTCTAAAAGTAAGTTTGGAAGTCTCTCAAAGCAAGTAACAGTCCTCCAGGAAAAGCTAGAAGAAGTACAAATTTCTCCGTTCAATAATGCACAGGAGGAAAAAAACCTTTTGTCGGAAATTGAGCAACTTTTAATCAATGAGGAAGAATTTTTGGCTTGTTCGGGGTAAAGCAGATTGGTTGAAATCTATGGACAAGAATACATCTTATTTTCATCACAAGGCCACATCTAGAAGACAAAGGAATACAATAGATGAGCTTTTAGACTCTTCGTGAAATCCGGTAACAGATATTGCTGGGTTGAAAAATGTAGCACCAGCTTATTTTAGAGAGATTTATACAATGAATGGTGAAATATTAGATCTAACGGGAGTCCTATTCTTTCAGCAACTTCCTGAGCATGATATTGCAAGGTTGTCCAAGCCTTTCACAAGCTGTGAATTATATAAAGCTTTAAGCCAAATGCCTGGTAAGAAATCTCCTGGTCCAGATAGGACACATATGATTATTCCTCAAAAATTCTGGCATGTTGTAGGAGACCAAATTACCAGTATGATTCTATCTTGCTTAAATGAAGGCCAAGATTTCTATTATATAAATAAGACTTACATCGTGCTAACGCTGAAAGTGAAGAATCCTATACGCATGACGGACTTCCGACCAATTAGTTTGTGTAACTCCATTTATAAGCTCCTTTCCAAAACCTTGGTCAATCGACTTAAGCCTATTATGAGAGACGTTATTTCACCTAATCAATTGACTTTTCTTAAAGGAAGAATAATAACAGACAACATTATTACTGCTTTTGAAATCTTCCATACCATGAAGATGGGCAGTAAGGGGTGTAATCCTCATATGGCTTTATAGTTGGATATGATGAATTCATTTGATAGAGTGGAGTGGAGTTTCCTAGTAAAGGTTATGTGGGCAATGTCTTTTCCTCAAACCATCATTGATGTTATTCCGAGATGTATATCCACCGCTACTTATCAAGTTCTTATAAATGGCCATCAATCCTCAGTCATACATCCCAGCAGATGCATTCAGTAAGATAATCCTCTATCCCCATTCCTTTTTCTGATTTGTGGTGAAGGTTTTTCAGCCCTGCTCCGTCATGATGTGAATGTAGAAAATTAAATGGAGTGAAGATTGGCAGTCAACTTGAAATCCACCATCATCTTTTCGCTAATGACTATCTAATTTTTTCGGAAGCAAGAATTGTAGCGTGTCATTCGATTCTAGCGATGCTAGATTCCTACGAACGGATTTCAGGTTAGAAAATAAATTTACACAAGTCTTGTATTTTCTTTAGTGCGAATGTGGATGAGAGCAACCGAACTGTAATTTCTTCGACAATTGGCATCCCTTTGGGTGATGAATCTGGGAAGTACCTTGGCTTACCTTTTGTCATTGGCCGATCAGAGTATGGAATCTTCTTTTATGTGAAGGAAAAGAGTAAAATGAAACCAGCAGGATGGAAAGGAAAATTCCTTTCTCCAGCAAGAAAAGATGTGCTCATAAAATCGGTGATTCCAGCGCACCCACAGTATATCATGAAGTGCTTCATTATTCCAAAATAACTAATTACCGAACTAGAGAATATGACAATGATCTTTTTCTGGGGAAATGCATAAGGGGATAGGAAAATTCACTAGAAATATTTGCCTCACTATTGTAAACCGAAGTCTGATGGTGGTCTTAGCTTTCGGGACTTAGAATGCTTGGCGTATTCTTGTTGACCCAAACGCTCTTTCTTCGCAAGTTCTCAAAACTAAATATTTTTCAAAGAAGGATTTTGGCATGGGTACTATTACTTCCAGGCCTTCTGCAATCTGGCAAAGCATTCTTTAGGGGCGTGACCTCCTCTTTCGAGGCCATAAATGGCGTATTGGTAATGACAGAAAAGTGAACATCCAGTCCGATCATTGGCTCCCTCTCACTCCGAGTTTCAAGCCTAGTTTATTAATGACCCAAACTCAAATAGATAAGGTGTTGGAAATAAAATTTATGTTTTGATGATGATTCATCACTTCTTTGTTAGTTGTTCTTAACCCCATTGATGAAGTGTCATAACTAGCTGTTATAGTGCAAAGCAAAAAGAAGTCTAGATATCAATGTATAGGATTTATTAGAGTTTGATATTTGAATAAGTTAAATCAGACAAGCACTGTAATGGTTCTATGCTGGAACTGAGAAATGAAGAAACTGAAATTTAATCTAGCTGAGATTCCACAAGAAACTGACAATAGAGCACACCAACAGAAGATTGAAGAAGATAAGTTTGCTGAGGGAACATACTCGGTTGGTTTATCTAGAAGACTGAAGAACTGAGGGTTCAAACTCAGTTATAGAAGACTGAAGAACTGAGGGTTCAAACTCAGTTATGAAGATTACAAGTCGAGACTGTAAAGTTGGACTTCAGGCAAGATTGTGGTGACCTGAACTGACTTTATGGATCGTGTATGAAGACCTAAGAATCATAAGGACAATGAATTCTTAGATGATAATGAATCATGGTGTACTCTGATTAAGTCAATTATAATCAGATGAAAACTGGAGTACTGATATTTGAAGAAGTATAAAATCTCAGTTAATGCTCCAAATCAGTTAGGAAACTGACAAATGAAAAACTCAGTATAAAACTGATAAGGAAACTCAGTTTTATAAGACAACCATCCACCAAACTGAAAGTACAGTCGAACGTTGTAAAGAAAGCAATTTCATTGGATGAAGTACTGACACATCAGAATGGTCAGAAAATATAGCCGTTACAAGCAGGATGAACGCTGAATGAACCCCTATAAATAGACTACCTCTACAAACATAAAAAAGAGGGAGTGCATGTATATGATAATAAAGCAATAAAATTAAAAGGAATTTATCTAGTCAAGAAAGATCAAATTGAGGGGGAAAGCCAAATTCAAAAGAATACCTGCTAAGTACTTAATTGCAAGATCAAGAAATTTCTTCAAAGTGTTAAAGCATATCCAAGCAGATTCAAGATCTAACATTTGAAGAGATATAGAGCCGTGCTTAAATTAATCATCCTGAAGAAAAGCTCAAATCACAGTTGAATCATAGTTATTGATTCGAAGTCTCAACTTTGATTTTATCAAAGGTTTAGACTGTGAAACACCAAGAAGGTGTGAAGGACAGTTGAGTGCAGTCAGGATGACTGTGTTTGTGATGAGCTGGTGAAGAGGCAATTCTACCCTTCAAGGACCAGTGGTTCAAACAGTTGAAGAGCAGCAATCCTACCTGTTCTACAAATGTTTAGATAGTGAAGCTAGGGATTAGTCAAGGACTATCAGTTTAGAACTTTTTATAACCGGGACATCTCAAAGAAGTTCTAGTGGAATTTTCCTCCGCATCACCGGGGAAGAGAGGACGTACAGGATTACACCACCTGGAACCTCTATAATTCTTGTCTATTTACTTTATGCATTCACTTATTTCATTATAGTTTTACTTACGTGGTTTTCATACCGTAACTAAACTAACTAGTTGTTAAAGGCTAATATTTTATCCGCTGCCAGTTAACAAGACTAAATATAAATCAGCATTGACTTATATTCAGTTGAGCTAACTGAACTCCGCACAAGTTAAGGGACAGGAACAAAACTGAACTGAAGATCAGTTTGAGTTTCAGAGAAACTCAGTTCATGGGGCTTTTCCAGCTCAGGATTAGTTTTTGGTGACAAGTTTATTCACCCCCCCTCTAAACTTGTGTTAGCCTTTCCAAGGGACCAACAATTGGTATCGGAGCAAATATTCTTTTGAAGGTGATCCAATATCTATTTTGCTTGCTTGAGTAACTGTACATCAGTTATTTGTTCAGGAGCAACCAGTTGTTGAAAACATCTTACTGTATCTGTCTTAAAAATATTTTTAATGGATACATCTAGAATTAGAAATTGGCTAAATAACCCCCTGACTGACTACTTGCAGAATGTTGTCTATGATTTTCAGGATCAAAGTATTTGAAAGATTCAGTACTACAAGTTCTCACACAAATCCGGAACCACATTTCAGTTATGGTGAAGATATTGAGTTTAATGTGGAAGTTGATGATGAATCCGGAAGATTTCCATCTCTAAGCGATCTTTCAGAAGAAGCAGAAAGAGAGTTACTACGAGTAGCTGATTCTATAGAAGAAAAGCTAACCAGAGATCCACCCAGTGCAAAAGCCACAGATATTGATGAGACTCTGCCTACAAGGCATGAAGGAGAAAGTGATGAAGAAATCATATTGCTAGGAGCTACACAAGAGAATGCTCTTGATAAAGGAAAACAAATTCTAATCAGTGATGATTCCTCAACAGAAGGTTTATCTATCAGGCATCAAGAGGTAAGTGCATCTACATCCAAATCTCACACTATACTGAACAATCAAAGAAATGAAGATTTCAATGAAACCTTGGACATACTCATAAAGCAATTAGAGATTATTCAAAAGAATTATGAGAATGTCAAAAAGGAGAAAAAGTTATTGAAAACTGAAATTTCAAGATTAAATGCTGAAATCAATCTAATCAAGACTAATAATGGAACCAAGGTAATTCGACCTACTGATGAACCAACAAAAGGTATAAACATCAGTGAATCATCAGTTGATCCAATTTCCAAAGTTCAATTCAAACCAGGAAAACCATTTGGAGATAGATCTGGTTTAGGGTTTGATAATCAGTATAATTCTAAGTTTAGACCAAGATCAGTTGCAATAAAATTTGTGATTGCTCAACAGTCAAAAACTCAGAAAACTGATAAAGTTATTAGAACTGATAGATTCTCAGCACAGCCAAATGTACAAACTGATAAAACTGAAAAATCAGTTGGTAAAATTCACCAAGCCAACAGATTTTACAGAAAAACTCAGAAGGCTGAAAACAGTAAAACTGATCCGAAGTCAGTAAGAAAAATCTTCAAGTCATATCCATCTAAGAATGAAGATCATTCATGGAATAATAGACTCGAGGGAAAGGAAGATTATTTCCCACTGATGAAGATTGGAATAGACCATCACATCAGTTTCACAAGCTGAACAAATTTAAAACTGTTATGACAAAACAGGAAAAGTTTGTGAAAACTGACTTCACTCAGTCAAAATGTCAAGAGAGGTATAAAATTAAAAATAAAGTTGTACCATCAAGAGCTAATCAGTTAGGACCCAAAAAGATATGGGTACCAAAAATTTCTCACTTTGTTTTGCAGGAGAAACACCACTAGCTGAGAACTGAGAAATGCAATTCACAAAACTGAGTTGTATTCACAACTGAGTTTTTGAATTCAGCATAAGGACAAAACTGAGCGTATACAGATGTTGATACACCGTTCCTTCTTTATTCACTTTTATCTAGCTACTGTTATCAAGAAAAGACGTGGTCCTTCTCAATCTAAACCGTTCATAATTTCCACTCACCCTCCTTTTCGCAATCTCAAAACATTTATGATAAGACGTTTTAAGTCCCACTCAATTCTTAACTACCCCCACTCCAAATTATAAATACCCAGAATTTTCTTTTATATAAATTCTTTACGCTTGAATTCTGAATCTACTCTCTGAATTTCAAATTTTCAAAGTTTCAATCAAATCCAGAAAAATGACCTTCACTCGTGTTGAACCTGGAATGATCGTTTCTCTTGATCAATACATTGCAAAGTATGTTGATCAAACTCTAGTCAATTCTATTGCGACAAAAATCCGGAAAATTAAAGGATTGGAAGCTGCCTTCAACATCGATCTAAAAAGTGTTTGTTTAGAAAGCATCGGAGACTTCTATCAATTTGGTAGAACAATTGTAGAAGGAGAAGACACACAAACCTATATCACCACTGTCAGTGATAAGGAAATCAAAGTCACTGAAGATTTAATTGCAGAAATCTTTGGGTTTGACAAATCCGGAGGAGCAGCAGCCATTAAGTTGACTAAGGAACAGAAAGAGAAGTAATGGAAAGATATAGCAATTAATGGAGAATCTGCCGTCTTACAGACAGGGAGCACAAGCCTGCTCAAGCCAGAATTTAATTTTCTCTCAATGATGCTGGCAAATTGCATAATTGGGAATGCTGGAAACTTCAGCAATCTATCTAGAGCAAAACTAGATTTGCTATATGTAATTTGGTTTGAAAAAGATTTCAATTGGGCAAGGTATCTATTTGATCAATTGATAGCACAGTCAATTGATGTACCCAAAAAGAAGACTGATGTGAAGAAAGGACGATTTTATCACAAGAAGACTCTTGCGTTAGTAGTCCAGAGGATACTCTATCACTTTGGAGTTGCTAAGAGAAAAGAAACACCAATTGCTGACGGAAAGATTGCCATTAAGGAAGAAAAAGCAAGAAAAAGGAAAGCTGAGAAGTCTGAGACTGAACTCAAAAAGAAGAAAAGCAGGAAATCGAAAGAACCTGCAACTGGAGATGAAGTGTTGGCACAAATTGAAGACTTAAAGAAAAGAAGAAAACAGTTGGAAGAAACAGGAAAAGGCTTAACTGATATAGTTCCTGAGAAACCAATAGAAATGTCATCAACTCAAGAAGCTAGAACTGAAGTCGCTGACAGATCAGCACCAGAAGAGCAAACTGAAGTTAATCTCACCGAATCTATTCCAGTTTCGGTAACTGAGGATTTACCAACTCAAGAAGAAGCTATGCATTCACAGGAAATGGAAATAATAAAAGAAACTGAAGTTGTCAATAGAGAGCAGACTGTTGAAACTGAATTGCAGAAAGAAGCTGTAACTCAGGGGGAACAGACCATGAGAACTGAGCCTGATAATGAAGAATCCGATTGTGATGAAAGACTGATTGATGAAACAATATTGAACATGCTTATGTTGCTTTCAAAGTCCAAGTCTACTCCTAACAAATCTGTACCCAGTTTGGAACAAGAGGAAACTGCTAAAGAATTTTCAGCTCCTCAAACTGAAGAAAAGGAAGCTGAAGCAGAAACAGAATCAACCAAGATTATTCAGTTGGATGAACAAGTTCATGAGGTTGAACGCACTGAACATACAACGAAAGAAGTTCCAGTTGTTGAATTGGAACCTGAGCAAAGTAAAAGACAAGCCGTTGAAGAAATTGCAAGTGAAAAAGTTTTACAAACTGAGCCAATAATCTCAGTTTCTGATATTGAAAAAGAAACATCAGTTGTCCCAAACACTGCTGAGGGAGAAACCAGTAGAACAAATCTTATGCAAACTGATGATCCCATGCAAATTGAAGTTCCTACTCAAGGAGAAGATCATGAGATCACAAGAGAATCCGAGGACACCCTCACACCATTCAAATCCCCATCTGATCATACAGAACTAATGAAAGCTGATTATGAGCGATTGCAAAGATACAGAACTTGGAAGTTCAGTTCTATAGATAATCAAAGAAGTCAGCGTGCAGAAATGGAGATTATTGAGAAATGGGTATTCGGTCTATACAATATTACAAGTTTAATGGAGATAATCAATACCGACGAATTCCTAGATCAAGGATATGCGCTGATCAGAAACAGCTATTGGAAGCCATAGCCAGTGGAAGTTCTAAGAAGAATGTTGATGATGATTTTGAGGAAGATCCTGACCTACAAAAAGGGATTCTTACCTCTATACAAGAAAAGGAAACTGCAACAGAACGAAATACTGATGAAAACTCTAGTAGTTCTGGTGAACGCAGTGGAAGTTCAAGTTCTGAAAACTTATCTGAAACACAGCTGGACAAAGAAGCATAAGGAGGCTACCAATCTCCCACTGATAAATCCACACTTGAAATAGCAAGAACTTTGGCAGACATACCTGGAGAAGAATCAGATGATGAACTTGAAGTACATCTGTCACCCACAAGAGTTATTGATTCATCAAGATTGGAAGAAGCTGAGAAACAGTCTGAAGAGAAAAGACAATCAGCTGAATTTAGAGAAAAACTGAAGGAAGTTGTTCTCTCACCTTTAAAGCAAGTTAAATTAACAGAGGCTGAGACAAGCAAAGCAAAGGAAAAACAAGGAGGAAATTCACAAGATGTTCCTACTCAAGTTGATCTCATTAGGTATTATCACAATGAGATACTCAGAATTCAAAAGGATGATAAAAGCTTATTTGGAAAAGTTTTAAAATCCTTAGAAGCCAGTCAAGATGAACGATCCAAGCTTGAAAAGAAGATGGACACTGTGAATGACAACTGTCAAACCACTCTGCTTGAGATTCGGAAAACAACCACTGAACATGTCACAAAGAAAAATGAAACTCAAGACAGATGGGAAGGCATTCTTAGTAATCTAGTCGATAGAATGTTCTTAATGGAACAGGGCTTAAAGGACTCAGTCGTGGCTCAAACCATATTGGCGTCAACTCAACAAACATTGAATGCTTACATCAAAAGCCTGATTAATAAAGATGATGTCAATAAGGGGGAAAGTTTGGATATCTTACAAGTCCATGCAGCTGAAATGACACAAGCCCTCACAAATGTTGATGATAAGTTGAGTGAACTGAAGAAAGCAAGAGGAGATTTTACTGATGATGAGATGAAACTGATTGTTAAATACTCAGAACCAACTGACAAAAGAGTTGGTCTGGATTCTCGTCTCTACAATCTATTCAAGAACTTACCAGAGAGAGAAGGAGTATCAAAAGAAGAATCTCTTGAAACATTTCTACACATGCAGAAGATACTCGTGTACTATTGGAATAAACTGAAGAAATGGGAAGCAGATGGCACCGTAGATAGAGCTTCAGAGAAAGTTGAAAAGGCTGAACCTGATTTTGTTCAAACTCTACTGAGAACAGCCACCAATGAAAGACTAAGGACATCAGTCTTTACATTTGCAGTTCTATTCAAAAGCAAAATTTTCAAGAAAAACAATTTATCTCAATCATGGAACATTTGGGCAAGCATTCATGGAATTGAGCATTCAGCCACGGATGATGAAATGAGAATTGTTGCGGAAAACTATGATAATCAACCAGTTTAACAGTCAAGTAAAAGGAAACTGAATTTAGTTGTTTTTACTTACGTTGTATTTCTTTACTCAAGCATTATAACTCAGTTATCAAATAAAGTTTCAGTTTCTCAGTTCATAGTGTTATTTACCGTATTTTATCTTTTATCTTTTTGCATTGCTTTTAAGGAGGGTATTGACATCATCAAAAAGGGGGAAATCATTGGAAATAAAATTTATGTTTTGATGATGATTCATCACTTATTTGTTAGTTGTTCTTAACCCCATTGATGAAGTGTCATAACTAGCTGTTATAGTGCAAAGCAAAAAGAAGTCTAGATATCAATGTATAGGATTTATTAGAGTCTGATATTTGTATAAGTTAAATCAGACAAGCACTGTAATGGTTCTAGGCTGGAACTGAGAAATGAAGAAATTGAAATTTAATCTAGATGAGATTCCACAAGAAACTGACAATAGAGCACACCAACAGAAGATTGAAGAAGATAAGTTCGCTGAGGGAACATACTCGGTTGGCTTATCTAGAAGACTGAAGAACTGAGGGTTCAAACTCAGTTATAGAAGACTGAAGAACTGAGGGTTCAAACTCAGTTATGAAGATTACAAGTCGAGACTGTAAAGTTGGACTTCAGGCAAGATTGTGGTGACCTAAACTGACTGAAGGATGTAGGATCTTAGATCTAAACGGGTTAGATCTACGCGCAACGGATGGATCACGACTTATACATCACAATACATAGTTAAAGGACTTAAACTACTACAAGGGGGATAAGATCATGTTACCAATATCGGGAAGAGACGCCTTGATCTTCCGATGTGTTCTCCAAACGGCGGTTGGTGGACACCCTTCTTGATACACGAACCTCCTTGATATGCAACACCTCCTCTAAAAACCCTAGACAAGAAAAACAATTTTTTTTCTCTCTTTTACAAGTGTGGTGGTTGAATTTTTCATTGCCAATTACCCTTGGAATAACTCTCCTTTTATAGGAGAGTAAATCCTTGGTCTCCAAGTTTTAATTAATTAAATAAATAAATAATTAAACAAAATAAAAAGATATTTTCCTTAATGACTAATTGTGACATGTATTGACCAATAGGAAATCAAATAACAAGTCATCCAACCAATCATATAACAAGAATATCTTTTATTTTCCATAACACAAGAAAATTAATTCTTGTGCTAAATGAAGACTAAAATGGCGCCACACTTAGGGTTAATAAGCCCACACAAAATGTCTTTTATGTGTATTATATTATTTAGCCCAACTAAATAATATCCATGCATATCAATTAATTAGCCCAGCCAATTAATTATCACTGAGGCCCAAATAACAAGATTATTAGTCCGAATTACAGAAGCCACATCGGGGACCATGGACCTATAACCAGTAGCTCCAATAATTAATTATTCATCGAACAGAATAAGTACATTAATTATTAATTCCGGGATTACGCCACCATAAACCCGAAACTGAACTCTACCGATTATAGATGTATACTTATACTCAACCCATAGAGTGAATAAGCGTCCATTGATATAATCACTACATACGGATTAACCCTCCATAGACTGTCCATTCTGAGTGGGAAGTCTCCGTGAACCCGACTCAGAATATCTTATCCTTATTTACCATTAACCCCCTGATGATCAATTAGTACACATATCTGACTAGTAGCTAATTAGTCAAATGTGAACTCCCGGGATCGATCACTTTCTTAGGGCTAACAAATAAGGGGACTGTCTCTCTACTTCCCGCAGGAAGGAATGGATTCCATGTCTGTGAAAATCAGAACTACTCACTCATCAGGAGATAGTGCCAATGAGAAGTGGCTTGGAACACATATTTAAGTGAACCGTAACTGACACATCAAACACTACCCCGAGACAAGAAGCACCCTATGATCACCTCAGGATTAAGGTTGATCCATATATGATCATCTAATGATTTAATAAGATTCCACTATTACGGAATTATACCGAGAAATACAGATTAAATCGGTCCAGTCCTATATGAATGCCATCATATATAAATGCCCCACGTAGGTACCCTCTACCGACAGTCCGGATAAGACTATCACACCTAAGGTGTTCTGGGCGCATTATTGGTGTTTTAATCAAGAGACCCTAAACTCTGATTAAGTTCACCACGGACTAACAGTTTAAGCATATCTCCACTAACTCAATCCTCACGTGTAATCCGTACACTGAGTTAAGTGGTTACATACATACATACTTAGGGTTTGCAGTAGTGTATTACTTACAAGCACAAAGCAAGTAATAAGGTGAGATAAATTATGTCATCCATTAAAAACAATTACACAAATTGCCTTTCGGGCACTACACCTAACAATCTCCCACTTGCATGAAATGACAAGCAACGATTGTTTTTAGAGCACACCATTTCTCATCTTATTCACAACACTCTCACACTTGCTCTAAAAGCATATGAGACATATCCATCAATGCCGTACCCTCCAAGCACTCGACTTGGTACACTGATTAGCTAGGTTGTCGACTCGAGACGATCTTTAGGATTGAAACGTAGCCGGTCCTTCCAATCAGGCGGTACTCTCTCTCAATATGCTTTTGACTTCTTATGACTGAGAAGATCCTTCTAAGCTATCTCTTCACTGTTTTCACGATGAAGTGATATCGGCTTATTAGACCTGGAATTACTCCCAGACCAAAATGGAAATTCTAAGCACTATGAGTAAACACTGAGCCCGAGATCAACTTAATGATCATCCTTAATCTGACTACAAGTCAGAATCAGTGTAGTCAACCATATTCAAGTTTGCACCTGAATATACAAGCATATGATTCCTCGTTCTCTAAAGATACTTGATGACGTACTAAACCGCTATTCAATGCTCGAATCCGAGATTTGACTACTATTGACTTGTTATAACCTGACTTGCCGTTATCCAAGAGAGACTCTATCCCATTTTCTCTTTTTACGAAGATTTAGAGAATCATTGCTGAGAGGTAGGGTAGGACTACTCTCGATGAATGTTGCATACGTATATGCATGATCATCTTATTCAATAAGATAGGTGGGATAGCCAATGACTCATTCTCGTGAATTTGACCGAATCAGATTCTTAGAATATAGTCCAATTCTCTCATCCAGAGAATCTTGGCCTGTCAGTTTCCGACTTCAGATAGCACACACATGTTGTTTCCAACCGTTTCAGTGTTATCATTCATGAACACTAATACTACTACTTTACCAATATTGATATCCAGTCTACGAAAGACTTATCAATATTTTGGTCAAGTCCACATATTTTAAAACATGTGACTTTAAATGACCGAGAGGTTCTCTTAAATCCACAAAGGCTATAAGCCCCGGTAGTCATCTTACCGTTTGTTCTAACCAAGACCCTTCTGTTCCGAATGAATTCAGAATCCGTTTTTCGGCAAGAAAGTCTCAGGGTATCACCCCTATTTTCCGCTTTCTAACGAAATCTTGCAAGACTGAGTGGTGAGAGAGTTCAAGGTCTGGTTAACTCTCTACTTGTCAGGGAATCACCCCTATACCACTCAGCTTTGTGCGGAAAGTTTAAACTTTCCTATTCATTCGACTCTTTTCCATGTAGATCCAATTGCTCCCACTGGGCCTGAGACACTCAGGTGGTTCTACAAGAGGCTGGACAGAACTGGAGTATCAAAACTCCATTTACAGGGTTAAGGCTTTCAAACAAACTTCTACGATCAGAATCCTATACAGCCCACCAAGAGCCATAGGTTATCAATCACCCCAGCAGACTGTAAAGTCCACAAAACCACAATGGGTCAACGGTTAAACCATACTCCCACTGCGTCTTGGGTGGATTGACATTCTGATCTAGTAGTATTTATCAGTGCAATCACCAACAACCGATGTTGGACATGGTCTGATTAAATCAGATAGTAACTACCTTTGGGTAACCGTAATCCAAGGTTTAAGGCTGCTACTTATAGATTCTATCAGAAGCCTTATGACATTTCAACCGTCACTTTCTGATTTCAAGAATCTTATAACCAACCTTCACTCGTCACATTAAGACATTTTACAAACATTCACAATCTAAACGTATGCGCAAAATCTCCAGTCCTACCTTCAAGCATTAAGTGCTAAATGCCTACATTTACGGAAGTGGTGTGAACCAAATTCACTCCTTATATATCCATAAATTCACTAGCATCTTCTAGGTAGACTTCTCGGTTTACATAATAATGTTAACCGTTATTTTGCAACCAATTATCTTAATCGTGTTTAGCAGTGTATTGTAGTACATCAATAACTATATAGGGCAAGTCTATGGTTTCTTTCTCAGTGAGAAACATTCCACTAGGAGGCAGGCTGAGCATCAGTCCCAAGACTATGCTTTAGCCTATTTCTGAGCATGGAATACTCTGTTCTCTGTTAAAATCAGAGACTCCTCCTTGTATTCTTTTGATAAACTAAACCGTGTTTCGAGTAGTTATCAGAAAAAATGTCACCACTCGAAATCTCCCACTAGCTTGTATCTATCACTAGACCCCGAAGGTTATGATGAACAAGCTATGTTACCCCTTCAAATATATTACCCTTTTCACAATTGAAAGGAAGCTTAGTCATTGTTCCTTTAAGACAGTGTTCCAAGACTGGGAGATAGGAATCACCCTTAGCCAGTCATTAGGTCTTATCTCTAGGATATATGCACTAATTAATAGATTTTGAAGAACCGTTTGTCTTAATACGGAAACCATTCGCCTATAATAGTTTAAGACGTGTTACATATACCTTTTCAGTATTTCTTAGTGGTTCTGACTTTATCAAACAAAAGTCCGAGTCTCGGATTCGTACTACAAATGTCATTTTCACTTTCTAGGAGGCAACAATATATCGAGTTGAAAGTGAATCTATTTGTTTCAACGAATCTGTAAACAGAAAAATAAATTTTTCTGTGATATTCAAGGATAGAATCCGAAATTCATTTCCTTATATCACTCCCACTATTCTAGCTGAAATTACTGCCCATTGTTACTCTATTAATCGTTAATGCAAAGCTCTCTTGTTCTTCCAAAGAACTTAGCTCCCGAGTCGAGTTACTCGGTTAAGAAAGTTGCTAAGGATTCATTGGTTAGTGATCCAAAATCACTTTCCTTATCCTATACTTTCTTTACTTAATGTTTCGGTTTAGCCTCAAAACTTTAGTTAAGATGATTAATACTTATAGACATTCTTTCCCATTCTTAACTTTCCTTAAAAAGAAATAGTCTTGAACTAGCAGTTCGTTTGAGTAGACACTACTCGTGAACTGTGGGATGTCTAATGAAAGCGTTACCCAGTGGGACTAATTTTCTAATAAATTAGAAAAACATAAGATAAAAGCTCCCACTAGTTTATCGGTTCCAAATACCGTCTAACTAGTGACACTTTAATTGATGATTCTCCAATTTGTCTATTAGAAAATTTCTCGTGTAGACACTACACAATTAAAATTCACTAGAAGAATTTTATCGTCCCAATCATCTTTCAAACTTACCATGGTTGTCTCTCGTTCAACACGAGTGACAGCAGTGACATACTTATTTACGTCACTTAAGTCTTGAAGGCTCAAGAGAAATATCTCTTCCGAAAAATTAATCGCATGTAAGATCAATAAGTACAACGTTCTAGTTACTTACCACTTTTTAACGAAGTCATTACTAGTCAATTTTACACTAGCAGTTTAGCACCCTAGAGAGATATGTATAACAGTTGTAAATAAAATTGACAGAGAATAAATCCAAACCATACACTACTAATAAAATTTAGGAACATAAACTAAGTACTTATAGTCTATCCTACCGTTCCAAAGATTTAATCTAATGCCTCAGTGCCGCCTTAGGGTAGGTCAAAGAGGTTTCGATTAACATTGAAGATCAGATTGAGAATCGAACATCTCATTTGTGATCGTCAATCACCTTTCCTTTTTCAGCCAAGGTACTACCAAAAATACCCTTTATGAGTGTGACCTACTGTCTCAGATTTTTAGGTAGACCCCGAGTGTGACGCCTTAGGGTCGGTCAGTGACCCGGCGAGTACCCAAAATCCTATCCTTTCGGAGACCAAGCTTTGAATTTTGATAGCGGTGAAGGCTTTCCTTAGGGGGCCAAAATCAAAGCCGGCACGAGGCGTCACCATTCTCTCACGTTTCTTGTGTCAACAGTAGAGGCCGTGGGGTCGGCTGTCGCCTCTCCCGCTCCCACTCAATATTTTGAAAAAAGTGGTGGGTTTACTGATCACGTTTTTAGACTTGATGTTACATTAAGGAACAATAAATCATAGGCCCGAATGTTGTCGGTTACGTGGGCTAGCCCACCCGACCTATTCGTTGGCACATATGTGGCTGTCGGACGGGTCAAGACTATGGGAGCTCCGTTGAGCCGTAGTGGCACTTCGGATGGCTCAGCCTTGCGAGACCCCCGTGCAAACGCCACACGTGGAGGGTGAAGTCGATCGAGCCGTAGCTACTGTTGACCACCCAACCGTGGTTAAACCACTTTCGAACCTTGTTTGCCCGTGATTATCCAATCCTTAAACATCAAACTTTCACGTAGACACTACGGAACAAAAACGTAATCTCGTCTAGGTAAGGTGGAATTACCGAGAATCCAACACCTTAACCACGAGGTTTCGGGATTTTACTCCTTATGCTTTCGCAGAGTGGGATTCACCGAGAATCCATCACCCAACCTCGACGATTGAAAAAACCCGTGTTCCTCGGTTTTTACCCTAATTAGTTTCTAATTAATATCAAACAATTAATTAAAACTAATTGCGTGTTTTATACATGCCTAACTAATTCCTCGAATTAATTTCTACATGTATGCATATGGAGTGGAATTCATGATATGATGCATGTTATGGCAATTTTCCGGTTCTACACATACAATCTAAACATGTATACTAGTGCGGAAAATAAACACCAAGATGGATCGTTGGCACCCCCGTATCTAATCTATTTAGAAAATAAAATAAAACCTTAATATGTAGCTGTTCAAAACATCGACGATCGGCAAACCAAATGAACTCGGATCGCGACGAAATTTTCCAGATCTGTTCTTCACTCCTCGGGCTTCAGTATGGACGGTTGGATCGGAGCTTTGACTTGTCAATTTTCTCCAGTGAGCCGCCCAGCTTGCTGCTGAATCTGACTTTTTCAGCAGCGCATCAAAGACTTCCCGAGGCCGATCGGGAAATGAGATGAATCCCGATCGACCTGAAATTTTTATTCCACGTCAAAAGCTCCATATTTATCGATCTGACCGGTTGGAGTTTCGTTTCAACGGTCCAAACTCTCCCAGAAATTCGAGGAAGTCACAGGTAGGGTTTCTGTGAATCCTGCGTTTTTCTGTTACAGCAGCCTCTTCGCAGCCACAAATGGATATGGAGACGGACTCCGATCGACCCAAAAATTTGTGGATTGTTCATCATCTTCTAATTTTTATTCTGACCGAAGAGATCGTCGTTTCAACGGCTCGATCAACGGGAAAAACGAAATAACTAGACAGCTACTAAACAGATCTATTTTCTGGAAATTAAAATTGCAATAAAAATATATTACATAATTTCCTATATTCATATGAAAGAATTTTTATCGTTTATAAGAGTTTACAATAGATCTTACGGGTAAACAGTGCCAACCCCCAATCCACCTCTTCAACCATAGCAATTAATCATTATCAAAGCATAAAACAATAAATAAAATTTACATACATGCAATTCCACTCCTTTAAATCGTTTAATTATGATTATGACAATATAAATCGTGGAACCTTTCTCTGATACCACATGAAGGATGTAGGATCTTAGATCAAAACGGGTTAGATCTACGCGCAGCGGATGGATCACGACTTATACATCACAATACATAGTTAAAGGACTTAAACTACTACAAGGGGGATAAGATCATGTTACCAATATCGGGAAGAGACGCCTTGATCTTCCGATGTGTTCTCCAAACGGCGGTTGGTGGACACCCTTCTTGATACACGAACCTCCTTGATATGCAACCTCTAAAAACCCTAGACAAGAAAAACAATTTTTTCTCTCTTTTACAAGTGTGGTGGTTGAATTTTTCATTGCCAATTACCCTTGGAATAACTCTCATTTTATAGGAGAGTAAATCCTTGGTCTCCAAGTTTTAATTAATTAAATAAATAATTAATTAAACAAAATAAAAAGATATTTTCCTTAATGACTAATTGTGACATGTATTGACCAATAGGAAATCAAATAACAAGTCATCCAACCAATCATATAACAAGAATATCTTTTATTTTCCATAACACAAGAAAATTAATTCTTGTGCTAAATGAAGACTAAAATGGCGCCACACTTAGGGTTAATAAGCCCACACAAAATGTCATTTATGTGTATTATATTATTTAGCCCAACTAAATAATATCCATGCATATCAATTAATTAGCCCAGCCAATTAATTATCACTGAGGCCCAAATAACAAGATTATTAGTCCGAATTACAGAAGCCACATCGGGGACCATGGACCTATAACCAGTAGCTCAATAATTAATTATTCATCGAGCAGAATAAGTACATTAATTATTAATACCGGGATTACGCCACCATAAACCCGAAACTGAACTCTACCGATTATAGATGTATACTTATACTCAACCCATAGAGTGAATAAGCGTCCATTGATATAATCACTACATACGGATTAACCCTCCATAGACTGTCCATTCTGAGTGGGAAGTCTCCGTGAACCCGACTCAGAATATCTTATCCTTATTTACCATTAACCCCCTGATGATCAATTAGTACACATATTTGACTAGTAGCTAATTAGTCAAATGTGAACTCCCGGGATCGATCACTTTCTTAGGGCTAACAAATAAGGGGACCGTCTCTCTACTTCCCGCAGGAAGGAATGGATTCCATGTCTGTGAAAATCAGAACTACTCACTCATCAGGAGATAGTGCCAATGAGAAGTGGCTTGGAACACATATTTAAGTGAACCGTAACTAACACATCAAACACTACCCCGAGACAAGCAGCACCCTGTGATCACCTCAGGATTAAGGTTGATCCATATATGATCATCTAATGATTTAATAAGATTCCTCGATTACGGAATTATACCGAGAAATACAGATTAAATCGGTCCAGTCCTATATGAATGCCATAATATATAAATGCCCCACGTAGGTACCCTCTACCGACAGTCCGGATAAGACTATCACACCCTAAGGTGTTCTGGGCGCATTATTGGTGTTTTAATCAAGAGACCCTAAACTCTGATTAAGTTCACCACGGACTAATAGTTTAAGCATATCTCCACTAACTCAATCCTCACGTGTAATCCATACACTGAGTTAAGTGGTTACATACATATATACTTAGGGTTTGCAGTAGTGTATTACTTACAAGCACAAAGCAAGTAATAAGGTGAGATAAATTATGTCATCCATTAAAAACAATTACACAAATTGTCTTTCGGGCACTACACCTGACACTGACTTTATGGATCTTGTATGAAGACCTAAGAATCATAAGGACAATGAATTCTTAGATGATAATGAATCATGGTGTACTCTGATTAAGTCAATTATAAATCAGATGAAAACTGGAGTACTGATATTTGAAGAAGAATAAAATCTCAGTTAATGCTCCAAATCAGTTAGGAAACTGACAAATGAAAAACTCGGTATAAAACTGATAAGGAAACTCAGTTTTATAAGACAACCATCCAACAAACTGAAAGTACCGTCGAACGTTGTAAAGAAAGCAATTTCATTGGATGAAGTACTGACACAGCAGAATGGTCAGAAAATATAGCCGTTACAAGAAGGATGAACGCTGAATGAACCCCTATAAATAGACTACCTCTACAAACATCAAAAAGAGGGAGTGCAGGTATATGATAATAAAGCAAGAAAATTAAAAGGAATTTATCTAGTCAAGAAAGATCAAATTGAGGGGGAAAGCCAAATTCAAAAGAATACCTGCTAAGTACTTAATTGCAAGATCAAGAAATTTCTTCAAAGTGTTCAAGCATATCCAAGCAGATTCAAGATCTAACATTTGAAGAGATACAGAGCCGTGCTTAAATTAATCATCCAGAAGAAAAGCTCAAATCACAGTTGAATCATAGTTATTGATTCAAAGTCTCAACTTTGATTTTATCAAAGGTTTAGACTGTGAAACACCAAGAAGGTGTGAAGGACAGTTGAGTGCAGTCAGGAAGACTGTGTTTGTGATGAGCTGGTGAAGAGGCAATTCTACCCTCCAAGGACCAGTGGTTCAAACAGTTGAAGAGCAGCAATCCTACCTGTTCTACAAATGTTTAGATGGTGAAGCTAGGGATTAGTCAAGGACTATCAGTTTAGAACTTTTTGTAACCGGGCCATCTCAAAGAAGTTCTAGTGGAATTTTCCTCCGCATCACAGGGAAAGAGAGGACGTACAGGATTACACCACCTGAAACCTCTATAATTCTTGTCTATTTACTTTATGCATTCACTTATTTCATTATAGTTTTACTTACGTGGTTTTCATAACGTAACTAAACTAACTAGTTGTTAAAGGCTAATATTTTATCCGCTGCCAGTTAACAAGACTAAATATAAATCAGCATTGACTTTTATTCAGTTGAGCTAACTGAACTCCGCACAAGTTAAGGGACAGGAACAAAACTGAACTGAAGATCAGTTTGAGTTTCAGAGAAACTCAGTTCCTGGGGCTTTTCCAGCTCAGGATTAGTTTTTGGTGACAAGTTTATTCACCCCCCTCTAAACTTGTGTTAGCCTTTCCAATGGACCAACATAAGGTTAGCGGCTTGATCAATGCCTATACTAGACAGTGGAATCATGCGCAAATTAGAAGCATTTTTTGTCCTTATGATGCAGAATGTATTTTGTCCATACCTTTATCATCACGAAATGTGAAGGATAAATTAATTTGGCATTACACTTGTAATGACATCTATTCAGTTAAGTCGGGATATTATCTTGCTCTCCAACTCAAAAAAAAAAAAACGCAGCAACGAGGAAGAGATATGGAGTCCTCTTCATATTATTATAAGAAGATTTGGCGCTCTGTCTGGAACTTGAAAGTGAAGCCAAGAATTGCTCACTTCTGCTGGAAATTCCTTCTTAATTCACTGCCAACAGCCATGGGGTTACTTTCTAGGGATATTGGAGACTGCATATGTAAGATTTGCAAGAAAGTTCAAGAGACGATATGGCATTATTTTTTCGAGTGCCCCATTGCAAAATTAGTTTGGTCGTTATACCCGGATGGTCACTCCTAGAAAAAACTACCTTGTCGTTCATGCCCATATTTTTTTGAGATTTTGATTGATTATGAAAGTGATGAATTTGTTGCTAGACTTATTAACACTCTCTGATTGATTTGGAAGAGCCGGTGTAGCTTAATTTATGAACAACAAGAGCCGGTGCCAGGAAGAATTATAATACAAGTGATAGAAGCTACCAACTATATCGAAGCTCAAGGAAATCGAGTGCCGGAGACTAACATAATGCAGTCTAAGGTGGTGTGGGAACCTCCCCAATCGCCTAAGGTAAAATTTAATATGGATGTTGCTGTAAAATAAAACGAGGTAGCAATCGGAAGTTTGGTGCGTGCACACAACGTGGGAATCCTCCATAGCTTCTCCTCGAAGCTAGTCAGAGGCAATAACGTTGCAGTTGCTAAAACAATGGTCATCCATCATGCCATGATCTTTGCAATTATATAGGGCTATTCCAAAATCACTTTTGAATGAGATTCCTAGATAATCCATCAACGATTAATGTCAGATGAGGCAGATTTTTCACCTTTGGGATCTATTATTGATGATTGCAAATCGATGCTTAGCTTCCTGGTTTTAGTAATTGTAACTTTTTTTGTCAAAAGAGAAGGTAACATTCATGCTCATATTCTAGCAAATGAGGGTTTATCTCTCGTAGGTCTCAAACAATGGGGCTCCAGACCGTATTCTCATGCAATCATGACATGCTCTGTTGATGCGAATAAATACATGTCCTTTTACCCCTAAATAAAAAAGAATAAGGTAATGTCACAACACCCCCCACCCACAAATAAAATTTTCAAAATAAATGTTACACCATTCTTATACGTAAAGATAATTGATAGAGTCAAAGTATGTGTAAGAGTTAGGAGAAAAGTCGATACAAGAGGGTAAAGTCTGCCATACGTTTTTTTTTTTTTTTTTTAATAATAAATCTGTCATACGTTTCTAGTAGTATATTTGAACGTTGATCGTTGAACATTTGAAGCACAAGAGTCTTGAATATATATTAGTATAAGTAAAGCGCAAGATTTTGACAGGAGGACTAAGTCGTTTGGTGATTTCTCAGCCACTTGGTATTTCTCTGATTTTCCACACAACGAAAGAAAAGATATATTAAACCGGACTACTGTCGAAAAATACAAAATCGAACCACCGCTAAGACTACACCCGGCCAGAGCCACCACTGCCGAGACTAAACCACAAGCCACCGTACGGACCGGACCACTGCCAGGACTAGCGACAGGACAACCCGACTAGAACCGAATTAAATTTTAAAAAAAGAAAAGATAACTGATCTGTTATTTGTTATCTTTTTCTTGAATTTTTTGGGTTTTACATTTATACCTAGGAATATCGATAAGTTCTCTCAAACATTTTTATTTTATTTTAATCTTTTGTCCAAGCCAAGCAATTATCAAACTTGTGCTGATCAATATGAGCTGCAATCAAGTCTTTTGTTATTTTTATTGTATTTCTAGCAGATGCGGCTCCAAGATTTTGATAATGGGATCATAAATTTGTTAATTTATTTTGTCTCCTAAAAATTTGTTTATATATTTAATTTTATAAAACTTAAAAATTTGTGGGTCAATTATATATATATATATATATATATATATATATATATATATATATATATATATACAAAAGTTCCCACAATTTATAGCTAGTTATATTTTTTAAGGGATCGGTCACCCTGCACCTGTTGTGGGCAGGCGCCACCCTTGCTTCCGGCCGGCCAACCATAGTATTCAATAAGCTGTAATATTCCGATTCGAAAAAAGGCGTGTCATTTTTGCGAAGCGAAATATTATATTTATCTTTATGGAATTAAAGTTTATAATTGAATATAAGTATATAATTATATATATATTTTTGAATATATATATATATATATATATATATATATATATATATATATATATATATATATATCCTTCTTTGGGGCATGAATTGTAAATAAGAATTTAGAGTGTTTAATGAATATTAATTAGTGGGAGGTTTTATTTGGGAAATAACCTCCCCACTAATCAGAAAATTATCATAAAACTTAAACGCTCTAATTCTGAGTTTGAGATCAAAGGAAGAAGAAAAAGAGACTTCTTCAAATTCATTGCTCATTACTACTCCGTTTTCAGATTCATCTATAGCAGGAGCATCGTGAGGCAATGATCGTTTTGATACTAAGATTTCCAGATTTCATCAAGGTATGAAAATAGCCCTAATCTTGAATTCATCACGTTTTGATCATGTTTGGTTGAAGAAAGTTGTGTATTTCGTAGTTTTGAGTAGTTAGAAACCTTAATCCTAACTAGTTCTTGGATTGGTTGTGGATTAAATAGGTTTTTGTTGGAGTTTGAGAAGTGCCTGCAAAGTTTCTGGAGTTTTTCTTGGAGTAGTGCTTTGATCAAGTAAGGAAATCTTCTCTATTGTGTTAGTTATGAGTTGGTGAAGTTAGGGCCTTGTTTTGGGGTGTTTTGATGTTGAAATCATGCTTAAATGTTATCATGCAATTGCTTGATGATATGAGATGTTAAAGTAAAGGTTTTCTATTTTTATGAGGTTTAGAATGATGTTAAACTTGGTTGGGTTTGAGTAGAAATCGATAGAGTGCAGAAAATTGATTTTTGTGCAGTCTGGACCATTTTGGCGCGCCCCAAATATTTTGGGGCACCCCAAACCTGTTCCAGAGAGTTCTGTGAGCTTTCTGGTGCATTTTGGCGCCCCCCCAGACCTGAACATAGAGTTTAATGAAGTCTCTGAAGCAGTTTTGGCGCACGCCAAAGGTGTTGGCGCCCCCCCAACACTGTTTAAGTGTTATTTTGTGTGTCTTAAGCTACGAGATGAGTTCTAAATGTTACCCCTTGATCTAATAACACTAAATGAACATGTACAAGCCTTGATTAAGCTTCTGATGCGCTTAGTTCCGGCACCAAATGTACTCTTCCAAAGAGTTGAAGTTCGGGACTGTCGGAAGGGTATGAATGGCTTGTGCTTTGATGAATTAGTATTCATCAATGTTTGTGTACGTGTTTAGGGTGTTGTGTCTAGAGTCTAAGAGAGGGAGTAGAGTTATTAAGTGAGCTTTTACCTTGAAAACACTTAGGTGGCTAGTTAATGATTAATAATTTACGTAAGTGTGTAGTAAAAGACTAAGCATCGTAACATTCTTGGTAAGTCACTTGTCTATATCGTGATGTGTGGGCGGTCAGATAAAGTGAATAACTCTACTGGCCTATAAACGGCTAAATGGTAGAGTGACTTCGCCGAACGTGTATACTATCGGGTCTTAACCCGTGGCTATTGGTGTGATCCACTAATAGGTTGCAAACGATACCTCGTGGCGGGTAGCACCATGCGTAGTGTCCTTGAATGCCGGTGTAACAAACTTGAGTTAAGCTAGAAACGTTTAGTCACAACATGTTGATGAGCATGAAGTGAACCTTAGAATTGAGTCGGTCAAATAAAGATAACATAATAACTATGTAAACCTTTCTTTGTGAAATCTAGTTAATGCAATAGCTTCTGTTTCTTGCTAAGTATCTTTGTACTTACCTCAAATGCATGTTTGTTGTGTTTGGAGTTGAGAAGATGAACAAGTTGAAGAGTTTGACGAGGACTTTGAAGATGATCTTTGATGCTTCTAACATACTATGCTTTTATCATATTTCTTTTTATTAGACTATGTTGCTTCCCCTTCAAGTTTTATGTTGTAATTTCATTTCAAGACATGTGGCATTTTATGACATTTTCTTGTAAGACATTTGTTGTATTTCTTTCCTTTCTTTAAACATCGTATGGTTGTAAGATTTGAAGTTCGTGGTTGTAAGATATCTTTCTATCTTTAGTATGGTTGAGTTTCTATCCTTATCTTGTACAAAAAAAATACACCCGAGTCTTTTAGCTTCCGTAAATGCGAAACTCGATACGACGTAGTAGATGCTTACGTATAATATAGAATTTATTTTATATTATACGTGCCGAACGTTATATTTTCGGGTAAGGACTCAGTATTCGGGAACGGGGCGTTACAATAACGATTTCTGTGACCGTCACAACAAAATGACAAGATAAGTAACACAATAAAAATAATAAATTGGAAATAGGCATCGCGGGGTGTCATAAACCATTGCAAACATTGTGTGTGTTCATATGATTATTATTTTTGTATCTCAAGAATAGTTGAATATGGTATAAAGTGAATTAATATAATTAAGTGAACAAAACAAGGTGGAGGAAGCTGATAAAATACGAAAGGATTCGGGAAAAGTTGATGTATTGTGTTACCACCACACATATATTTATTTATAGTTACAATGTACCAACCATAGCCATACATTCACAACCCTTACTACAATACACACTATTACAATAATACCCTTAACAGTCCCCCCTCAAGGTGGAGCATGAAAATCACAAATACCTAACTTGCGCAACAAGAAACTAAATTGCTGACGACCAAGTGCCCCGGTAAAAATATCCGTCAACTCATAGGTAGTAGGAACATGGGAAGGGACAATTGTCTCAGACAACACCGCATCACAAAAAAATGACAATCACCTTCGATATGTTTAGTACAATCATGAAACACTGGATTACGTGCAAAATGAAGTATAGACTGACTATCACATAATAATCGCATCGTCTGGGAGCCATTTCAACTCATATGTGGCAATAGTCATGGCACGATTCTCGACTTTAGCAGAGGAACATGACATAGTAGACTGTTTCTTCATCTTCGAAGAAACAGGGGAACGACCAAGAAACACATGTTACCAGTCAACAAGCGACGAGTCAACGGGCATGCCGCCCAATCACTATAACAAAATGTCGTGAGGGACAAATCATTCTTAGAATGCAAGAGAATGCCCTGACCTAAACTGCACTTCAAATAACGAATACACGCAAAGAACCATCCCAGTGTGCAACCTGGGGATTGCTCAAAAACTGAGTTCGGGTGTGAACAAAATAACTCAGCTCTGGACTCGTGTCGGATAAGTAAACCAGGCGTCCCACAAGACGTTGAAACTGATCAGGCCTAGAAAATGGCTCCATTGGACTGACGCCAAGTGATGATTTTGTTCCATGGGGGTATCAATAGGATGACAACCCAACATACCAGCCTTAGATAAAATATCCAAGGCATATTTCCGTTGACTGAGAAAAACGCCATCCGGACCATGCGCCACCTCAACACCAAGAAATTCTTTAACGCTCCCAAGTCTTTCATATGTAAACTAGAACTCAAATAACGTTTGAAGCAAATGACCGTGTCATGCGAAGTTCCTGAAAGTATCAAATCATCCACATACACAAGAACATGGAAAGACAATCCATCCCGAACATTACTGAACAAAGAATAATCAGTATATGACTGCCGAAAACCCTAATCCCGCAAAGCAGATGATAGTTTTGCAAACCATTGGCGGGGAGCCTGTTTCAACCCATATAGGGACTATAAGTAAAATTAATCAATTCTAGTTTGAGAATGCTTCTTAGATGTTATGGCTGCTTATGCTTTCTCTGCAGCTGAATTTCTTGGCTTTGATTGCCTAAAGTAGCTTTTGCAACCTGAATTGGGAATGATTATCATTTTTCCTGGTTCTGCTTATGTGGGAAAGTAAATTTTTCTCGAAATTTCTTGAAAACGTGTACTTTTTTGTTGATGGGCAGAAAATGAGAAGATAAAAGATTCACGATCAGTTTTGATTGTTGGAGGTGGCCCTACTGGTGTTGAACTTGCTACTGAAATCACGGTAGATTACCCTGGAAAGAAGGTGACGATCGTGCATGATGGCCACAGGTTGCTCGACTTCATTGGACCAAAAGCTTCTGATAAGGCTATGAAATGGTTGAAAAAGAGAGGAGTGGAAGTCCGATTGCAGCAATAAGTCGACATGGAAAGTTGTCAGATGGGACAATTGTAAACCATTGGCGGGGAGCCTGTTTCAACCCGTCATACCAAAACGTACTCAAGACTCGTTTGCATCACTTATGTGTGCAAGAAATTGAAACAAGGTTCAAGCATAAAGTATGTTGATAATCAACTCGCATAATACTTCGTCTTGAATTCACATACAACATACTAAGCTAGTTGTGCTCAATAAAATCAACTCTACGCTAAGAGTGATGTCTAATACATACTCACTTCTTCTGGCTAACTTACTTTTTATCCATATTTAAGAAATATGATTGTAAATGAAAAGTTTATAGAGTTTGAAGCAGTGCTAGGCCTTGACTCTAGGCCTGACTCTAACTCGAGAATAAGCAAAAAAAACTAAGCATGATTCTTTCATGTTTTATTCGTTTCACAAGTATAAGTTCCTACCCGCTACTTAAAATCATACATTGTCCCCAATGTAACTAAGAAATGAAAAACAAGGGGAAAAAATCACACTTAAGTCGGGAACTGACAGGGAGTCATGCGAACAAACAATCACGGAGATCGTGAGAATCCATAGCAGCATCATATAAATTCCTTCGCAGCACGAGCTGGAGAACCAGCTATTTTACAGGATGTTCGATAAAACTAGTTTTAAATTTATTTTATCGGAACACCCCAAGTATAAGGTTCGTAGTATAGGGTGTTACCGAGTCGTCCTAAGGGAATCGAATGTTTATCGGATTTAGGCAGTATAGTTATTAAATCGATTATGTCACTAATCATTACCTAAAACTAAAGTTTATATTAATTATAAAACAGAAACGAAGAACGATGACTAAAAATAAACAGAAAGCAGAAAAACTTCAATAATGGACGGGCGTCCACTAACAGCGGACGGGCGTCCGATTACGATCTCAAAAACAGAAGTATGCAGAAAAAGACAGCAGGTAAACTAGGGTTTTTAAAACAACTAAACGTAGCAATCACAATTGATACGAACGATTTTGGTTTATCAAATAATTAAAAGAACAGTAGAACAACCAGAATCAACCACACAACAATCACACAACCACTTTATGATCAGAATACGATTTTATTGGTATGATCTATCTCAAAATCGATTAAATTCCTTTAACTCAATTTCTAGGATTTTGTTTCCTTTTCCAAGTAAAACAATTTAACGTACATCACAAGATCATCAATTTGTTCCCAAATTACATAACCCAATTAACAACAAATGATTCCTCAAGATATTATTAATTGTATCGATTGAAAAGGTTCTATTGTTGAATTATATTTCCATACAAATTCAAATCAACATGTGGTTTCATTGACATTCCTATCTAACAAAACACTTAACAATCAATCCAAATACCAATCGATAAATAAAATACAATATTCGAAATCATAAATAAAGATAACCTAATAATTCATGGTTGTAGTGATGTCGATGTGGTATCCTCCAGTTGTTCTACCGCTATACGCTTAGCCTTGCATCCTTGCGATGATCCAAGTCACGATCAAAGGAAGGAAACTCATAATTTTTCAGAGTTTGGTGCGGCTGTTTTTTGGGTGGAAAAATGCGGCTGCTCTCATATGTGTTTTAGGGTTGAAATAGGCGCTGTATTTATAGAACTCTGAGGTGGCTAGGGTTAGAATCGGTGGTTGACGCCCGTTTGATGACTCGGACGCCCGTCCAGAGTGCAAAACATATTTGAGTCGGGCCGAGCTGGGGTTGGACGCACGTCCTATACAAAATCAGACGCTCGTTCGCTAAAAATCAACAAACTCTGAATCAAAAACTTGTTCCTGGACGCTCGTCTGGCATAGTGGACGCTAGTCTAGGGATGCAAACGTTCGTCCAGAGCTCCTGGGATTGATTTAATTGATTTCTTCCCTCTTTATCCTTCAGCTCCCACTCTTCAAAGTATGATTAAACACTTCAAATCATCTTTTTCCAGTCGCATTTAACACCTGCAAGTCATTGAAAGCATACCAAAGTGTAACACAACTCAAACCAACATAAAATCATCATTTTAAGCACGTAACTGGCACGTTTTACACTTTTTATAACTTTAAGACCATTTCTTCCATTTGTTCATTTAATACGTAATTTTCTATAAAAATTACTAAAACACGGGGATTATTGCTATGAAATATTGCGATATAAATCATAAAATTCACCGAGAACAACTCCCCCACACTTAGCTTTTTGTTCGTCCCGAACAAAACAATCAAAACCGGCTCACTGTACAGTAATCCACACAGGCTCTCGACTCACGTAACAACAGATACGACAAATATAGCAAGTACTACCAACATAGAGATAGATTCAGTGTGTGTGTAAAAAGCCCTTTTCAATCTCCACCATTCTTTCGCACAAAAATCCTTTAAATCAATCCTAATGACTTTCCTAGGTATAGGCAGTAACCGTTCCACACAAAGTCTTCCCATGTACTTATTAGGATAATCCCTAATGCATATCATTCAGTTTATACTGGGGATAATCAGGAGATAACTACGGTTCCTACCAACTGTACTAACTTTCCACATTGCCAATTGCTAATTTTCTTTTAAAGTTCACTTAATACCATATGTATAGCATATGCCCTCATTCCCAGCAATAGGATGTTTCGTGATAACACCCTAGCTGGACTACTATCATCAGGCAGCCGGGAGCTATTAGGCCTCATAGTGGTATAGGACATTTCGTGATAATGCCCTACCGCACTCAAATCATCGGCAGCTACATCCGACATATACATATATTATTCATATAATTCATCTTAGATTGGTCTACAAACCTTAAGATATATCCCTCCTATCACATTCAAACCGTCAGATATTCACAGTACACGTTCAGAATTTAGGTGTTACGTTTACTGTTACTATTAAGCACAAGTCTCTCTAGGATAAACCACTAGGATCGTGAATGGATAAAGTTTAAAAATGTCGCTTCAATTTCAAAGGCTTACGTGAATATGAAATGAATACTATCTCGTATCAGTAAAACATGCTATAGTTATCTCACAGAAGTTACAGACAATCATCGTCAAGAAACTACAACTAGCGAGCCTTTTTGTTTCAATCATATGCTCGTAACTCACAAAATTTTTTAAATTTGGCATGAAATCCACACATTTACTCATTTTCCAATAAATATAACATGAACACATGTAGACACCCCCCCACACTTAAATCACATTATGTCCTCAGAATGTGCAAATGAAGGAAAAGAATACTTAGCTGGTTGCAAAAGGATTGTCGGCTGGAACAATAATGCACCGCTGCAGCTCGTATCAAGAACAGACAACACTGAAGGAATAGTTGGCAAAAACCGCTCAAAAGTATCTGCAACACTCGACATAGCGTATAATCTCGGGGGGCAAGGGGTATATAAGTAAACATGGAACCATGAAACAAGGCAAGTGGTGCAAGTAGGTAACGGGACAACCACCACACAACAAGTTTTATTCCTAATGCCCTAAAAACTTAAATAAAAAGTAACTTAAAAGACTAGGCTGCCTCCTAGGAGCGCTTCTTTTGTGTCATTAGCTTGACAGAGTCAGCAAAGTCTACCCGGATCGGGCCACTTTGGTTTGATCAGGGCCGCTCCTTTATCAGAGTCAGAGTGGAGAGCATCGATGTGGTCACAGAAACAACAAGTCAAGTGCGCGACTAAGTCCTGGAACTTAGCCATCCAGACAGCACTGACTTTCTTCTTCGTGTGGTTGCGTAACTGCGACACTGGCATACTGATAGATGCAGGGGTCATGGTAGAAGTATCTTTAAGGTTAAGGGCAATAATGTCATCATCCGAAGTAAAGAAGTCGGGTGGGATCTCATCACAAATCAGCACATCAGTCATGTCAACCAACTTTTGAAAGTATAGGACTTCAGGTGCTTCAGAAGGCTGTCCGAAATACTTTTTCAATCTATGACCGTTCACTTTAAAAGGTTGACCGCTGTACCCTTTCAAGGAAACTGCTCCACCTGGATGGACTTCGACAATTTCAAAGGGTCCGGGCCATCTGGACTTAAGCTTGCCAGCAAACAGATGTAATCTGGTGTTGTAAAGCAAAGCCATCTCTCCTACCTTGAAATCTCTATCTTTTATCTTTGCAACATGGAGCACCTTCGTTCTCTCCTTGCTCAGCTTGGCGTTCTCGTAGGCCCTGAGTCTGAATTCATCGAGCTCATGTAGTTGCAGTAATCTTTTCTCCCCACAGAGTTGGCTATCGAAGTTTAATAATTTAATAGCCCAGTAAGCTCTGTGCTCCAGCTCGACTGGTAGATGGCAAGCCTTGCCATAGACCATTTGGAATGGTGACGTACCCATAGGGGTCTTAAACGCAGTGCGATAAGCCCAAAGTGCGTCGTCCAACTTCAGACTCCAGTTGGATCTATTTGAATTTACCGTTTTCTCCAAAATCCGCTTTAGACTTCTGTTGCTCACCTCGACTTGGCCACTGGTTTGGGGGTGGTATGGTGTACCAATTCTATGCTTGACACCATATCTCTCAAGAATTTTATCCAGTGGTGCATTACAGAAATGCGAACCTTCATCACTGATAAGGGCTCTTGGACAGCCAAATCTAGTAAAGATATTCTTTTGCAAGAATTTCTTTACAACTTTGTGATCATTGGTCTGGGTGGCTATGGCCTCCACCCACTTGGAAACATAGTCTACACAGACCAGAATATATTTGTTAGAGCATGATGATGGGAACGGTCCCATAAAATCAATGCCCCAGACGTCAAAAACTTCACATTCCAAGATAGGCCTCAGAGGCATCTCCATCCGATTACTGAGTCTCCCTACTCTTTGGCATCTATCACAGCCTTTGCAAAAGGCTTCAGCATCTTTAAACAAAGTAGGCCAGTAAAAACCAGCTTGAAGGATTTTTGTGACTGTCTTAGGTGCTCCGTAGTGTCCACCAGCGGGACCACTATGACATTGCTCCAAGATATCCAATTGTTCATGCTCCGGAACGCACCTTCTAAGCAACCCGTCCTTGCAGACTTTAAACAGATATGGATTCTCCCATACGAGATACTTTAAGTCGCTGAAAAATTTCTTCTTTTCCTGATACGTCATCTCTTCTAAATGTCCACTTGCTAAGTAGTTGACGTAATCAGCATACCACGGCCTCACAGTCTCTAGCTTCATTAATTGCTCAGTCGGAAAGTCAATGCCTATCTCCTTAGGGATTTCGCCACCCTCGTTCACTAGGCGAGATAAGTGGTCAGCTACAACATTATCGCTACCCTTCTTGTCCTTAATTACAAGGTCAAATTCCTGTAGAATCAGAATCCATCTTAGTAACCTTGGTTTAGCGTCTGCTTTTTCCATAAGGTAGCGTAGTGCTGCGTGATCTGTCCAGACCACAACTTGAGACCCGAGAAGGTAACTTCTAAATTTATCCATAGCAAAAACGACAGCTAGGAACTCTTTCTCCGTAGTAGTGTAGTTACACTGAGCTGGGTTCAAAGTTCGGCTCGCATAGTAGATCGGTCTGAACTTTTTGTCAATTCTCTGCCCTAGAACTGCGCCCACTGCGTAGTTAGAGGCATCGCACATTAATTCAAAAGGTTTAGTCCAGTCGGGCGCGATTAAAATTGGGGCACTGGTTAGCTTATCCTTTAAGCTATTAAAAGCTTTCTTACACCCATCATCAAACAAGAACTCCACTTCCTCTTTCAGCAAGTTGGATAACGGCTTTGCTATCGTCGAAAAATCTTTAATGAAACGCCGATAGAAGCCCACATGTCCCAGAAATCATCGTACCTCCTTCACTGTCTTCGGGTACGTCATTCTCTCAATGGCTTCTACTTTAGCCTTATCCACCTGAATACCATCACTGGACACCCTGTGTCCCAAAACAATCCCTTCTTCGACTAGAAAATGGCATTTCTCCCAGTTAAGCACCAGATTTTTCTCAACACAACGTTGGAGCACCATATCTAGATTCTTTAAGATTTCATTAAAGCTGTCGCCATAGACTGAGAAGTCATCCATGAAGACCTCCATTCACTGCTCTATAAGTCCGTAAAAAATGGCTAACATGCACCGTTGAAAAGTCGCGGGTGCATTGCATAAGCCGAATGGCATTCTGCGAAAAGCAAAAGTGCCAGATGGACACGTAAACGTGGTCTTCTCCTGGTCATTAGGGTCAATGGCTATCTGGAAGTAGCCAGAATAGCCATCAAAGAAACTATAGTACTTGTGACCACTCAGTCTCTCGAGAAGTTGGTCAATGAAGGGTAAGGGGAAGTGATCTTTGGCGGTAACCTCATTAAGTCTACGATAATCTATGCAGACTCTATAGCCTGTCACGAGGTGTAAAGCTACTTCTTCTCCTTTTTTGCTTTTTTCCACTGTAATTCCCCCCTTCTTTGGCACAACTTGAGTGGGGCTGACCCACTCACTATCAGCTATGGCATAAATAATTCCCATGTCAAGCCATTTGATGATCTCCTTTTTGACAACCTCCTGCATGTGCGGATTTAGCCTCCTTTGAGGTTGTCTGACCTTTTTCGCTCCTTCCTCCGTTCGAATTTTATGCATGCACACGTCTGGGCTGATTCCTCTGATATCGCCCACCTGCCATCCGAACGCGAGGATATGTTTCTCAAGCACTTTGATTAATTCTGCTTCTTGCTCCGGCTCGAGTTTAGACGAGATGATCAAGGGCAACTTATCACCGTCTTTAAGGAAGATGTATTTTAGGTGTTGCGGAAGTGGTTTCAACTCTAAGTCAGCAGGTGGTTGCTCGATACTAGATTTTAAGGGACCACCTTTTTCCTTGTGAGCTTGGACTGGTTGACTGAAAAACACCTCATCTTCCTGAGGTGTAACCCCCGAAAGGTATTGAATGACATCATCTAGAGGAATCTTCCTGTCAGCTTCCGTTTTTTCTTTCTTATGCTTAACCATCTTCTTAAGTTCTTCTTCTTCAAGCTCTTCTGCAAGCTGCTCCCAATCATCCAACTCCCAATTGGTAGTTTCTCTCCAAAAGTCTATTTCGTCCCAACTTCCCATTAAAACTTCCTCATCTGCAAGGTTAAAGTCTGCCTGGTTGAGCTCCTTCAAATCATTGCTGCTCATCCCTGGAATGTCCCAGATTTTCCGTTCACTCACAGGCTTAGTGTGCGCAAGTTTTTGAGACAACTCTACGGCCCGTGAACAGTTATTTCCTTCTTCGTGAATTATAACATCCAGGGATCCTATCTCCGTGAGCTCTTCATCAGGGTCGAATTCATCTCCATAGATTGCTTCAATGAATGAAATCTCCTGGGTTGGGGCTTCCGTATAACTTTTTCATTGCTCGAGGGTAACGGAAGTGTCCTCTACTCTCAGAGTGATTTGGCCAGTTTGGAAGTCAATGGTGGAGGCAGAAGTGTTTAAGAAAGGCCGGCCCAGAATCAGGGGCATCTCCTTGTCAGACTGGTAATCTAGTATGACCCAGTCAGTTGGAAAAAATAAATGTTTAACATGGATAAGGACGTTGTTAACACAACCAGCTGCTAAACGGCTAGATCTGTCCACCAACTGAAGAGAGATGGGGCGCTCCCTTAACCTTTTGTCCAACCCGAGACTCTTGCAGACGTTCAATGGCATCACATTGACAGAGGCCCCTAAGTCGCATAAGACATTGTGGAACGTGTGGCCTTCAATCATGCAAGAGATTGAAGGTCGTCCGGGGTCACCTCGCTTGATTGCCACGCTCTGTGAAACCGTTGAACATTCTTCTCTTAGCACTTCTTCTGCCATTCCCTTTAGCTTCTTCTTACTTCCACAGGCATCCTTAAGATACTTAAAGCATTTAGGCATCTCAGTTAATACCTCAGCAAGTGGCATAGTCACCATAGTATCTCTAAGCATCTTTCTCACTCCGTCATACTGTTTGTCAGAGTTCAAGATATTCTCTCTTTTCTTTGCTGGATAAGGAAGGGTTTTCGAATGATTGATTATAGTTTGACTTTTAATGGCCTCGTCCTCCTTATCTTTCCATCTGACAAACTTCTCAGTTTTCTTTTTAGTCAGGGTCTCAGCTACCTGACTTCTCTTCTCAGCATCCTCATCACTATCTCCCGAAGAATCATCATTCAGCTCTTCCTCACTGTTGCTTCCTTTGGCATTTATCTCTTGCTTACCCCCTCCTGAACTCATGGCGTCAGGAGGGGCTACTCGTTTCCCGATAACTTTTCGGGTCCAGCTGTCTTACCGCTTCTGAGGGTGACTGAATTCAACTCCTCCTCTTGTCCATAATCCCATTGCGGTGTGATGGCATTACAAGCACTGACATCTGCCTTAGGGTTTTTATCTGTATAACTAGGCAGTTTTCCTTGAGGTCTGCTCTCTTGTTGATCAGCCATCTGACCAATCTGTCTCTCCATCGTTTTTTGACCGGTGGCTAGTGTTTTCACCATGTCTACTAGCTCATCAAATTTCTTCTGAGAGACATAGGTGGGCTGTTGATTTTTCATTTGAGGCCAGTTACCTTGGGGTCTTTGGTTATTGGATGCACCAGGTGGTGTATAATAACTATTTCACGGGTTTCCCGAATAGTTACGGTTTTGAGTGTGGCTCGATTGACCAGAATTTTGACTAAAGCCTCTGAAAGGTTGATTCTGGTTCTCCATGGCATGCACTTCCTCATTCATCATATTCCCGGCCTGCATGCCCGAGTAATTCACATCTGCTGGCCCCTCTTGCTGCTTCATTTGTAGGTTGGCTAGTTGCTTGTTCATTATTTCCATTTGAGCAACTAGCATTTTTGTCTCCGAGTTACTTGCAGCAGCCTCCTTCTTGCTTCCACTAACCTGGGTCTTCTTTTGAGTAGCCCACATGTTATTCTTAGCTATTGTTTCTGCTACCCTGTAGGCAGCATCATCTCCTCCCCCTAAAAACGATCCATGAGCTGTGGAATCTAGGTAATCTCTATTGGGTTGAGTAACACCCTGATAGAATAATTCTAGAAGTTCATGTCGATTGTATCCATGGTTAGGGCATTTCCTCATTAACAAATTCAACCTCTCCCAGGCCTTTCCCACACTTTCTCCTTCTAATTGCTTGAAAGTAGCTATATCTCGTTTACGGTCCATTATCGTTCCAGGTGAAACGAATTTCAGAGCAAAGGCTCTTTTAACATCATCCCAGTTATGAAGAGAGTGATGGGGTAAGGACTTAAACCATCGATTTGCTTCACCTTTCAAGGCAAACATGAAAAGTTTCAATTTAACAACTTCTGAAGGGACGCCAGGGTAGTGACCTGCTTCACATATTTGCAAAAACGTAGACAAGAAGTCATGTGGGTCTTCTGGAGCAGTGCCATGGAATGAACTATTTTGGACCATCCCCACAACTCCATTCTTTAAATCAAAATGCATTCCTCCCATCTCCGGAGGCCGAATTGGTCTATGCCCTTCCAAGAAGTCTTGATCAAGATATGGCGCATAAGGGTCTTGCTGCACAACAGCTACATCTGCCTGGGGCTGTTGCTGTTGAACATTCTGATTTACTGGTGGATGTGGTTGTTGTTGTTGCATCTGCTGGTTTATCCAGGCTTGCTGCTGTTGCTGGTTCTGCAACATTTGCATCAGAATTACGTTTAATTGAGCGGGATCCATGCCAGGAGGATTTTGGTTATTATTCTCTTGGTCCTCCGGTTCGTTATCGCTAGAACCGTGTTCGCTCATGTTGTCAGGATTTGGGAAAAGTCTTCTCTTGACAATGTCCCGTTCAGGCTCAGGACAGTATAATAACGGTCCCTTTTTGCTCCTGGTTTGCATAAACTAGGGGAGAAAAACAGAAAAGTCAACACTGACGATGGGTCAGGTTGACGAAAGAGTTTTAACCTTGTAAGCAAAGGTTAAGAGAAGGAAAGAAACCAACCTACGAAAAACTTAAAACAGGAAAAACACTAAGACGGTGAGAAAAAAACGTGTTGAAATCTTCTAGGGCTAAAATGGAAGGGAAAACAGCAGATTTTGACCTCAAAAACGGTGTCAAACGGCCATAGGCGTTCACCACGTCGTCGGCGTCGGAACGAGCTTTCCGAATTGGGGTCCTGCGCGCCAAACGGACACTCGAGCCGAAAGTTATGGCCAAAATACTGCCGACTCAAAAAAAACTACACTACGAAGAATCCGACAACCGTTACCAATTCCCCGGAAACGGCGCCAAAAACTTGTTCGATAAAACTAGTTTTAAATTTATTTTACCGGAACACCCCAAGTATAAGGTTCGTAGTATAGGGTGTTACCGAGTCGTCCTAAGGGAATCGAATGTTTATCGGATTTAGGCAGTATAGTTATTAAATCGATTATGTCACTAATTATTACCTAAAACTAAAGTTTATATTAATTATAAAACAGAAACGAAGAACGATGACTAAAAATAAACAGAAAGCAGAAAAACTTCAATAATGGACGGGCGTCCACTAACAGCGGACGGGCGTCCGATTACGATCTCAAAAACAGAAGTATGCAGAAAAAGACAGCAGGTAAACTAGGGTTTTTAAAACAACTAAACGTAGCAATCACAATTGATACGAACGATTTTGGTTTATCAAATAATTAAAAGAACAGTAGAACAACCAGAATCAACCACACAACAATCACACAACCACTTTATGATCAGAATACGATTTTATTGGTATGATCTATCTCAAAATCGATTAAATTCCTTTAACTCAATTTCTAGGATTTTGTTTCCTTTTCCAAGTAAAACAATTTAACGTACATCACAAGATCATCAATTTGTTCCCAAATTACATAACCCAATTAACAACAAATGATTCCTCAAGATATTATTAATTGTATCGATTGAAAAGGTTCTATTGTTGAATTATATTTCCATACAAATTCAAATCAACATGTGGTTTCATTGACATTCCTATCTAACAAAACACTTAACAATCAATCCAAATACCAATCGATAAATAAAATACAATATTCGAAATCATAAATAAAGATAACCTAATAATGCTCCTATCGATTAGTTTAATTATTAGGTTACCTAATAAAGATAACCTAATAATTCATAAATCAATCCAAAAACTTGTTCCTGGACGCTCGTCTGGCATAGTGGACGCCCGTCCATCCTGGACGCCAGTCTAGGGATGCAAACGTTCGTCCAGAGCTCCTGGGATTGATTTAATTGATTTCTTCCCTCTTTATCCTTCAGCTCCCACTCTTCAAAGTACGATTAAACACTTCAAATCATCTTTTTCCAGTCGCATTTAACACCTGCAAGTCATTGAAAGCATACCAAAGTGTAACACAACTCAAACCAACATAAAATCATCATTTTAAGCACGTAATTGGCACGTATTACACTTTTTATAACTTTAAGACCATTTCTTCCATTTGTTCATTTAATGCGTAATTTTCTATAAAAATTACTAAAACACGGGGATTATTGCTATGAAATATTGCGATATAAATCATAAAATTCACCGAGAACACAGGACCTGAAAATGGACGTAAAACAAAACAGGGCTACCGATTAACCGACAAAATGCTCCTATCGATTAGTTGATAGGCGGTTCTCATGGAATTCTAGAATCCTTGGTGTAAGCAAACCAAGTCGAATTTGTCGATTCTCGCATACGAAGGTATAGCAAACAGTTGCAGTAACATATTTTGTTCGATTCATAATAGACTTAAAATGAATAATGTATGACTCAACTTGAGACCGTATCCCGCAAAGTATATGTTATAACAAACTATCAAGAATAAACGAGAAAGCATAAATCACACAATAAACAATAACACAGGATTTAACGTGGTTTCCGGTAATATGCCGACTAGTCTACGGGCAGAAACGAGGAGATTATATTATCACTGGAGATTTTACAAACTCTGCAATTTCATTCGTAATTGCTCCTGACGCCACTGCAAATATTCTAGGTTACAACAGATGAGTATTTATAGCCACAAAACTCTAGACCTAGCCGCCATAACTAAATACATGCTGATTGACTAAAATACCCCAGATGTGAACTCAGCTCAGCTGACTCCACCAGACGTAACCTGCTGATATTGCCCTGCTGGCCTTGCCCTGCTGGCATTGCCCCTGCTGGCCTTGCCCTGCTGACATTACCTTGCTGGGATTGCCCCTGTTGGCATACCCTGCTGACATTGCTCAGCTGACTTGCTTGCTGACTTGCCCTGTTGAGAGGTCAAGTCATTTTTCCTAACAATCTCCACCTTGACTCGAACTCTCGTTCAAACAGATATATAACCGGATGTATTGTACCAGATGCATTCGTCAATGCCAGATGTACTATACAAGGTTCAACTTCAACGAAACAGATTTGCAGATTCAAATTCAAATACTAAGCCGGCCAGATGTGAACAAAACAGACTTTAGGTTAGACTCCTCCAGATGAGACTTAACTCCAGATGAGAACTCCACCACAGACATGTTCACCAGATGCTAAGCAGGCTTTACTCTGCTGAGAGTTCCAGACACAGATGCAGAACCAACACAAACATGTTCAACAGATTCTGCAGATGCCACTCTGCAGACAGATGAAATCAGCTGAATTTTATCAGCAGACTTCCTGGACTTGAACATTCCTTTACTCAGCTGTCATTCACTCAGCTGGTACTAGATCAACAGACTTTCACTCAGCCAACCCCAGATTTTGGTTCCACCAGGTTCAGCTCTTGATTCTTCAAGTTCATATGCACAACCAAGTGCCAGATTAGTGTTGATTGTTCTCAGCTGAGTTCTGCAGACTCAGCTGAGTATGGACTTGACGCTCCACCTGCTTGCCAACACTTCAGATTCAGATTCAGACTAGATTTGCATTCCCTTTGCAACTGCTACTAGCAACCAAACCAATAGCCCGATTGTCTGTACCTGTGCCAGCTGCATTATGCCTTAGCTCTTGATTATGGAGAGACGCCCTAACATCCTCCAATGACACTGTGTTTCTTCCAACAATCAAAGACTGCACAAAATTCTCATATGATGCTGGCAGTGATACCAACAAAATTAGCACAAATACTCCTTAAATCAAGCAATATTGTGTTCATCTTTTCCAGATGATCTCTGAGAGACATTCCTTCATGCATCTTTAAACTGAACAGACGTTGCTTCAACAGCAACTTGTTGGTCAACGACTTTATCAAATACAGACTCTCAAGCTTCAGCCACAGCCCTGCTGCTGAATCCTCTTCAGCAACTTCAGTGATAACATCATCAGACAAGCACAAAAAAAATCATTGAATGTGCTTTCTCCTCCAGATTGGCCATCTGAGCGTTTCCTGCATCCACCGATTTTGTCAATGGAGCCCAGAGCCCTAGTTTCTTCAACAGAGCACGCATCTTGATTTGCCATAGATTGAAATTGTTCCTTCCTGTGAATTTACCAATCTCCACATCTAACCCAGACATCTTGATCTCGCCAAAGAACAAAAATTTTATCATAAAATCCTAGCACCGGTGAAGGTCTTGGTGAAGATAATTTTTTTTTCAAACAGATGGTTCCCAAACAGAACCTTAGATTCCCTGATAATAACCTTGCTCTGATACCATTTTGTTATAACAGGACCGTCAGGGATCCAAAACGGATTGCAATAATCAAGAATAAACGAGAAAGCATAAATCACACAAGAATTAATAACACAAGATTTAACGTGGTTTCCGGCAATATGCCGACTAGTCCACGGGCAAAGACGAGGAGATTATATTATCACTGGAGATTTTACAGACTCTAATTGCATGCACAATTGCTCCTGACGCCACTGCAAATATTCTAGGTTACAACAGATGAGTATTTATAGACACAAAACCCTAGACCTAGCCGCCATAACTAAATACAAGCTGATTGACTAAAATACCCCAGATGTGAACTCAGCTCAGCTGACTCCACCAGACGTAACCTGCTGACATTTATCCTGCTGGCCTTGCCCTGCTGACATTACCTTGCTGGAATTGCCCCTACTGGCCTTGCCCTGCTGACATTACCTTGCTGCCATTGCCTCTGCTGGCATACTCTACTGACATTGCTCAGCTGAGAGGTCAAGTCACTTTTCTAACAGTATAAACTCGTACATCTTTACTGGATTATCGTTGAACATTTAGAGGAAGAACCTTTAACAAATACAGTTCCATGACAGACTCAACAATCATAAAAGAAAATGGATAAAAAGTTATGTGTTTATAGTCATCAGCTAGACTGTGTCTCAGTTAAGTATGCCCGGGGTCATCAAAGAGAACAACTTCCATAGATTTACTAGCTTTACCTCCACATAATGTTTCAAGTGATGACCGTTCACCATTAAAGATTTCTCCTTGAAGCAATGGCACAACTCAAAAGCTCCGGATGGGTAAACATTTTCCACCATACAAGGGTCGTACCATCAAGACTTTAACTTACCCAGGGAAAGTTTTAAGTGTGCATAAAACACAAAAACCTTATCCCTAGCTTTAAAGTTCCGATTAAAAAGATTTTTATCATGAAATCTTTGAAGGATGCAGGTTCTTAGATCTAAACGAGTTAGATCTATGCGCAGCGGATGGATCACGATTTTTATGACACAATTCATAATTAAAGGACTTAAGTACTACAAGGGGGTTTAAGATTATGTTACCAATAACGGGAAGAGTCGCCTTGATCTTCCGATGTGTTCTCCAAACGGCGGTTGGTGGACACCCTTCTTGATACACAAACCTCCTCGATATGCAACACTAAGAAAAACTCCAAGTTTTTCTTCCTCTAAAACCCTAGACAAGAGAAACAAATTTTTTCTCTCTTTTTTAATGAGTGGGGCGAAATTTTCCATGCCCATATGTCTTGGAAGAACTCTCTTTATATAGGAGAGTAAATCATTGGCCTCCAAGTTTCTAATTAATTAAATAAATAATTAAAAAGAAATCACAATAAAGGATAATTCCATTTATAAAAGATTGTGATTAATCAATCAATCAATTACAAATAAATCATCTTTTATTAATCATTAATCACACAAGAAAATCAAATCTTGCATTTAATGAAGTATGAGGCGCCACCCCTAGGGTTTAAAAGCCCACATAAAATGTCTTTTATGTGTATTATATTATTTAGCCCAACTAAATAATATCTATGCATATCAATTAATTAGCCCAGCCAATTAATTATTACTGAGGCCCAAGTAACAAGATTACTAGTCCGAATTACAGAAGCCACATCGGGGACCATGGACCTATAACCAGTAGCTCAATAATTAATTATTCATCGAACGAATAAGTACATTAATTATTAATTCGGGATTACGCCACCATAAACCCGAAACTGAACTCTACCGATTATAGATGTATACTTATACTCAACCCATAGAGTGAATAAGCGTCCATTGATATAATCATTACATACGGATTAACCCTCCATAGACTGTCCATTCTGAGTGGGAAGTCTCCGTGAACCCGACTCAGAATATCTTATCCTTATTTACCATCAACCCCCTGATGATCAATTAGTGCACATATCTGACTAGTAGCTAATTAGTCAAATGCGAACTCCCGGGATCGATCACTTTCTTAGGGCTAACAAATAAGGGGACTGTCTCTCTACTTCCCGCAGGAAGGAATGGATTCCATGTCTGTGAAAATCAGAACTACTCACTCATCTGGAGATAGTGCCAATGAGAAGTGGCTTGGAACACATATTAAAGTGAACCGTAACTAACACATCAAACACTACCCCGGGACAAGCAGCACCCTGTGATCACCTCAGGATTAAGGTTGATCCATATATGATCATCTAATGATTTAATAAGATTCCTCGATTACGGAATTATACCGAGATATTCAGATTAAATCGGTCCAGTCCTATATGAATGCCATCATATATAAATGCCCCACGTAGGTACCCTCTACCGACAGTCCGGATAAGATTATCACACCCTAAGGTGTTCTGGGCGCATTATTGGTGTTTTAATCAAGAGACCCTAAACTCTGATTAAGTTCACCACGGACTAATAGTTTAAGTATATCACCACTAACTCAATCCTCACGTGCATGCCATACACTGAGTTAAGCGGTTACATACTGATATACATAGGGTTTGCAGCAGTGTATTATTTACAAGCACAAAGCAAGTAATAAGGTGAGATAAATTCTGTCATAAAAACAATTACACAAATTGTCTTTCGGGCACTACACCTAACAATCTTTTGGTGTGTTCCTTGTAAATTCATGCGTTTTCATAAGCCTGTAACCAGAATTCCTCTATTTTACTCAACTCAAACGGTCTTCTTTCTCCGGACTGCTTCTCATCATAATCCTGGTTGCCCAACACGCTTTGTGTTCTAACTCGACATGAAGGTGACAAGACTTCCCAAAAACCAACATATATGGTGACATCCCATCGGGTGTCTTGAATGCTGTCATTTAATTCCACAAGGTGTCTTCAAACTTTAACGCCCATTCTTTCCTAGAGGGATTCACAGTTTTCTCGAGGATCCGTTTAATCTCTCTGTTCGAGACCTCAGCTTACCCTCTTGATTGTGGGTGATAATTGTGGAGACCTTGTGTGTCACTCCATACCCACCAGCTTTTTAAAATGGCTTGTTCCAAAAGTGGCTACCCCCGTCACTAATGAATGCTCTCGGTGTACCAAATATTGTGGGAATGTTCCTTCTCAGAAACTTGATCACAACCCTTTGAGTCATTGGTAGGAAAAGCCACAACTTCTACCCATTTGGACATATAGTCAAGAGCATTTAGGATGTACTTGTTTCCAACTAAGGATGTAAACAGAACCATGAAATCAATACCCCAGATGTTAAGAAGTTCAACTTCTAAGATAGGTTTTATTGGCATCTCATGTTACCCGTCCTTTGACAAGCTACTCAAGATTTCACAAAAGAGTATGCATCTCGATAGATGGTTGGTGAAAAATAGCCACATTGAAGCACTTTTGCAGCTGTATTGTCCGGCCCGGGATGTCCGTGCTTCTCTTTCTAAGCAATGAGAGAGAATGCTTTGGATTTCGTCATCATGAAGACAATGACGCTTGACTTGATTGGAGCAACACCTATAGAGGTATGGACCATCATAATATTAATGCCTTAAGTCAGCTAATAATTTTTCTCTTGCTGCCAAGACAGATTAGGAACTAGTGTTTGAAATATTTTGGTTTTGAAGATGAGTGTCAGACTAGCTGTTATATTGAAAAGCAAAAAGATATCTGGAGTGAAATGTAGGCTCCGTTTGTTTTGGGTTGGAGTTTTTTTATATACTAATTGATAATAAAATATTATAAAAATGATTGAAAAAATAATTAGAAAGTTAAAATGTTTTTTTTTGAAATTTTTGTAGATAAAAAAATGAGTGGTGAGAGAAATTGAAATAAGGTAGTATAATGAATAAAATAATGTTAAAAAGGTAATAAAGTAGATAAAGTGAAATGATGAGAGATGATTTAATATTTTTTATTTGTAGTTGAAGAATTGATTGGTGAGAGAATTGTAAGAAATGATTAGTGATGTGATGTAAAAAAAAACCCCCAAAAAAACTCCAAACCAAAATACCCAAAACAAACAAGGGCGTATAGGTTTACTAGAGTCTAATATAGTATAGGTTGTCAGACAATGACTATAATAGAAATCCTATAGGTTTTATCTTAAATATCTTAGGGGAGTATGGGTTTCTAGTGCTGAGCTGAAGGCTGAGAGATCAAACTCAGTAGAGAGGGCCGAGGGTACAATTTCAATATTGAAGATGGAAGGCTAAGGTTTGAAACTCAGTAACGAAGACTAAGCCAAGGCTATAAAGTTGGACTTTAGGCAAGTCTGTAATGGCCTGAACAAACTTTACAGACCATGTATTGAAGGTTTGAGATTTCATGAAAATGTGATGAAAGGGTCTCAATTATTTGAAAATATGGAGTACTCTAATTTCACAAATAAAGATAAGATGAAAATCTAGATGACTCAGCTGAGTATTGAAGAGCTGCTTAGTTGATACAAAAGTCAGCATTCTGCTGAGTATATACAATGAGTCATCATCGGGACCCTTGTCGAAATACCACTAGTTTGAACCACTATTTGTGAGAATACCATTCATTTGTCGAAATACCACTCCCCCCTTGTGTAAAAAATGTCTTGGCCAATATCACTAGTGGTATTTCAACAAATGAATGGTATTCTCACAAATAGTGGTTCAAAGCAGTGGTATTTCGACAAAAATCACGTCATCAGAGCTGAGCATTTCAGCAATTCAAACTGCTATGATCCTGAAATAAGACAAGGCTTATTGATCCGTTTCTTAGGTTACTTTGGGAGGGGTATGGATCCCCTAAGGTACACAAAGTGCGGTGCAAATTCTCTGCCGCACTTTTTTTTCTTTTGGTTTTGTTTGAGGTTTAGTTTAGTTAAAGTTTGTTTATCTGCAAAGACCACACTTTCAAAATCTCAGCGCAAGGTCCCTTTTTATTTTTTCCTTCCCTTATTGTATTGTTGTTGTTGGGGACCTTTGCCGAAATACCACTATTGAGGCAAGGCAATTTCTAGACTACCATTCCTTTGTTGAAATACCACTCCGTTTTTCGCGTTTTAGGTGTTTTTGGAACCAAAATAAACCCTAATTGGGAAGGGGAACCCCAATAGGGGATTTGTGTACCTTAAGATCGTGCACATTTGTGAAAAAAGTGGGAGAAAATCGCGAACCAAAATCGTGAAAATTGCACTAAAGTGGTATTTCCACATTTACACCACAGAATGGGTGGCATTCCAGAAATAATCCCTTGTTGTTGTGTTTCTTTTTTTTTTTAAGCCCCTAACGGTGTTCGAAAACTGGTCTTCATGAGACGTTATAGTCTAGCTCACCAGTAGACCGATGCACCGTGTGCTATTGTTGTTGTTTAATAACAAGGTTATTGTTGTTGTTTAATTAACCTTGTTATTTGATTTATATTTTATTTTTTATCAGTCAAACCTATAAAACACGGACACAAATACGGTAATATCGTATTACACGACATGAATACGGCAATATATCTAAATTTAAAATTGAAATACATGGCACGTCAAATGGTGGTAAACAAATTAACTTTTATGAATGGTGATAAGTTTATTAAGATAGAGTACTTTTCAAATTATAATTCAGGTTGAAAATCATTTTTCATCACTATTCGTATGCAACTTATCTTGTCGCTAAACATTTCTTCGAAAAAAATTTGAAATTATAAAATAAAAATATTGTGTTCATGTGTGTCGACATATTATCGAAGTGTCATATCTAAAAATATTGATTAGTATAATTATTTAATTCAACCGATACATGTCAAAGCGTATCGTGTCAAAAAAAGTGCCGGACACTGCGTACGACACTGAAATTAAAGTCTCAGTGCTTCCTAATTCCTACTATTTTTAGTGGTAACTGTTTTCAAAATCTAAAAAAATAAAAATTGCTAACACTGTTGAATTTGGCCATAGTTGTTAACGACACTCATCACTTAATCTGAATATAGTAAGTGATATTTATACTGAATTATGTTTGATAATTGTTTCATACAACCACTCAATATTAAGTGTGTCTGATTTTTCTTAGCAAATTTTAAATGATGCGAATATGACTTGATGAATATATTTATGTTTCTTATATATTTTGTTTACAGAAAGTTATATATATATATATATATATATATATATATATATATATGTGTGTGTGTGTGTGTGTGTGTGTGTGTGTGTGTGTGTGTGTGTGTGTGTGTATGTGTATATAACATTTCAGTAAATAAAACATCTAATTATTAATATTTCTTTGAATTTCATGTATACCGGATAGCATTAGTATTAGATTTATTTTAAATTTTGTATTATATATTCATATAGAGAAATCGTTATCGCCTGACTGACTAACCGGTATCACCGGACCAACCAACCAGTCGTGCCTGATCGATCAACCGACAAAAGACATATCCAACCAGGTCGCCCCTTTTAGAATAGGGCCGTCTGGATATGTCCGCATTTGTATCCGTGTTGTGTAGGTATTGGTTGATATAAAAAGACAAATAGTAATGTCATTAAAAGTCTTGCCAAAAATATGTTTTTATAGGGATATAAAATAAAGGGGTAATGATTATAAAGGACAAAAGTGGAGAAAAAGTTGTAAAAAATGACAAGTTGATTGATAAATGGTGAAAAATGACAAAAGACACCGGAAAGGACGAAAATACCATTGTCAAATTTAACGACTTCAATTCCAGTATCAAAGATTCGGTATAGGAGGTAGGGTCCAGGGAGTCGGTAGAGTCAACAAGGGCTTTAGGGAGCGGATAGCGGATAAAGTCAGGCCGAGAGACAGGTTTGAGAGAATTGGTTTTGGTTCGAGTGACCATTGTATGAGTGGGAGCAGGTGGGGAAGGAGACGAATCGGGAGAGGCCGAGGCCGAAGAGGACGTAGGGGAGGTGGGTGGGGAAGGCTCAGGAGCGGGAGTCGGAGGGGGTGGAGCCGGGTTGGAGGGGGCCGGCATAGGAGGTGGATTTTGTGGAGGTGCTGGCAGGAAGACATGAAACGGTACAATGAGGTTATCAAGAGTGGGTATGGAGGGAGAAGGTGTGTACGGGAAGACGGATTCATCGAAAACCACGTGGCGAGCAGTATACATACAGCCAGAAGAAAGGTCCAGACACTTATAACCTTGGTGGGAAGGACTATAGCCAAGAAAGATGCAAGTTTTGGAGTGAAAATCAGTCTTGTGATGGTTGTAGGGATAGAGATAGGGCCAGTACACACATCCAATTGTTGGAATAGTGTCCCCCAATCGGGTTGGACCGGATCCAACCGGGTCGGATCATTTCTACTATTTCTTTATGTTTATATATATATTAAATTGTTTTTATGTTGTCATATATATGTTCTTTTAATGAACCAATTATGAATTGTTATATGATAACGTCCTTAGTATTAAACTGTGATAGAGAAACCATGATAGGCGATTATGGTTGATGAGAGCTCTAATCACTTTAATTAGTTTGATACTTAAATGTCTCTAGGCTGATGTACTATTAAACATGGCATTGATAGTACGAACTGACTAGAACGTATTAAATGTCTTCTGTCTTTAGGGCAGAGATAGATCTCGCCTATCAAAGTGTAAAGACACTTGGACTGTACGTGGACGTGTATTAGAGAATGCGTACATTAGGCTGACCCACTTACATTAATTGTCGCACTATGTGGCAGTTGTGTAATTATCCTTTAGACCGGAGTCTTCATGGCATCACGGTGTGGATTGTCATGCTTTGACACTATTGAGGTTTCCCCTAGCCACGGGACGATCATGCGGTAGTGATTGGGTGTGATACTGAAGCATGCGGAGTATACATGTTTTGTCGTCTGGGAATCGAGTACCCTATCAGTAGGGGTGAATATCCAAAAAGGCCTTCTTATAAGGAATGTCTTACTCTCGTGAATCTTTGCAAAGTGGGAGTAAATGAGTTACTTCGAGAGAGCATGATATCCAGTTTATAAGATACGGTCGTTAATGTTTGACACTCGACATAAGACCGTATGGATATTATTACAGCGATGGGATTGTAAGTTACACGGTAACTATTTCAAATGAAAGGTAGTAGTCATTGCATTTGACACTTCTGATGATTGAAGGTCACAGTGTGTTGCTAGACGCTATCCCGTGATTGTTAAGCATGAAGGGCATTTTCGTAAATTGCACTTTGTGTCTACGACCAACATATTCGGAATCCTATCGGGTCACACACATAAGAACATCTAGCCGGATTAAAATGTGGTTATAGTTGATAACCAAATAAGGAAAGTTTTATCTCACGACTATAAATGTTATAGTGGTAAATTAATATAGTGGTAATTATTTATTATGAATAAATAAAATACAAGATATTAATTAAAGAATATCCCGGAAGCCAATTTGTTGGGCAAAGGGGCGCATATTTCATGAGTATAAGATACACTTGGATTGTGCAATTTAATTAATGATATTATATTATATTTGACTAATTAGATATATATTCACATATATATGATGCGCACCTTTTGTGTATATTGATACACAAGGACTTTGCAAGTTAGTCAATTATGGCATATATTAATATTAGATATTAATGTGTATAGATTTGCACACATGTGTAAATTGATTTATGGTAATATAATAAAAGATATATTCAATATAAGATACTGTCAATATCTTGAAGATAGCTTGGAATAGCTAGTGTTTCTTTTTCTCTAACTCCTAAAATAGCTGGTAGTGTAGTTACACTTTTAATTACGCAACAAACTCATATATGTAAATATTTTGGTTTTTGAGATTTAATAAAGATCCGGTTTTTCCAAAAAAAAAAAAAGATACTGTCAATATATATCTTGGAAATATTTAATATAAGATATTGAATATTAATGAGATAAATCAATCAAATATATTTTCCTTATTTTACTAGTAAAAAGGTTTTCTTCTCCTCCACTCTATAGGGGCGCCACTTTTGACTATAAATAAGAGGTGGGTGTCAAGCTCTTTTGTACATCACAAACTCCAAGAGCTAATAGTTCTTGTGAAAAATAGAGAGCTCCTTAGAGAGAGTTTTGGGAGAGAGAAAAGGCCGGTCTAGCAGCCGGATTTTTCTAGTAGCAATCCAATGGTGGATTCCGGCGGGTTGTTCGTGTGGACTAGCGGTAGAGGCCGAACACTTGGGCGGCTCTATGCAGAACTACTCTCCTTAGACGGTCAAAGTGTCGATCTTATAGATCAAGCAAGGTAACCACCGTCTTTAGCTTATTTGTTTATTGCTTAAACGAAGTCGCACTTGGGTAAAAGGAAATCAAAATTTGAATTCCGCTGCGTTCCCGCGTAGATTTCCTAACAGTGGTATCGGAGTGAGCTTCGAGCTTAAGCAATAAGCATATTAATTTGCGTAGTTAATTTTATCGTTTAAATCACGTAATTAAAAGATGAAAGATTTTTGATTCGCAAAACGATACGAAAAGAAAAAAAAAAAAAGGGGCGGCTTTTGGGGTGCTCGGCCGATCGGCGGCGGCACCCCACCGGAAATTGCGCCGGCGGCGGCGGCTCCCAGGCGGTCGACGTCGGCTGGTGCCTTTTGGTGGATCCCTAAATTTTGTTTTGTGTATTTTGTGTTTTCAATATGGTTCATAGTTGTGATTGGTAATTCCTCTTTATTTAGTTGTGTCATGTGACTAACCAATTGTTCAAATAGTTTGGGCCATTGGGATGCCACATGGTATTTCCAAACTTTGTTTGGAATAGGCTAGGCCCTTTCCAAATATTTGATTTGGAAAAAGGCCTAGGCCTAGGCCACTTCCAAAATTTTGATTTTGGAAAGTGGCCAGGCATAAATCAAAATATTGGCCTTTTCAAATTTTGTTTGGAATAGGCCTAGGCATTTTTCAAAATATTTAATTTTAGAAAAACTTAGGCCTAGGCCATTTCCAAAATTTTGATTTTGGAAAGGGCCAGGCCGATGCCGTTTGGTTTAGGAAACCAAAGGCACCCATTTTGATTAGGAATCAAATTTGAAGAAACAAAAGAGTCTTAATTTTAATTTTGATTTATTTTTAGAATAGTTCTAATTTATTAAAATTAAAATTAAAATCGTTTAAAATTAATCGTTATTTTATTTCGATTAAAATCATTTAATTAATTAAATGTTAATTAGTTAATTGATTGGATAAAATTATTTAATATATTAAATGTTAATTGATTAATTAAGACGCAAGTAGTTAAATGTTAATTTTATATTTTTCATAAGATATTATTGTATGGATTAGATATAGTAGATATAATATGATTATATGGACACCGATTGATCATGGACTCGACCGATAGGATAAATGTGAATGATTTAATTTTTCTGTTGGTTTAAAAATTGTCCTAGGCCGTTATGAAGAACGTGACCTAGTTTATTTTCTGCATTTATCCCATTCCGTTAGCTTCCCCCGTGAGCGGCGGGTGTATTTATTTTATTAGATGGAATTAAATGTAACAAGAATGGAGCAGAATATGGAGGCCAAAGAAAGAAGAATAAAGATCCCATTAAAGATGGCGCATTAAAGATCATATTGGCGGTTGCAACTACCCTTAGATTGTGACCCGCGGTTTCGTCAGTTTGTATTCGAAACCGCACCTAGGAAAAATCCATGATCATACCGGTTACTTTACGCATTTATTTATTTTGTGCTTCTATTTATTTTATATGATAAGATAGATGCATAACTAGGCACGATCTAGATGAATGTGTAGGATATATGTCTATAGAGATAGATATACTTGATGAGACCATAATTGAAATTAATTAATTGAATTAATTTACATAAATACTTCCACCTCAAAAGAATCAAGTTGAAATTGCCTCCCTATATTATAATGACGGTGAAGAGCCCTTGTTCGGATCCAACTCATCAGCCAAAGCAGGTGGTTGACCAACCTCGGGTATATCGTCATTATCGAGATATGATCGTATGAGATCTCACGAATATTGGGGTTATGACTTGACTAAGAATTCTCTCGGCCGCCAGCCAAAGCGGGGTCGTTTGGATTTTAGAGGCAAGGGTTTGACTACTTCATAAGATGAAAATTGTCAAAGAGTTGACTAGTCAAACAACAAGAGTCGTATAAGATACGATTGACAAAGAGTTGTCTACCTATTAGACTATTTTCGGCCCACCAGCCAAAGCGGGGGTCACGGTAGTTTAGTGGGATCTTGTCCACTAAAGAAATTAATAATTCTTGAAAGTCAATTGGGAGTAGTTGACTAGTGGGAGCAAAATCATAAACCAAAAGACCATTTTTGATTTGGCGTGTATAAACAACAACACTCTTTTATTTTCATTTTTATGTTGTAGTTTTAGCAAACTTTTATATTTATATTTTATTCTCGATTAGTAAAACCAAATTATGACTGTTACCTTTTGAGAAACGTTCTCAAATATGGTTAAGTAATTTTAATCCTTTTAAAATAAGCAATGACACGAGCAATCCCGTTATAGTAGTTAGAGACAATGAGACTACATATTTGATGCAACACTCAACGGCTTTAATTATTAATGAAAGCAGAAGCTCATGATATGATTGAATCATTTGAAATAAGTTCAACGAATTAATCATATATTGGATACGATCCAAGATGATCATTCTATCATACGATGACAACTAATTCAAACGTTGGATAAGAATGACCACATCGAATTTTGGAAAGGTTGTTTTCAAAATTGTAAGATTTAAGTATCGACTTAATTCTATCATTGCTTAAAGGTTAATTAAATAGTCAATGTTTTGAATACGATTCAAAAGGTTAAATAAACTATTTAATAAACTTTAGATTTTCTTTATGAAAGGAAGTTAAAGACATAGCTCTTGTGATCTTTCTTAAGTCTTATGAAGACTACACTAAGAAATATTTACAAGTGCTTAAAGGATTGAAAGGAAAGTTATGGCATGTGCTTAAATAGAGAACTTATCGAAGTCTCTATTCTAGGCAAGTGTGTTGAGATAAATCTATCTAAGTTCAAGTCAACTCTTAGATATATGATATCTTGCGAGTGTGATTAAATTAGAAAGATTAAATACAGATATGGAAGGTGAAGCAAACGTTGTAACACTTACCACATTCTGGATCTAGTAAACTGATAAGGGAACTAAATAAATGTTATTATGTTCCGGTTCTTATGAAGAACATACTTTCAGTTATTTGTTAGGATTTAGTAGACATATTCAATTGTAAAGAATAAATGTTATTCCAATAAAGTTGGAAGGTCACTGAATCTAACATACTAGATTGATGTCACTATATAGTTGATATATGTGATGAGATCTCAACTAAATATTTGTATGGTTGTTATCCTTGATATTTGTAGTTGTTCTAGATGTCGACTCTCTGGAAGAGAAACGTATAATCAAATGTCATTTAGATGATGTCTGAACCACGTGATTATGAATCATGTGGGTGATACGTATCTTATCTAAAGATGACTAAAATACCCTTTTATGAAAATGTTATAAAATCTAGAAAAATTGTCTAAAGCCTAAACATACCGATGTTTGTTGGCTTATGACAATTAATGCCACAAATAATTGTTTGTTAATCTTTATGACTATTTTTAGAAATAGTTGAATATACATATTGAAGTACAACAATTCGGAAAGACCGAAAGTTCGAGATAGTACGAATATGAGATTGATGAGCTACTTAGGAATTAATCTTCAATTGGATTGAAGTAATTAATACCTGAAGGGTATTTCAGAAGTCGTCTGAAAAGGAATAAGATTCTCCCTTGAAGGATACCATCTTTGGGATAAGCAATTAGATTGTGTTCCCAAAATGGAAACAACACTTTATATGATAAAGGTGTGACGCAAGCCATGCGAAGCATCCTTTACCCGTTTCAGGATAGTGCCCTTATACTTAACCGAGTTCCAAAGAATAAAGGTTGAATAAATTCCATATTAGATATGAAAGAAGATAATGTCGAATCTATCTTAACCGATGATTTGAAGCTGTCACGGGCAAAGTCAGAAAGGCTTGGTGCCTAGTACGACATATGCAACTTTGTGGAATATCTTAGCTAGCACGCTAGATATTATTTACTTGTCCGTGGAGCAAAATGTTTGTCTCCAAACATGCTGTCTTCTAGAGGAAGTGTTTCTTCCAAAAGAAACAGTGGAAGTAAATTAGATCTCAAAAGAGTTTGAGAACCATAAAGATATATTCAACCAAAGGAACATGAGTAGACGCCGCATAGCGATGAGGTGTAGAACACTGCTCAGTGCACACAAAAGTTCCGTAAGTCTGTGGATAACCTCAAGCCTGAAAAGGCTACTGGTATGTTCATCTTGAAGAATGAATATCTCACGACTTATGAAAGATGTTTGAAAAGGAAGATTGAGAGATTTGACCAGGAGCCATAATATCTGAATTAGATTCCATCAGTGACAACCAGGTTGTGAACCTAGTCTGTCTTACCTAGAGGGAATGTCCCTGAAAGGATGACATGGATGGTAATATGATTACCATAAGGCTATAGTGACGGCTGAATGGTACGGGGTGTAAACCTTGTAATTATCTTTATGCTGCCAGCTAAGCCCAGTTCTATTCGGATGATGCTTGTTATACTTCGTATCATGACTGTATGATAGTGTTGAAGACGTTGGGCAAACTACTCGATGTTCATAGACGGTAACATGATATGTGATCCCACGAGATCCATTTATGGACTCAAACAAGTTTCTCTTTCTTTGTTTGATAATCAAAAGAGTTTGATTTAGTCAAAAGAAGGTTATGCCCAATGTGCAAGAAGGATAGTGAGAGTGTGTTACGATTTTTGAGTAAGGTATTGGATATCTCTCTCGAGAATTATCACCCCATGTCAAAGTCAATTAATATTTGGTAGTTCAAGGTCTTTACGAAAGCACTTGGATTAGCAGTTCTTATTTTAGAAATAAGAATCTATAGTGATAGATTTAACTGCTTTTAGATTATAGTTTACCTATATAGATGTGATGCTAAAAGAGTTTCACACAGGTCGCGACGGAGGATACTGCTAGCCAGTGTTTTCAAGATCTATCTATGTTAGGACGTTAGTCCTAAAGATAAGGTGAAAGATGATGCTTATGGAGGTTCCTTTGCTACTACGATAGGAACCATCATAAAATTAGTGCCAGATGTTCATAGTCCATGAATAGTCATGAGAAAGTATGGAAGTAAATCTGGTGAATGTCGAGAACGTCCTTAAACAAGTTGAGGATGGTTTCCTAGTTTATCGAAACTTGGAATCGGATAAATATAGATATACAGACATGTATCCTAAGTCTTATGAAGTCGAGTGGGAGCTAAAGTCTGGGTTTGCAGTCACTTTGATTAAGTGATACAGTGAGCTGGAAATGTTCTTAGATATGGGTCACTGTAAATTCTACAACCAGGCCAAAACACAGTAGTACCATAGAGGCGCATCGGGAGCAGTACATGAGTCTATGAGGTTCATTCTTGAAACTTGTACGGTTCTTCCACCATCTCTATATGGCTGATATAGTAAGTGGATTTATTGCTTGAAGCAAGGACTAGGGTCTCGTCAGAGATTCATGTGTGTGTTGAGGTGGTTCCTTTTGACTGGGTCATTTGGAGCATGGTATGAAGATAGTCGGAGTCCCCACGGATAGCGATCCATTCATGGCTAGGGCTGGTTGCGAGTATTGCATGAGATTCTTGTGTTTCAACTTGGTCTTGTGTGTGCGAGTGATTGGTTTTAGGCCAAGTGGGAGATTGTTGGAATAGTGTCCTAAACCCAATCGGGTTGGACCGGATCCGACCGGGTCGGATCATTTCTACTATTTCTTTATGTTTATACATATATTAAATGGTTTGTATGTTGTCATATATATGTTCTTTTAATGAACCAATTACGAATTATTATATGATAACATCCTTAGTATTAAACTGTGATAGAGAAACCATGATAGGCGATTATGGTTGATGAGAACTCTAATCACTTTAATAAGTTTGATACTTGAATGTCTCTAGGTTGATGTTCTATTAAACAGGGCATTGATAGTACGAACTGACTAGCACGTATTAGATGTCTTCTGTCTTTAGGGCAGAGATAGATCTCGTCTATCAAAGTGTAGAGACACTTGGACTGTACGTGGACGTGTATTAAAGAATGCGTACATTAGACTGACCCACATACATTAAGTGTCGCACTATGTGGCAGTTGTGTAATTATCCTTTAGACCGGAGTCTTCATGGCATCACAGTGTGGATTGTCATGCTTTGACACTATTGAGGTTTCCCCTAGCCACGGGGAGATCATGCGGTAGTGATTGGGTGTGATACTGAAGCATGCGGATTATACATGTTTGGTCGTCTGGGAATCGCGTACCCTATCAGTAGGGGTGAATATCCGAAAATGGCCTTCTTATAAGGAATGTCTTACTCTCGTGAATCTTTGCAAAGTGGGAGTAAATGGGTTACTTCGAGAGAGCATGATATCCAGTTTATAAGATACGGTCGTTAATGTTTGACACTCAACGTACGACCGTATGGATATTATTACAGCGATGAGATTGTAAGTTACACGGTAACTATTTCACATGAAAGGTAGTAGTCATTGCATTTGACTCTTCCAATGATTGGGGGTCACGGTGTGTTGCTAGCCGCTATCCCGTGATCCTTAGGCATGAAGGGCATTTTCGTAAATTGCACTTTGTGTCTACGGCCAACATATTCGGAAGCCTATCGGGTCACACACATAAGAACATCTAGCCGGATTAAAATGTGGTTATAGTTGATAACCAAATAAGGAAAGTTTTATCTCAGGACTATAAGGGTTATAGTGGTAAATTAATATGGTGGTATTTATTTATTATGAATAAATAAATACAAGATATTAATTATATTAATTAAAGAATATTCTGGAAGCCAATTTGTTGGTCAAAGAGGCGCATATTTCATGAGTATAAGATACACTTGGATTGTGCAATTTAATTAATGATATTATATTATATTTGACTAATTAGATATATATTCACATATATATGATGCGCACCTTTTGTGCATATTGATACACAAGCACTTTGCAAGTTAGTCAATTATGGCATATATTAATTTTAGATAATATTGTGTAAAGATTTGCACACATGTGTAAATTGATTTATAGTAATATAATAAAAGATATATTCAATATAAGATATTGTCAATATATATCTTGGAAATATTTAATATAAGATATTGAATATTAATGAGATAAATCAATCAAATATATTTTCCTTATTTTACTAGTAAAATGTTTTCTTCTCCTCCACTCTATGTGGGCGCCACTTTTGACAATAAGTAAGAGGTGGGTGTCAAGCTCTTTTGTACATCACAACTCCAAGAGCTAATAGTTTTTGTGAAAAATAGAGAGCTCCTTAGAGAGAGTTTTGGGAGAGAGAAAAGGCCGGTCTAGCAGCCTGATTTTTCTAGTAGCAATCCAATGGTGGATTCCGACGGGTTGTTCGTGTGGACTAGCGGTAGAGGCCGAACACTTGGGCGGCTCTATGCATAACTACTCTCCTTAGACGGTCAAAGCGTCGATCTTATAGATCAAGCAAGGTAACCACCGTCTTTAGCTTATTTGTTTATTGCTTAAACGAAGTCGCACTTGGGTAAAAGGAAATCAAATTTTTGAATTCCGCTGCGTTCCTGATGACGGTTAAAATATTAAAAGTCATCAACATTATCCTTAAATCGGGCCTAATAATATATATTTTATATTAAATCATATGGTTATATTTATTATTTAAAGTTATGTGATTTATAAAATATAATTTGGTATTTATCCATTTTTTATTATTTAAATATGATTTATTTCGGGATAATTATTTATTTTGTAGATTGAGATAATTTTTGGAGGATAATTATAAATGGAAGAATTAAACTACAAGATAAATCCAAGCAAATACGGATGCATTGAAGATAAAGATCGGATAAGCACAAAAAAGAGGAGTAAGGCAAGACAAGTGCCGGCTATCCAATCCAAATGATTGGCGCCGACTTAGGGGGGACGCATGAAGGGGGGGCGGCTTGCCCTTATCCAAAGATCGGCCGGGAATTATCCTAATGTGTTTTCAAACTCCTTTTGGATTTAGGAAAACTATTTCAGATTGGTTTAGGTATATCCTATGCAAATTTCTCTCCTATATATTTGTACATACACCTGCCATATACACACACCACAATACACACAATTCATAATAAAATCTTCAGTTTTACTCAGAGCAGTTTTTTACAAGTTCTTCAATTATGTAAGTTCTTGTATTTATTTTCTCTTAGTTTCTTATAATTAATTTTCCCCAATTATTATTTATCGTTTGAGAATGTTATTTCTTAGTTAAATGATGTAGATCTAGGATTACGACGTGAGGCGGTGGGGATTCCTCGTCTATAAGGATCCACACGCCCACGTCTATGTTTTGTGATCTATGTATGATTTTATTTTGATTAATAATCGTGTTTCTAGTAGGTATATATAATTACTTTATGAGCTTCTATTTTATCCGATAAGTATAGGGAAACGCTAAGATTTAGTTTTTCGCCGAGTCAGTCTAGCCACGTCTTTATGGTGTGATTGTCCAATTAGAATTTCTTATCTTAGTAGGTATGGCTACGGCTACGTTGCTCGTCTGTTTTAATTAAAATGTGTAGTGAGGAAGTACAAATATAGTGCTCCTAGGTCGGCTCATGAATTGATCGTTCGGGACTTTCAGCGAGATCTAGATCTGCGTTATATTAGGGAATTGCGCGCGCCTGATTATACGTAAATCGTAGATTAACATGATACCTAAAAAGTTAGTGTTAATGGGATGGAGACTGATGCGATCGCTTAGGAAGTACGCCTAATCACAGGAATGTTGCCTAGGTGAGGAATACGGTTAATATCGGCATCCCTAGTTTTTTAAGCGTGCGAGTCATATGAGATGGAGGCCGAAAAAGCGAAGTCACGTGATGTAGCATAGTGATCTGGATGGCCTACCCGGAGCTAGATCTAGTTTAGGGGATGACTCCCGTAGCCAATATAAAAGAGATACGAATCGGATTAATAGTTGTCGAGTCTAGTTTAATTATATATAATCTCTAGATCCATACGATAATGTAATAATTGGGGAGATTAATTATGTTGTATTTATTTGAGTTGTGTCGAGTCGTGTCAATTTATCTTTTCTTGTTCTTTGTTGGTCATAGACCGTTTTATGTGCTTGCCATACTTAATTAATTATTTATAGAATGACCCATAATTTGGTTCCCTGTGGGATCGACCTTGATTCGCTATAGCTATACTACGATGGACATAGTCCTCTTGCTAGTATTGTTTTTGGTGGTCAAGTATTTTAATTTCACTTGATCTACGTCATCAAGTTTTTGGCGCCGTTGCCGGGGAACCAACGGTCAATTATATAAATAATTATTAGTCATGTCAAGTTATATGTTTTAAGGTCAATTTTTACGTTTTTAGAGTCCATCTGGCTAGCTGTTCATAAAAAAAATTAATAATAATAATTTTGTTTTTTTTTCTTTTTGTGTGTGTGTCTGTTATTCTCCGTTTGTAGTCTGTAGGTCTCGCGGCAGCATGGATAATCATGCTGACCGTTAGGTTACTAACATTTGTATGTTCTTTTCCTCAGCAAGCCAGGTAAATTAATTATTCCACCGGATATTGTTCGAGAAAAAAATGTCGACAATCAATCTTCTGCAGCGAAGAGTGAAGTCAAAGTCACACGTAAAACCACGCCAGTACGGCCGGATAGGCGAACGTTAATAGAAGAACGAAAAAGAAAGAGACAAGAGGAAGGGAAGGCAAAGAAATTCGATCTTTTTGAAGGTATACATGCTAGCATTCCGATTGTTATTTCCGATTCGATTCTAGCTCAAGTTCGGAGTCTGACTCCGAGTACCTACCCACTCTTTTCTCAACTCCAGAATACCCGAGCTCTGATTCTGACCCTGAGTTTGAGTTCAACAATAAACCCATAGTACCCTGCCATCCTGAGGCAGAGGACTTACAGGATCGAGCCCGTTTACTTCCAAAATTAGGAGATCCTGGAGCTTTTATCGTTGACGTAGTCTTAGATGGGAAGAGAGCTGGCTTAGCATTAATTGATTCCGGGTCGAGTCTCAATATAGTTCCACATAGCATTTGCGAGAGGATTGGAGTCTACACGGTAATGAACAACACGATGGACATTCGCTTTGGTGATGGTCTTCGTACCGTGCGTACTGGAGCCTTAAACTTCATGACTATAGGAATTGGAAGGCTTCGCTTTTTAGTTGACATAGTCGTGATGGATGTGGAGGAGGATATCAATTGACCACTAATACTGGGCCGATCATTTATGGCAACCTCGAAGGCAAAAGTAGACATGGAGAAATTTGAGCTCACACTGTTCGATGCCAAGGGCTCAGAAGTTCATACCATTCTTAGACCCCGATTCCTGCTTCCGCCGAGTATTTCAGTTGTGACGGTTCATGGTGCGGATGAGACTTCTCTAATTCTTAGCCAAGAAGATACGGATATGGTTGACGCTGCCCCAAGAAATGGCGAGTCAGAATTTCTGTGTATCTTACAAAGGGATAAAGACGCTCAATCCCAGCGGACAGAACCGGCGGATACCTCTATGCTTTTGGCAGACGAGGCCGAAGCCGTGTTTAGAGATGGGTCAACCCCATCCAAAGGACTCGCTGAGGATCGGGAAAGCTTAAAGTTAAAAGATAGACGGAGAAGGGTGCAAAAGCAAACTCGTAGAGTTCGATCTCAAAGATCGCTAGTTTCAGAGGTAGAAGCTGAGGTTGGAGCCTGTTTAAATAGCAAGGATGACTGCATTTTCTTAAGTCTAGCCCCCAAAGGGAAAGCACGCATTCTCAACAAAGGAAGGCAGATCTCAGTAAAGGCCGACCGGGTGAAGATCTGGAAGGCTAAGGACAATAATTCAGAGGAATGATGATATTTGTAAAGTTGAGCTGAAGACTATAAATTCCGAACTACTTCTATCTCGTAGGTATTTGTAGTATTTTTTTTTCGGATTTTTAGGTTTTTCTTTTCTTTTACTCAAATAAAAGTAACGTTAAAACAGTTGAGGTTTTTTTTTTAATTTTTGCCGTGTTCCGATGACCATAGGGTTAAGGATGTGCAAAAGTTTTTTTTACTCAATTCGTTGTAACGTGAAGTAAAGTTTCATAGGCATGTCCTGCATCGAGTTTGTTATTTGTTTTCCAAATCGCAGAAGTTGTACTGAGAACCGAGTTGGGATTAATTCTATTGTTTCAAAAATGATTATTATTTTTATGAGCTGACGCTGTAACAAATTTCGAGCTGTGTTGAAGACTTATTTTGCAGCGATGGAACTTCGTGTTCGATCTCCGGTTTGCTTATATTTCTCGACGTGCTTGGACTACTCTGATATTCTGCTTCTTACTCGAGAACCGTTTCCAGAGCTAAGTCTTTTTTCTTAAATTCTCATTTTTTCTTTGTCATTAGGGACAATGACATGTTTAAGTGGGGGGTAGAAGACTTAGCTATGGTGTGCTATAATTAAAAATTAAAAGAAACGGTATAATAGAAATTTTTTGAATAAATAAAAAATTGAATAAATGCCATATTATTTATCTCGTACCCTTAGAATTGTGAGTTCCTAGCTAATAATTGATAGGAAAGGAACCAGGTTGCATGACTACGTGATCATTTTATACATATGTGAATGCAAATTTAAGGATATTCATGCCAATCGTTGCAAGTAGTTATTTATTATTCGATTACTCAATCTTTGAATCGAGTTTTACCGCGCAAATTGTAATAACTAAAGAAATTATGTGTACATTGCATAGATGATTGGTTATGTGGACTTAGTGTCTATATTTATCTGCTGATGTATTTTTATATTCTAGCCATTTAAGCCGAGTAATAAGCTTGAGATTTATTTGTGTTTTAACAAAATGTTGAACACTGGGCTTGTAGTGACATTACCAAAGTAGCCTCGCGCTTGTGGTAATATTCAAGGTTATTGACCAATCCGTGAAAGGGGATTCTTGCAATGCATAATTTACTTTTAAAGCAAATTTCTTTCTTGAGATGTGTTAATGCTTGAAAATATGAAAATGAAAAAATTCTACTTTTAAGAGGCTTCGAGTATATTTTTCTCGGTCTCCAAGTCCAAAAACCTCTTAGATAACGCTCTTGCTTATTGCACCATGCCTTTACCCATGCGAGGCTTAAGAAGTGGGAATGCTGATGTTGGTAGGTTGAGATTGCGAAGTTAGCATAAACTCTAATCTTGCCACGAATATATAAAACTGAATGCACATGCACACATCACTTCGGTTCATAGAGAGTAGTGGATAATGGATACCTTATGAGCATGACTGGTATGAGTTGACTCGAGTTTCTTGCGTAAGTATGATTTGACCATGGAAAATGTTTTCGTGGGGAATGACTTATTGATGCTTTGTTCGGGACGATCAAAGTCTAAGTGGGGGGTAGTTGATGACGGTCAAAATATACCCGTAAAAGTCATCAACATTATCCTTAAATCGTGCCTAATAATATATATTTTATATTAAATCATATGGTTATATTGATTATTTAATGTTATGTGATTTATAAAATATAATTTGGTATTTATCCATTTTTTATTATTTAAATATGATTTATTTCGGGATAATTATTTATTTTGTAGATTGATATAATTTTTGGAGGATAATTATAAATGGAAGAATTAAACTACAAAATAAATCCAAGCAAATACGGATGCATTGAAGATAAAGATCGGATAAGCACGAAAAAGAGGAGTAAGGCAAGACAAGTGCCGGCTAGCCAATCCAAATGATTGGCGCCGACTTAGGGGGGACGCATGAAGGGGGGCGGCTTGCCCTTATCCAAAGATCGGCCGGGAATTATCCTAATGTGTTTTCAAACTCCTTTTGGATTTAGGAAAACTATTTCAGATTGGTTTAGGTTTATCCTATGCAAATTTCTCTCCTATATATTTGTACATACACACGCCATATACACACACCACAATACACACAATTCATAATAAAATCTTCAGTTTTACTCAGAGCAGTTTTTACAAGTTCTTCAATTATGTAAGTTCTTTTATTTATTTTCTCTTAGTTTCTTATAATTAATTTTCCCCAATTATTATTTATCGTTTGAGATTGTTATTTCTTAGTTAAATGATGTAGATCTAGGATTACGACGTGAGGCGGTGGGGATTCCTCGTCTATAAGGATCCACACGCCCACGTCTAGTTTTGTGATCTATGTATGATTTTATTTTGATTAATAATCGTGTTTCTAGTAGGTATATATAATTACTTTATGAGCTTCTATTTTATCCGATAAGTATAGGGAAACGTTAAGATTTAGTTTTTCGCCTAGTCAGTCTAGCCACGTCTTTATGGTGTGTGTCTCGGATTTTATCTAAGCAAAATAAACAAGTAATAAATTTATAAATCCGGTATACCCCAAGTGTAGGGATCGTAGTATATAGGTTGATACCGGGTCGATCTTACGGGGAATCGGGGTTGCTTAATCTAGTTTTTATTATCTAACCTAACTATGTCACGATTACTACTAAAAAGATACGAAAATAAAATAGTGAAGAACTAGAACGAAAAACGAAACTAACAATAAGAATAACTGGACAGAAGATCGAGATCTAAAGCTAGGGAAATATGGTTGCGAACAAAATTATCTAAACTAAATCTATTCTAAATCTATTATGAAATAAAGATTGTAAATTTACTAAGCAGTTCAAGTTCAAGTGATTTAATCAATAATTTACGAACGAACAAGCTATTGATCCACCTATCCTACAACAATCAATTTCTATCTCGATTATCTCGTGATTTCTAACCAAGTTGTGATTCACCTAGCCAAGGTATGAACTTCTAATTTCTTAGACAAGTTCGCCTATTAATCTTCTATCTTTCGAGCCTAAAAATTAACCCTTTCTAACCCAAGGTGTGAAATTTATAAGTTTCTAACCTAGAAATCCAACCTAATAACTCTCGTTATTTAGATCAAATATCTATTCTTTATCATGGCGATCTAGGGTTTAACATGATTCTCATCAATATAAACAATCAACATGCAAAGATCTTTCGATATAAATTGCGTAAAATAACATGATAAACACGATAAAGAGACAACTTGAATTAAATACTCACAAGAAAATCGAGAAACGAAAGTGAATTGTTGATCGGATGGCTTCACAACGCTTGTTCAAGAGAGGTCTAGCCTCTTAACATCGCCTTGAAGTTCGAGATACTTGAATAAAAATTCATAAAGGTGTTTGATCTAAACTAGAAATTTAAAAACATAAACTTTGAGTAAAAACTAATGAAAATCGCAGCTAGGCCGCCCCTAGGGTTTATGGTTCGAATATGATGTTATTATGTGGAGAAAACACAGCCTTTTTATAGATTTCTGAGGCGGTTCAGCAAAGGCGGTTTAAGGACGCCCGTCCAAAGAATCAAACGCCCGTCCAACCTTCAATGCAAACTTCAAATCGGGCTGAGTCATGGTCAGACGTCCGTCCTTCTTTAATTTGGACGCTCGTTCAACAATTTAAACAAAACTCTGAATCAAACTCTTCAGCCTGGACGCTCGTCCAATATGCCAGACGCCCGTCCAACTGGACGGGACTTGAACGCTCGTTCAATGGACTTGAAATCCGATTTCTCCATCTTTATCTCTTTTCTTCTATTCAAATCTTCCTTATCTCTTTTTCATCAATTAAATCCGACATTTATCTTCACTTAATCATCTTTTGAGCCGCAATTATGCATCTACAAGTCATTAAAAACATCGCAAAATGTAATAATATCCAAATAAACATAAAATAATCAATAAGACACATAAATTAACCAATTTTGCGATTAAACCGTTTAAAAACTCATTTGCTCAATAAATCAATTAAACACTTAATTTCTATGCGAATTATACGAATATGGAGAGAATTGTTACAAAATATAACGATATAAATCATATAAAATCACCCTTAACAACTCCCCCACACTTAGCTTTTGCTCGTCCCGAGCAAAACAAGACAAAACCAAGGCTCGGAAAAAAGATAGACATCTCAGCAAATATAACACATATTCAATAACTTAGAGGTTCACCCCGGTGTGTGCAGAGCCATAACAAACTTCCACTAAGTCCAAACTTGAAAATTTCAAAGCAAACTAGCTAATACCCCATTTAAACTAGAAATAATTGACACTTATAACATGCACCCTACAAAACGTAACATATCCCGAAAAGGATGATATAAGGTATATAAGACCTTTCTGACATACTCAGAGGACAATCCCTACAAGATATCTGTCAGTTTATACTGGGGATAAGGTAGACGATAACTAAGTCTTCTACTCATTCATACCAGATTCCTTATATAAGTTGATTCAATAATCATTCACATTTATACGCATATCAGAATGAGCTATTGCCCTGTCATAGCAGAATAGGATATTCGAGATATACCCTACCTTACTCCAATCATCAGGCAACTTTTTCTGACTGTCGTGAGCTTTTGGTCATCATAGTGGTATAGGACATTCGAGATATGACCTACCGCACTCAAATCATCGACCAGCTTCCGACACACCCAACTTATTCATCATATTTGTTTTTGAACATACTTTTTAAAGAACAATAGTTACGTTTCACTTATCACATTCAAACCTCAGATATTCACAATATGTCATACTTTGGATCTAAACACAAACTATCATAATCGTCACGATACATACGTTAGCACTAAGCACACGACTTATAACATAACAAAAATCACTAATCAAAAGGGGTATAGCTTTATATTATAGCTCATCATTCACTATGGCTCGTGAAAAATATATATCGGGTGAAACAACTAACTTACTGGACATACAGTATATAGCATCAATGACTATAAAAAAAGAAACGAACAAAGATTATGCATTGCTTACTCGGGACAGAACAAAAATTTTGAAAAATTTAGCTCATTTTGCATAGAAACATAATGAAGTAAGCAAATGATCGATACACATAACCATTCCCCTCCCCCACACTTAAACCACAACATGTCCTCAGGTTGTGCAGAATTTAAAAAGAAATGAAGTACTTAGCTGATTGCTTAGATATTCGAGCCGTCGGTCAGCCCGGAGCCTTCGTAGTGACAAATAGAACTCGTATCAGCACGATGTAAAAGCTAGCTCGACAATGCAGCTAGAAATATTCCTGCACTACTCGACAAACACGGAAAAATCTCGGGGAAAACGGGTAAATCTTATCGCAAAAATGAAAAAGAATGATAAGGATAAAGATAAAAGAAGAATAATCATTCAGCACACTAAAAATCGAAAATAATAGCAATGTCAATCATTGAAATACAAGACAAAGTATGAAATAGCCTTATGGTGTAATAAAGGATATCTAGGATGCCCCCTAGTGGCGCTTTTGGTTAATGTCGTTAGCTCGACACTCTTTTAGCTCAGCCTGGATCAGGCCATTTAACTTTTCTGCCAGCCACTACCTCGTGTAGGCTTTGATCAGTAGTGTGGCTGTAGAAACAACATCTAACACATGGGTTTAATTCTTTAATTGCCTTCCACACATGTTTAATCCTCCCCACGGTTGATTTCTTCTTCTTCTGAAGACGTTTCAACTGTTGCTCCTTTTCAAACTCTTCCATGTCCCAACTACATGCTAGAACTTCTTCAGGAGGACCACTACCGTCATCCTCAGAAAACAAATCGGGCGAAAACTCGTCAAATTTATTGACTTCTGAAGTACCACACCCGAGGATATCGAGGAATCGAACAATCAAAGGCTTTTCCTTGGCTTGACCAATGTAATGCTTGCACCTTTGACCATTCACTCGGAACGGCTGGTCACCATAACCTCGTAGTTCTAAAACACCTCCAGGAATGATTTGGAGAATTTCAAAGGGACCGGACCATCGTGTCCTCAGCTTACCAGGGAACAGATGTAACCTGGAATTGTACAATAAAACTTGTTCCCCAACTTGGAATTCTGGCTTCTTGATTTTGGCATCGTGAAGGAGTTTTGTCTTTTCCTTACTTATCCTGGCGCTTTCGTAGGCCTGAAGTCTAAACTCATCTAACTCATGCAACTGCTGCAGTCGGTGTTCACCACACGATTTGGCATCAAAGTTTAAGAACTTAATGGCCCAATACGCTCTATGCTCTAATTCAACTGGCAGGTGGCATGATTTTCCATACACCATCTGATAGGGTGATGTACCCATGGGGGTCTTATAGGCAGTTCGATATGCCCACAGTACGTCATCCAACTTTAGACTCCAGTCTTTTCTATGACTGTTCACGACTTTTTCCAGGATCTTCTTCAAACTCTGGTTGCTTCTTTCAACCTGACCACTAGTCATGGGATGATATGGTGTGCCAGTTTTATGCCGGACACCATATTTCTCAAGCACTTTCTCCAGAGGTCGGTTGCAAAAGTGTGTCCCTTCATCATTAATCAAGGCGCGTGGACACCCGAATCTCACGAAGATGTTTTTCTTTAGAAACTTCATGACCATCTTATGATCATTGTGAGACGTGGCTTGAGCCTCCACCCATTTCGGTACGTAATCCACGCAGACTAAGATGTATTTATTTCCATAAGATGATGGGAATGGTCCCATAAAATCGATTCCCCATACATCAAAGACTTCACATTCAAGAATGGGTTTCAATGGCATGTCGAAATGCCTTATTAAAGTTCCGGTTCTTTGACACCTATCACAAGCTTTACAGAAAGCTTCTGTATCCTTAAAGATCGTGGGCCAATAGAAGCCGGATTGAAAGATTTTAGCAACGGTTTTCCAAGGACCAAAGTGACCACCGGTAGGTCCACTGTGGCATTGCTCAATAATATCATGTTGCTCGGATTCTGGAACACATCTTCTCAGCAAACCATCTTTGCAAATCTTTAAGAGGTGAGGTTCATCCCAAACGAATGTTTTCAAATCAGAGAAGAATTTCTTCTTCTCCTGATAGGACAATTCTGGATCAAGATATTGGGAATGAAGGTAGTTTACGATGGAAGAATACCATGGAACATCTAGAGCACAACCATCGATAAGCATGACATTCTCAAGAGGAAAGTAAAGATCTATATCGTCAGGGTCTTCCTTTTCCTCATTCAACATTCTTGAAACGTGATCAGCCACTACGTTTTCACTGCCTTTTTTGTCTTTGATTTGGACATCAAACTCTTGTAGGATCAGTATCCAACGTAGTAAGGGCGGTTTAGCCTCTTTCTTTGTTATCAAGTATTGCAAAGCAGCGTGATCAGTCCACACAACCACTTGAGCACCCAACAAGTAACTACGAAACTTGTCCATAGCAAAGACTACGGCCAATAATTCCTTTTCAGTCGTCGTGTAGTTTACTTGAGACGGATTTAGTGTGTGACTGGCGTAATAGATTGGCTGGAATTTCCCTTTTATTCTCTGTCCTAAGACTGCGCCAACAGCATAGTTTGATGCATGGCACATAAGCTCGAAGGGGAGATTCCAGTCAGGCGAAATAAGGATCGGCGCGGAGATTAATCGACTTTTAAGCTCCTCAAACGCTTGCTTGCAACTTTCATCAAAATCGAATACAACGTCTTCTTTAAGTAGTGTAGACAGGGGCTTGGCTATCTTGGAAAAGTCATGAATGAATCTCCAATAGAAACCGACATGTCCAAGAAAACCTCTGACTTCGCGCACATTCTTAGGATAACTCATCTTCTCGATAGCTTCTAATTTGGCCCTGTCTACCTCAATACCTTTGGCGGAGATCTTGTGGCCAAGAACTATTCCCTCATCTACCATGAAATGGCACTTTTCCCAGTTTAGGACTAAGTTCTTTTCCACACATCTGGATAAGACCTGGTCAAGATTGTCAAGACAATCATCGAAGGATTGACCAAAGACCGAAAAGTCATCCTTGAAAATTTCCATACACTTTTCAACTAGCCCGTCAAAGATAGCCAGCATACATCTTTGAAATGTAGCTGGGGCATTGCAAAGACCAAATGGCATCCGCCTGTAAACGAATGTACCATAAGGGCAGGTGAAAGTGGTCTTTTCTTGGTCAACTGGATCGATGGGTATCTGAAAATAACCTGAGTATCCATCTAGGAAACAGTAGAATGCATGTCCCGCCAGGTGCTCTAGCATCTGGTCAATGAATGGAAGGGGAAGTGATCTTTCATTGTAACCTCATTGAGCTTTCTATAGTCGATACAGACTCTATAACTAGTAACGAGCCTCAATGCTATTTCTTCTCCCTTCTCATTCTTCTCAATAGTAATTCCTCCCTTCTTGGGAACTACCTGAGTAGGGGATACTCATTCACTGTCAGCAATTGCGTAAATGATACCCATGTCTAAAAGTTTGATAATCTCCTTTTTGACCACTTCTTGCATATGAGGGTTGAGCCTCATCTGGGGCTGTCTAACACATTTTGCACCCTCTTCAGTCTTGATTTTATGCATACAGATGTCAGGAGATATCCCTCTGATGTCTCCTACTGGCCAACCAAAGGCTTTCTCATTTTTCCTCAAGACGTTTACCAACTCCATTTCTTCTAATCGAGACAGCTTGGCAGATATAATTAATGGAAGCTTGTCACCTTCTCTTAAAAACACATACTTTAGATGTTTAGGCAACGGCTTCAGTACCAGATCTGCAGGGGGGTCTTCCAAACTTGATTTAAGATCTCCACTTTTCAACTCAACATCACTGAGTTTACTTAGTGGTCCTACTGCCAAAGCTTCTCCTTTCAACAACTCATCCTCAAATTCAGCTTCCAACTGTTCCAGATTCACCACACCATGATTATTCAGCTTCTCAACTAGTCGCTCGTATTCAGTTGCAACAGCCATGACTTGCTTTTCCATGAAATCATTGAAGTCATCAGACATATCGTCAATGGAGAAGCCGGTTGGTATTTTAGAGGGTCTTTGGATAGCTTTGGAAACATTGTAACTCACCTCTTGATCACCAACTTGTATCGTCACTTGCCCACCATCACAGTCAATGAGGGCTCTGGCTGTAGACAGAAAAGGTCTTCCAAGAATTAGAGGGACATTCACATCCTTCTCTATGTCCAGAACGTACCAGTCAACCGGGAAGGTAAATCTATCAATTTGAACTAACACGTCCCTTAATATTCCTGCAGCTTTCTTGGAAGATCTATCCGCGAATTGAAGATTCATGGTGGTGGGTTCTAGAAGATTGTCTAACCCAAGCTGTTTGCAGACAGACAATGGCATCAGGCTTATGGATGCACCCAGGTCACATAAAGAGTTTGGGAAGACTAGGCCTCCCATCAGCAATGTGAGCACAAATTTCCCAGGGTCACCCCTCTTGATTGGTAGATCTTCATAATTGATCATAGAGCAATCCTCACCAATCAACCGATCCATGTCTGCTAACTTCTTCTTAGAAGAAACAACATCCTTGATGAATTTGGTATACTTAGGCATCTCAACCAAAACCTCGGATGATGGAAGATTAACCTGAGTATTTTTCAGAAGGTTTAGCACTTTTTCATACTTTTTATCCTCATTCAAGGAGATGTTGCTCTTTCTAAGTGGAAATGGAAGCTTTTTCAAGTCACTCTCAGAAAAGACTTTCTTCGAGGATGAACTGACAGCTTTGTCTTCCAAGTCCTTCCACCTCACCACTTTTTCATTCTTCTTACTAGTCAGGGGGTCAGCCTCCTGACTCTCACTTGATTCTTCATTCCTCAGGGGTTCAGCCACCTGAGGACTTCCAACTCTTTCACCTCTCAGGGGATCAGCCACCTGAGTATTCTCTTGCAGCCAAGGGGAACGTAGGTGCTCGACTTCCCCTCCTGCCTTATCGCTGGCAGGAGGGGTTAGTGGTTTCCCTGGTGAGGGGGACCACTCATTTGAGTACCTGACCTTAAGTTCATCGCACTGGCCTCTTCTCTACCGTATGGAATTGAAGGTACCAGGTCAGTGCATTGGCTATTATTCAAATCTGCCTGAGCAACTTGACCACCCTTTGGATTCTTTTCTGTGAAGCTGGGCAACTGCCCTGGGAGTCTAGAAGCTAACTGTTCAGCCAATTGCCATATTTGCCTCTCAAGATTCTTGTTTGTGCTCATCAGGAGTTGGATGTTTTTATTTTGCTCCTCCCGAAAGGAGCTCCATTCAGCTTGGATATCATTCGAATTCGAGGGGCCTTGAGAGTTTTGGAAGTTCTGTGGATAAGGCTGGCTGGACCGATTCTGAAATGTGGAATTAGAATTGTTAGGCCAATTCTGACTGAACCTTTGATTCTGATTGGAAAAATTGGAGTTCTGGTTTTGGTTGTAAGTAGGGTTTCGATTGAAGTTTTGATTTTGATTAAAATTCGAATTTGGATTGAAATTTTGATTCTGACTGAAACCCTAGTTTTGAGGATTACTCTGACCAGAGAATTGATTATTAAACCTCTGATTGGACTGGCCAGAGAAAGCGTTTACTTCAGCAATCTGTCCGTTCATAGGACAGAAACGAGATGTATGCCCCACATTGTCACAGTTCTGACATGTGACTGGATTATACTGTCCATTGTCATGAACAGTATTAACTTGATAAGCAGAGGGGGAGACAAATTGACACTGGCCAACCATATGGCCAGTCTGACAACAATTTTCACAGTACAGAACTTGAGAGTTCTGTTGAAAGGAATAATTCTGATTGATCGGATTAGGAGAAATTTGAGAAGTTGCCATCTGCTTTTGCAGTATGGCGATCAGACTTTGCATATTCACCTCCTCGATCTTGGGAAGAGGGGGTGCTTGGATAGCTTGATATGAGGGGGCATAATTGTATTTGGCAATATCCTCGAATAATGCCCACCCCTCTTCTGGTGTTTTCTTTAAAAATGCCCCACCAGAAGAACTATTGACCATGCCCTTCATGAGCTCGGTCAATCCACTGAAAAAAGTATTGACTTGCCTTTGTAACGCAAGCCATGATGGGGACATTTTCTAAGAAGAGACTTAAACCTCTTCCAACACTCGAAAAATGACTCATTTTTCTTCTGGCAGAATGTGAAAATATCACTTAAACATTGGGCTGTCTTAGAAGGTGGGAAGTATTGACTCAGGAACTCTTTCTCGAGTTCCGCCCAGGTAGTGATGGTTTCAGAAGGGAGAGAGTGGTACCACTCTTTTTCCTCCCCTCCTAAGGAAAATGGAAACAGTTTAAGCTTTATATCATCCTCACTTACTCCTTGGATGCGAGTTGTACCGCATATCTCTAGAAACGTGTGTAAGTGAGTATGAGGATTTTCTGACTGAAAACCGTGAAAAATCGATGCATGTTGCATCATCTAGATAAGCCCAGGTTTCAGTTCAAAGGTAGGTGCATTGATGGTTGGTAGAACGATAGCCGGGTTGACCCTGACTTCGCCAGGCATGGCGTAATCAGCCAACATACGTCTATCTTCAGCAGCCATAATGACTATATTTTCGATCTCTTGAGCTAGATCTTGCTCGATATCTCGATCGACTGTGTTCTCTTCGTCAGGGAGGTCCGCAAAACGGAGCCTTCTCCTGTTTGGTCAGACTATGGTCCGTTCGAGGTCAGGGGTATAGAGTAGTGGCCCCTTTTGACTCCGAGTTTGCATAAACCGAAACCAAAATCTAGTTGTCGAACGAGAACGAACAGAGAGGGAAAGTGGTGGCAGACAGGCCAGACGGGCGTCCAAGTTACTGGACGGGCGTCTGCCTTGAGAATGAACAGGACGGGCGTCTAGATAACCGGACGCTCGTCTGACTGGGTAAAACACGAACAGAGTTATAAAAATTTGACCGGACGGGCGTCCACTACCCCAGACGCCCATTTAAATGGAACAGAAGCGAAACAAAGATTTTTACCTTACGAAAAACAGAAACTAAAAACAAAATATCTAAATTAAATGACTAACAAAAATAAAAACTAGACAACCGTCCGGTTCCCCGGCAACGGCGCCAAAAACTTGTCTCGGATTTTATCTAAGCAAAATAAACAAGTAATAAATTTATAAATCCGGTATACCCCAAGTGTAGGGATCGTAGTATAGAGGTTGATACCGGGTCGATCTTACGGGGAATCGGGGTTGCCTAATCTAGTTTTTATTATCTAACCTAACTATGTCACGATTACTACTAAAAAGATACGAAAATAAAACAGTGAAGAACTAGAACGAAAAACGAAACTAACAATAAGAATAACTGGACAGAAGATCGAGATCTAAAGCCAGGAAAATATGGTTGCGAACAAAATTATCTAAACTAAATCTATTCTAAATCTATTATGAAATAAAGATTGTAAATTTACTAAGCGTTCAAGTTCAAGTGATTTAATCAATAATTTATGAACGATCAAGCTATTGATCCACCTATCCTACAACAATCAATTTCTATCTCGATTATCTCGTGATTTCTAACCAAGTTGTGATTCACCTAGCCAAGGTATGAACTCCTAATTTCTTAGACAAGTTCGCCTATTAATCTTCTATCTTTCGAGCCTAAAGATTAATGCTTTCTAACCCAAGGTGTGAAATTTATAAGTTTCTAACCTAGAAATCCAACCTAATAACTCTCGTTATTTAGATCAAAGATCTATTCTTTATCATGGCGATCTAGGGTTTAACATGATTCTCATCAATATAAACAATCAACATGCAAAGATCTTTCGATATAAATTGCGTAAATAACATGATAAACACGATAAAGAGACAACTTGAATTAAATACTCACAAGACAATCGAGAAACGAAACTGAATTGTTGATCGGATGGCTTCACAACGCTTGTTCAAGAGAGGTCTAGCCTCTTAACATCGCCTTGAAGTTCGAGATACTTGAATAAAAATTCATAAAGGTGTTTGATCTAAACTAGAAATTTAAAAACATAAACTTTGAGTAAAAACTAATGAAAATCGCAGCTAGGCCGCCCCTAGGGTTTAGGGTTCGAATAATGATGTTATTATGTGGAGAAAACGCAGCCTTTTTATAGATTTCTGAGGCGGTTCAGGAAAGGCGGTTTAAGGACGCCCGTCCAAAGAATCAAACGCCCGTCCAACCTTCAATGCAAACTTCGAATCAGGCCGAGTCATGGTTAGACGTCCGTCATTTTTTAATTTGGACGCTCGTTCAGCAATTTAAACAAAACTCTGAATCAAACTCTTCAGCCTGGACGCTCGTCCAATATGCCAGACGCCCGTCCAACTGGACGGGACTTGAACGCTCGTTCAATGGACTTGAAATTCGATTTCTCCATCTTTATCTCTTTTCTTCTATTCAAATCTTCCTTATCTCTTTTTCATCAATTAAATCCGACATTTATCTTCACTTAATCATCTTTTTAGCCGCAATTATGCATCTACAAGTCATTAAAAACATCGCAAAATGTAATAATATCCAAATAAACATAAAGTCATCAATAAGACACATAAATTAACCAATTTTGCGATTAAACCGTTTAAAAACTCATTTGCTCAATAAATCAATTAAACACTTAATTTCTATGCGAATTATACGAATATGGAGAGAATTGTTACAAAATATAACGATATAAATCATATAAAATCACCCTTAACAGTGTGATTGTCCAATTAGAATTTCTTATCTTAGTAGGTATGGCTACGGCTACGTTGCTCGTCTGTTTTAATTAAAACGTGTAGTGAGGAAATACCAATATAGTGCTCCTAGGTCGGCTCATGAATTGATCTTTCGGGACTTTCAGCGAGATCTAGATCTGCGTTATATTAGGGAATTGCACGCGCCTGATTATACGTAAATCGTAGATTAACATGATACCTAAAAAGTTAGTGTTAATGGGACGGAGACTGATGCGATCGCTTAGGAAGTACGCCTAATAACAGGAATGTTGCCTAGGTGAGGAATACGGTTAATATCGGCATCCCTAGTTTTGTAAGCGTGCGAGTCATATGAGATGGAGGCCGAAAAAGCGAAGTCACGTGATGTAGCATAGTGATCTGGATGGCCTACCCGGAGCTAGATCTAGTTTAGGGGATGACTCCCGTAGCCAATATAAAAGAGATACGAATCGGATTAATAGTTGTCGAGTCTAGTTTAATTATATATAATCTCTAGATCCAGACGATAATGTAATAATTGGGGAGATTAATTATGTTGTATTTATTTGAGTTGTGTCTAGTCGTGTCAATTTATCTTTTCTTGTTCTTTGTTGGTCATAGACCGTTTTATGTGCTTGCCATGCTTAATTAATTATTTATAGAATGACCCATAATTTGGTTCCCTGTGGGATCGACCTTCATTCGCTATAGCTATACTACGATGGACCTAGTCCTCTTGCTAGTATTGTTTTTGGTGGTCAAGTATTTTAATTTCACTTGATCTACGTCATCAGTTCCCGCGTAGATTTCCTAACACCAAAGACTCGAAGAAATGTATAGTCAGGAGACCGATGGTAGACCATTTCAAAGGGAGGTTTCTCATGGAGGACTTTGGTGGGAAGACGATTGATAAAATAAGTGGCAGTGATAAAGGCATCCTCCCAATAGGGAAGCGGAAGATTGGATTAGGCAAGAAGGGAGAGGCCGACTTCAACAACTTGGCGGTGGCGGCGCTCGATGGCACCAACTTGTTCGTGTGTGTGGGGACATGAAAGGCGATGCCGGATGCCAAGAGAGGTAAGAAGAGCGGAAACGCGACGGTATTCACCACCCTGTCAGTTTGGATTGATTTGAGTTTGGTATTAAACTGACGTTCAATCATAGCAAGAAAGTCATGAAAAATAGTTTCAACATCAGATTTATTTTTCAGGGGATAAAGCCATAGGCATTTTGTGAAGTCATCTACAAATCTGACATAATAGCGGGAACCGTAAATTGAGGGCTCAGAACAGGGACCCCAAACATCGGAGTAAATCAAGTCCAATGGAGCAGAAGAGGTAAACTCAAAAGTGTATAGCGGGAACAAATGACTATTAGCTAACTGACACGGGGCACACACGGCATGAGGTGTTTTAGTAGGAGTAAAGGTAGGGAGACTTTTGAGAGCTTGATGAAGTACGGAGTAGGAGCAATGACCAAGACGCTGATGGCACGCGGTGGTGGAGGTGAGAAGAGGCAAAAGCTTGAGGAAGGGTGGAGGGTCGGGAGAGTGGGGTGGAGAAGTGATATAGGCCATATTTTACAAATCCTCTAAGGTGGGTGTGACCGGAGTAATATATCTTTTACAAGAAAGTAAGACCCATGAAATTCAATGTACACGGAATTATCCGAAGCAAATTTGTGTACTGATAAGAGGTTTCTAGTGACCGAAGGCGTAACAAGAATATTAGATAAATGAAATGACCGGGAAGGGGAATATACAGAAGAAGAGCCGTAATGTGTAATAAGTAACATGTACCGTCGTCTACATGCACTCTGTCGGGCCCGACATAGGGTGCAAATGAGAGGGTGAGATTGCGACGGTCATGAGTGAGATGATGAGTGGCACCAGTATCCGCAATCCAATTAGATCTGAGATGGGTGGAGCGATAAGCGACGTATGCCTGTGGCGGCTTCCGAGGGGGCGGTGGCGGAGAATGGTCGTAGCAGTAGGGGCAGGAGGGAGCAACATGGCCGACTTGAGAGCAAATTTGGCAAGAGAGGTTCATAGCACCGCGATTTTGTCCGGAGTAGTAAGGGTGGGGAGGACCGAATCCTTGGATGCACCCCGTTCTCGAAAAGAATGAAAGCCGCACACCATGTCGAAGAAGCAATATGAGTAAATATATATATATATATATATATATATATATATATATATATATATATATATATATATATATATATATATTATTTTTTTTGGTATGTTTTTTTTTTCGTAGGTAAATCAAATAAATAAATCTTCGGCTTCTTCACGGGAACCCCACGGCTGGAACCAAGTATCAATTATCTGCCTCCTAAATCTTACGTATTCATTCTTTCCTTCCATTAGTTTTCAACCAATCATAAATAAGAATCTAATTCACCAAGAAATTGAATACTTTTGAGGCTTTTGCTTATGTTGGTGGTAGGTGGTTTTTGCGGCTAGGAAGATGGCTGTGATGATTGTGATGTTGGCCGGACGGTGTTGGGTTGTGCGATGCAGTTGCTATGTGGAAGAAAGGAAGAGGAACGGCAACTGCGGTGCAGGACAACGCCGGAGAAGGTGCCCGGAAAAGTAAAACGGGGAGGAGACGGCTAATTTTTTTTTTTTAGAAAGGAAAAGAGTTAGGGTTTAAGGAGAATTTGAATAAATAGAAAGAAAATCGAGATACTCTGATACCATAACATGATTCAAAATATATTGTATTTTTATTGTGATTCAATAGTAGGGATACAAATACATAGACATTTAGTTACTTGTCCAACAAGTCACATAATAAGATAAATACATAATAATAATGGAAAATTAGGGATAAGGACACAATCTGGAATATTATTAAGTAACAGGACAACTACATATTTTTTATAGGGAGAAGGACAACTACATAATTTTTATAGCGAGAAGGACAAACAGTGAATCCCGAAAATCAGTGAATCTTCACAGTGAATCCCGAAATCAGTGAATTTCGATAGTGAATTTCGACAGTGAATCCCGAAAATTAGTGAATTTCGACAATGAATTTTGAAAATTAGTGAATTTCGACAGTGAATTTCGGCAGTGAATTTAAACAGTGAATTTTGAACACAAGTGAATTTCGACAGTGAATAAATAGTTTTGTCCTTTATGCAAAAGTTTCAAAAGACTGTCCTTCTACTCAATTGATGAAATATTTATGTCCTTCTCCCTCATTCCCCTAATAATAATAATAATAATAATAATAATAATAATAATAATTTTAGATTTATTCTAAATTATCCTCAACACTATCTTTCATTGTAAGAACCTGTGTATCCTACATGTTTTCTTACGTAGTATAAGGATTTATCTTTTTTGTTAACCAAATTACCTGTTCCGTCTGGTTTGTTCTGTTTTTAAATTTTTTTTGGGGGTGGGGTGGGGGCTGAGAGCAACTTGTCAGAAAGGGTAAATCGGGAATCACAAAATTATAGTAGCATCTTCCGCCGGAATTGTAATTAAATGCCTTCTGGAAAAGCGCAAGGGTGTAAATATTATTAAATCATAAGGGGGTAAAGCCTCTATACGGTAAAACACAAGTAGGTAAACGTCATTTCCCTAACTTTTTAATATCGAACAAATCCACTACTAAAAAATCCACTAAAACAAAAGTTAAAATAGAAAATCTAAGAAGCGCATAATCTTCCAGTAGAATGAAAATTTGTCTTGTTTCACCAATTTTTAATTTCACTAGACTAAATAACAATTATTACGAAAAAATATTGTTTTTTTAACATTTGTTGATAAAATAAATTGAGCAATAAGCACACATTATATTATTTGGAAAATTAGGGATAAGGACACAATCTGAAATATTTTTAAGTAACAGGACAACTACATATTTTTTATAGGGAGAAAGGACAACTGCATAATTTTTATAGCGAGAAGGACAAACAGTGAATCCCGAAAATCAGTGAATCTCCCCAGTGAATCCCGAAATCAGTGAATTTCGACAGTGAATCCCGAAAATTAGTGAATTTCGACGATGAATTTGAAAATTAGTGAATTTCGACAGTGAATTTCGTCAGTGAATTTAAACAGTGAATTTCGAACACAAGTGAATTTCGACAGTGAATAAATAGTTTTGTCCTTTATGCAAAAGTTTCAAAAAAACTGTCCTTCTACTCAATTGATGAAATATTTCTGTCATTCTCCCTCATTCCCTCTATATTATTAATAAACAATAAACTAAACCTCGGCCCTCAAAAAAAAAAAACTAAACCTCATAAACAAAACAAATCAAAACAAAACAAAATAAAACAAAAAAAGAAAACATTGCGGCTGATATTTGTACCGCACTATGCACTGCCCTTTGTGGAGCAAGTTTGAACACCACATAAGCTGACTTTTCCAGAGTTGAACATTTCGCTCAGCTGACCATCACTCAGCCGACCCCATATTTCAGTTCTGCCAGATTCAGACGTAAAGATCAAATCACTTTAACTCACAAAATTCAAAAGAATACCCTTTTTATGCATATTAAAAAAATCAAGGGTATTACATTATTGCATCCATCCAAAAGATAATTATGAGAACATACGTAGGATATCATGAAACTCAATCGAAGAGATTAAAATGGCTCTTAGAATCTGAGATGAGAAGTTGAATAATAATAAACATACAAAACAACGAAACTATGTAGCCATAAAGCTTCACACCGAGTAATCCAAAGCATAATAGCACAGGAATAGTAACATTTTTTGTAAACAAAATACTCAAAAACTTACAAAATTTGGAGAAGGAAAAAACACCAGATGAATTGTCTTGAGATCATGCCAAACCCAGATGCAAAAATTTCTACCATCTCTGCTTAGGTTGGTAATATACAACATACACAGCTGAAGCAAGAAGGTTCAGTAACACACAATTCTACCAAGCTGAAAGTTCGTTGAGACATTTCGTTGAACACCTTCTCCACGAAGATGTTATAGTAAGTTAAGGAGTTGTAACAATATCTAGGAGTTAGTTACAATGATTAGCGATTCCTACACTTATATATAACTGTGATTTAGCTTTTGTGATCATCAATTTTAGACATTTAATGAGAATAATTCCAGTTTTCTTCTTCCTCCAATTTCCCCCTTTCTTCTAGTTTGAATTAGTTTCATCAAGTTCTGTGTTCTTGAACCTGATTTTCCACAGCTTTCGCCGTAAGCGATGGACATGGATCGTTTTGTCGCACTTTCAGTTGCCGTGCTTGACTTACTTTTCACGCATCAAAGTAATTTATCACGAGCTTGGCTCGTTTAGTGTAGCTCGTCTTTTATTTCTTGTTCCCCAAGTTAATTGTACACTGTATATTGATCCACTCATTGTAATTCTATATCAATCAACAAATTATATTTCATCTATACACTTTATATGGTATCAGAGCTTTTGCCGCCTCCTATCACCATGTCCACCCTTCCCACCTCCTCCCAAACTACTACTACAGCTTCATCTTCCCCCATTCTCTATCCGAAGAAGTGCATACGCAGATCTATCACGCCAAGACGTCTGCGGAAATTTGTTCTGCAATTGAGCCTTGTTTTGCTTCCCAATCGAGAGGTAAAATTATTCATCTAAGATCTCAACTCGCCAATGTCAAAAAAGGAGTCTCTACCACTACTGATTACTTTATGACGATTAAGCGTCTCACCGATGATCTCGCTTTAGCCGGTCAACCATTGCACACTGATGATATCATTATCTGTGTTCTTGCTGGGTTGGGTCCCGAGTGTGACATTTTTGTTTCCATGGTCTCTTTTCGCTTTGATCTCACTACTAAAGAACTCTCCTCCATGTTATTAACGATGAAAGCTCATATCACCCGTAATGCACCGTCTGCTCCTTCTCCTCCAACCTTTTAGCACCGTCTATCTCTCCGGCTCCCCCCGCCGCCAACTACAACAATCGCTCCAACTCAAATTGTGGTCATGGTTCTGCTCCTAAAGGCTGCGGCTGTGGACATGTGGTCGCTCTTCCGGTCCTCGGCCTCAATTGAATTCAACCTCACCACCTCCGCAATGTCAGCTTTGTGGAAAACTCGGTCAAACGGTGCACTTTTGCTGGTACAGGTTTGACCCAAATTTTACCCCCTCCCCTCCTCTTCCTCCTATTTCCAATTTTGCAGGCACTTCATTTGACCCTTCTGCTTGGTTGCCCGATATCGGAGCAACGCATGATCATATGACTTCACAATCGTAGAATTTCTCCTCCCGTCCTGCTTATTACATTGGTGTCGATACTGTCCGCGCCGATAATGGTCATGGTACGCCTATTACTCATATTGGTCACTCGACTCCTTATACGCACATGTTCTGTCTTAGAGGCTATGTCAAAGATGGATTATATCATTTCACTCAAGACATTGCTCCCTCATGCCTTGCCTCTCAAGCTTCCACCTCTTATTGGCATCGCCGTGTAGGTAATTGCACCGCTAGAATTAGTAATATTATTTTGTGTCTATTAAATGTTCCATCTTCCCGTGATTCCCTTCAAATTTTCAATTATAAAAAAAGTCATCATCCCTCTTTATCCACTATGTCTTTTAGTTCTAATAAGCTATTGGATTTGATTTATTCAGATGTTTGGTGGCTTTGTGCCGAGGCTTTGATTTATGGATCACGATACTATATCTATTGGATGATTGTACTAAATATATTTGGTTCTATCCTATTAAATTTTCTGATGTGGAGCAGGTGTTTAATAAATTTTAAGCACTTGTTGAACGCCTATTTGACACTAAAATCAAGGCTGTTCAAACTGATCGTGGCTGTGAATTTCAGCAGATGGGTGCAATTGAGCATCGTCATCAACATATTGTCGAAACAGGTTTGGCATTATTATCATACTCTCATTTACCTCTTAAGTATTGGGAGGATTCTTTCACTACGACAGTTTATCTCATAAATCATAAGCCATCTAAAATCTTGAAGTTTAAAAGTCCGTATGAGTATCTTTATGGGTGCATTCTTGATTATAGTTACTTAAATTTTTTTGGTTGTACATGTCTGTTATAACTTCTCCCCTATAACCACCATAAAACTGATTTTCGGCTCAATTCGTGTATTTTTCTTGGCTACAATGATATTCATAGGGGTATAAATGCCTTGATCTCTCTGCCAGACGTATATTTGTCTAACGCCTTGTTGTTTTTTATGAGTCCCTCTTCCCTTATGTCTCTCCTTCATCCCAACAAAAACCATATACACCACCCCTCAAACACATGCATCCTTACGCCAGATTTGATCCTTGTCTCCCACAATTTTAATGCAAGGAAGGAATTTAGCCCTTCCTGAAAAGTCATGTCCTGGTAGGGTCTTCTCATTGCATAGGAAGCAGTTTTAAATTCTTTTAGCAGGTCATCTATCAACTGTACTCTGCCAGGTGCAGGTGCAGGTGCTCTGAATTCATTGATTTCAGTTTCAAATCTCTTCTTGTTATAGATCCTTGCTGCCTCATTTTCTTCTGCTATCTGACCTTCTTCCCCCTTATTGACGTCATCAATAAAATGGTTCTGTAGGCCCAGAACACTCTCATGTGTGTTGACCAAATGTTTCAGTTGTCCCTCCATGATTTCAGTTCTTGTGTCAATTGCAGTAATCCAGCCTTCCATAGTTTGTTCCAGCAGGATTATCCTCTCAGTAAGTTTAGAATCAAGTGCAGCAGGGTTAGTTGTCTCAGCAGGGTTAGGTCTCTCAGCCAACCTATCAACCTTTTTATGCAAAGATGCAATCTGCTCAACCATATTTTTGTCTCTTTTTATAGCATCCTGCTTGATATAGGCAACTTGTCTGAGCAAATCATTAGTGGTAAACTGTAGATGAGTGACATTGGATGCCACTATCTCAGTAGTCCTTCCTCTATTCTCCACTAAATTCATGAAATCTTCAAACCTTTGCTCACTTCTTGTTAATTGAATTCTCAGTTGAGTGATGTCATCTCTTACAGCTCTTCCAAAATCAATACTGGTATTGCAACAGCCATACCAGCCATACCTCCAGCAAGGTTCTCAGCAGATCCTTCAGAATTATCATCAGCTCTTGGTATCCTAACCATAATTGTTCTTGTCCTGTCCCATACATGGGATTCGGGACCTTCTTCAACTACATTTAAAATAGGTACCTCCTAAATTATAGGTTCTTGTACTTGTTGAGGATCTACTTCTTCTTCTTCAGGCAACTGAAACTCTTCATCACTAAAATCATAGTCAACAAGCTGCTCCTCAGGTTGTTCATCAGCACATTCTTGCCCAATTTTGCCATCAGCAGCTCTTTCCTCAGCAGCCTCTACGCTAGACACAGGGGATTCCTCCAATTCCAACAATTAGTCCAAGCATTGTCCTAATACTGTTTGATCCTCAGTATTTTGGACCTCCAGTTCTGACCTATGTTCAGTTGCTATCTGTACCTCAGCAAACTGAACCTCTATATCTTCAACAATGTTAGGAAAAACAACCATGTTTTCCTCTAACACACCATGTACTGCAGCAATCTCTTTTTGCACTTCAGCGGCCTGTGCTAAGGTTTCTTCAGTGTCAATACTATCCTGATATTGAATTGATTCCTCAGAAATGACTTCTGTCAACTCAACCATTACAACTTCAGCAGTGGCCTTTAACATTGTATCTTCAAGAAGTGTTGCTGCTGCAATTTGCTCCTCCAAATCTTCAGTAAATGCAGCAAACAGTTCTTGATCTAGATTGTCAGTCTGCTGGCCCTCAGCAGACTTGCCATCCTCAGCAGGTTGCTCTGCTATCTTTTCAGTAGATCCCTGTCTAGCTTCTTTAGTAGATCTTTATATTGCAATACCACTGGATTCTCCTGGAAGCATAGGATGATCATCATCTGAATCTGATGATGATGATGAGTCATCACTATCTGGTGTAAACTTGGGATCTTTAAACATGATATTTCCTTTCTGCTATCTCCAACAGCCTCATCTCTAAGAGTGATATGTCAAGCAGTCCTAGCAAAATTTCCACTCCAAGATTTTCAAAATCCCATTCTTCAAAACCACTCATTGGTTCTCTTGCTGGCTTTTGTCTCTTATAGAAACCAAATTTCCATGCAAAGTATTTTGAAATCTTTCTAAGATTTGGATCTTCTTAGATTTCTTCTCCTTCCTTTCATAGGGCATGGATGGTTTCCTTGGAGCAGGTTGAGCATGTTGTTCAACTTGTTGACTTCCAAAAGTCTCAACAAGATGACTCAGTGTATCTTCAGTAGACATAAAAATGTCAGTAGACTCTCCAGTAGGTAAGTTTGTGTCTACTACCTCCAATTGCTCAACACTTGCTTCCCGCTGACTTACATGCTCCTCACCAGGGATATCAACAGATTTTCCTTCCCTCTGAGTTGTTGCAGTCTCAGTAGGGTATTTCACAACTTCAGTAGCCTCCACAGTAGGCTCTTTAACTCTTGTTGTTTCTTCAACATCTACTTCTACTTCTTCTTCTCTATGTTCTTACAGAACCCTCAGTTCTTTACCCTTTCCATGACCATTCTTCTTTACAACTTGCTTTCTTCTCTTAGCAGGTTGTTCTTGTGGCTCAAAAGTGATTCTTCTAATTGCTCTTTACAAGCAGCTTTATTTTCTTTGATGCTTCTTTAAGTTGTTCTTTGAGCAAATCAGCAGCAGTCTTCTTGGACCCTATGAAGCTTCACTGTTCCCTAGGATTGGCTTTGGGCCTTTCCTGCGCAGCTTAGGCAGTAGGCTTAGTAGCCTCATCTTTGATCATCAGTAGACCTGGCAAAGTCTACTGACTGCCTTGTCCTCTTAGGCTTTAACAATTGTGTTATCTTTCTGGTGTCAGCAACCTTTCTTTTCTCCACTGTCTTCTTTGATGCAGCATGTTGCACATCATCTCTAGGTTTAGTTCTCTGTTCCTGCTCACCATCACTTTCTACTTCTTGAACCTCTTCATCATCATCTAGGCCTGGAATAGGAGTTGTAATCTCTAGCTTGTACCTGGCCTTGTTGATGTTTGAAGGAGCAACATCATCAATTCAGCAAGGCTTGAACCATTAACCCTAAGGGTTTTGTCTTGATGTAGAAACCGGAACCAAATATCCAACATGTTTCTTTTCACTTAACCTCTTCCTTATGGCTTCTCTTTCATCTGTTATAATCTTCTTCATATATTGAACAAATAAACCGGCCCAATCAAACTTCATACTCCTTGAGATGATTATCAACAAGTCTATTTTGGGCCCAGATAAAGTATCAAGACTTCCAATAAATCCCAAAACAATATTTGCAATGATTTTGCTTAGTAGGTTGTATTCAAAAGAGATGTTCTTGACATTATGTTCAGAGACTGATGCATCTGGATTTGTCCTAATAGATTCAACAAAATCCAACCTTGCTAGCCCTATAGATTCTGTATTTGTAGGGGCTCCATTCCCTGCACCAAATCCAAAGACCTTTCTCAGCAGGTCTGAGGTTACTTCAATCTATTGGCCATTTACAGTTGTTGTAAATGTCTGTTGGGAACATTCTGTTATGTTTTGATGATGGCCATACTAGCTGTTATAGCAAGCCTGAAATAAGTTAGAATTCTCTGTATAAGTCTTTACTAAGAGTCTGACATGTTGTATAAGTTGAGTCAGACAAGTATTGTACTAGTTGGTAGAACGGATAAGTAAGAACAGATATTCGGCAGAGTGAAGCTAGTCAAGTACCAGCAGAGAAGCATGAAGACATTATGGTCTGACTTATAATCAAGGAAGTCTGTGATGACCTTGGATAAGTCTAAGTTACATTTCAGGTGATAAAACTTAATGTTTAAATATGGTGTACAATGATCTCACACATATCAAGGATCAGTGAAGTACAAAGATTCTCCTGAACCAAAAAGAATGAAGGAAACAGTGAATCGGCAAAGTGAACTGACTATCGGCTTAGTAAAGACAAAGCAGTGAAGGGAGATCTAAACGGCAAAGTCAGACAGTCACTTAACTGATCAGAGAACGGCCAAGTAAACCTTACTTGATCAGATTTTGAAGTAGGAAGAAGATACAGAGGATCAAGCATTAAATGCACAATCAATTGAGGATCAATGAAGGACGGATTTTCTGGTAAACGTTTGAAGAAAAATCCGATCACTGAAATCAAGGATAATATAATTAAGAGGGAATCAAGAATAAATCAAGGATTATTCCCCTCATTAATACAGCCAACGGACGGAAATTCAAATCAAGGATTATCAAGGCTATAAATAGAAGGCATTGACAGACAAAAAACCATACACACAAGAGAATGATAGAATCTGAGCAAAAATTTTGTCAAAGTGCAAAGCCTTCTATCTGTGTTGAAAAAGAGACATCTAGTGATCAACTCAAAACTCAGAACTACAATTCCAACATCAAGCATTGAGTATGATCAACAAGTTTTGTGAATCCAATTCACTTCAATCAAGCTACTGAATCAGAGCCATCTGAGAAGGAGTTGTGTTTGTGATAGCTGCTGAAGGATTTGTTCCCAAGAAGCAGTGAAAGAGACTGAGTCACTGAAGCTGTTGAAGCCATGGAGTGATAGTCTTGAAGATTTTGAAGCTTGTGTAGTCAAGGACAATCAGGCTATTGTATATGTGAAAACAATAGTGAAATTCCTCCAATCATCACATGAGAAGAGTGGATTAAGGGATTACACCACCTTGAACCACTATAAACCCTTGTGTCAATTTACTTTTAGCAATACCTTACTGCATTTATTTAATTGCTTATATTATGTCATATATCTTTGATTGCATAATCTACTTTGAAACAACATATTAAGAAGGGACTTATCTGCTGCCCAAAAGCTTTTAAATACAAGAAAAGTTTTTGAAACTCCACTATAGTCATTTATCCCCCCTCTGACTATAGTTTTACCCTTCTCTGGGACCAACAATTGGTATCAGAGCAGTGTTCCTAGTATCAGAACCTGTTCAGATCTAATTTCTGGTAACAAGGAGATCACATATTTTCAAAATATTTTTCAAATTTTTGCATTTATATATATATATATATCTATATTTGTATTTATGGATTCCTCAAATTTTATGTCAAAAGTACCTATATTCAATGTTAATAATTTTGATGAATAAAAAATAAGAATGTTGTCTCATCTTGCAGAACTCATGAGGAGATGCTGGATGTAATCAATGATGGCCCAATCGAGATCACAACTGTGGTAACCACAGAAGCAGATGAAGGAAAAGTAATAGACAAACTCAAGAAAGATTGGACCAAGGATGACAGGAGAAGAGCAAACCTCGACTTTGTTGCAAAAGACATGATTTTGAAGACTCGACAGTAATATGTTCATGAGGATCAAAGATTGTAAAATAGAAAGGAGATGTGGGACAAATTGGCACTAATCAATGAAGAATCAGAAGAAGTCAAAGAAAACAAATTATCTGTTGCAAAACAGAAATTTGAGAACTTCAAAATGAAGGCTGGTGAAACCATTGATCAAATGGACAACAAATTCTCAAGCATCATCAGTGAACTACAACAACTTGGACACACATATCCACAGAAATAAGTGTGCATGAAGATCTTGAAAGGCCTACTTGAAAGATAAAAGATCATCACATCAGTAATCAGAGGGACAACAAATCTTACAACCACTGTTACCTTAACTCTAATGTCTCAACTAAAGGCTTATGAATTTGAGTTGAACGGTGAAGACAATGCACCAGCAGAGGCATATGAGGCCAGTGCACTGGTTGCACCCTAGAAAAGTCAAACAGCTGATGCAAACAACAAAGAGACACGGGAGCTGAAGGAACATGTAGCTTTACTAGTAAAGCATTTTGACAGGTTTAGCAAGAAGAAGCAATTCAAAGGAGGTTCATCATCATTCAAGAAGTCTAGCACAAGCAAAGACATGAAGAAAAAGGATGATGAATACAGATGCTTCAATTGCAAGAAGAAAGGTCATTTCAAAGTTGAATGCCCAGAAGAAAAGATAAAGATGAGGACAAGAGGAAGTACAAGACAACTGAAAAGAGAAAGAGCAAGAAAGCACTCAAAACTGAATCTAGCAGTGAAAAGAATGAAGAATCATCTGAAAATGATTCTGATGATGATGATGAAGTTGAAAACTCAGACACTGAGAAAGCCTACCTATGCCTTATGGCTAAAGAATCTAATGAAACTGAGGTAACTTCTAGCCCATACTTATCATCAAGTGCATCCACATCTGACACTGCATAATCTTCTACTCTTCCACTAGACTCTGCAAACCTAATTCAAAATCTCATGAGTAAATTTGATGAAATTGAGTTGAATCATGAAATTCTGGAACAAGAGTGTGAGAATCTAAGAAAGGAGAATAAAAGATTAAAGAAGGAACTGGACAAAGTAAAAGCTAAAAAATCTAGTAAGGAGATTCACTCAACTGATCAACAAGCAGTAGATGATCACTCATCCAATGTTGAAAGATCATCTGAGAAAATTTCGCTACCAGTCAAGTTCCCCATTGCACCACTGAATGCACCAGCTTACAAACCCTCAAAAAGGTTTGGATCCAGATCTGGTCTTGGCTACAACAGTCAGGATAAGAACAGAAACAATGGACAACACAATTCTGAATCTAGGACCAAGAATGGACCAAAGTTCAGAAAAGGAAAGACCATAGTTTCCACCACTCATCCAACACCGGTGAAGTCAAAACCCAGTGTAGTGAAATAGCAGACCAAACCATCAATTCAGTCAACCAAAAGCAAAGGTTTTCTGAAAGGTAAATGAAGACATTACCCTTCAGAAGATGATTGGAATGTTGCACCTCCAAAATACAAGAAGAAACCATTTCATGCCATGCATCATGTGTTGGAAGCAGTGCCCGAAAGACAATTTATGTACTTGTTTTTAGAATTAATAAATGACAGATTAGTTCTCATCTTATTACTTGCTTCGTGCTTGTAAGTAATACACTACTGAAAACCCCAAGTTGTATCATATGTAGCCATATAACTTAGTGTGTGTCACACATGAGGATTAAGTTTATGGTGATACACTTGAACTATTAGTCCGTGGTGAACTTAATCAAAGTATGGGGTCTATTGATTAAACCACCATTAATGCACCCAGAACACTTTTTGGTGTGACCGTCCTATCCGGGCTGTCGATATTGGTTGTCTAAGTGGGGCATTTATATATGATAAGAGTCATATAGGACTGGACCGATTTAATCTGAGTTTCTCATATAATTCTATGATTGAGAAATCTTATGAAATCACAAGATGATCATATATGGATTAACCTTAATCCTGAAGTGATTACAGACTCCTACTTGTTTCAGGATAGGGTTTGATGTGTTCGTTACAGATCACTAAGAGGCGTGGTCCGAATCACTTTCACGTTGGCACTATTCTAGAATGAGTGAGAAGTGTGTGTTTCACAGATATGGAATCCATTCCTTCCTACGGGAAGTAGAAAGACAATCCCCTTATTTGTTGATCCTAGAAACTAATCGATCCTGGGAGTTCGTTTTGGTTATGAACTAATTGATCACTAGTGGGTTAATGGTAAATAAGGATAAGATGTAGTGAAGAAGGTTTACGGAAATAATCCTACTTCAGTACGGATAGTCTATGGAGGGTTAGTTTATATGAAATGAATATATCAATGGACACTTATCGACTCGATTCGACGTTTTGAGAATAAGTTATATCTATAATCGATAGAGTTCAGTTTCGGATTTATGGTGGCGTAATTCCAAAATTAATAAGTTGAGTAGAAATATTCTGTTCGATGAATATTTTATTCATTTTATTGTAGCTACTGGTTATAGGTCCATGGTCCCCGGGTTGGCTCCTAACACGCGAGTGTTTTCTCGTTTTATGGAACCTCAAGAATAAATTAAATAGTTGGTCTATTTAATGAATATGCAATATTGTTTATTTGGTAAATAATATGTAAAATAGAAAAGACATTTTCTATTAAATTAATGTCAAAAGTGGCGCATGCATTTGTGATAAATTAGGAAAAGAATTTTTTCTAGATTATGTCACATGTGTAATTAATTAATTATCTATTTGTTGGATAATTAATGGAAAATTAAGAGATTGTTATGAAATAATATCATTGATGGATTATCTATTATTCTGTTTGATTTACGTAGATTTGAGATTAATTCAGATTATTGTGTTCATATTGTAATATCTACTATAAATACCTTCTTATACTATTGGAATAATACACAAGCAATTTTCCATTCTTCTATACTTGTATTTCCTCTTGTTTTTCCTCAATTATCTTCTTAGTTTTATAACACGTTATCAGCACGAGTCTCTAACCACGTCTCAAATCATTAAAATTGTTTTGATGAAGTTTGGCAACCTTCGAAAAAAAAAACCCCACAAGAATCACCATTAATAGATTGCCAGAAGGACTCAAGTCGATGAATTGATATGTTTTATCTACACATCTCGATACATGTAAACATTAAGGTAAAATTTGATTTATTTAAATTATTTATCATTATCAATGCTATTATTTTATAGATATATGTAATATTGATGCTAGTGGTATTGACATCATCAAATCATGATGAATCAAGTCAATGCCACGTAAGAAAAAGATATGAGTAATACTCATCGGTGAAATGAAGCCTTGATGGCTATGTTCCTTAGACAAAAGAGTTCGCCTTTTGTGTAAATTGGAAAAGGAGGTATGATCACATGAAGTTGATCAATATTTGAAACAAGCATATAATGGATCAGAAATCCATATGAAAATAGAAAGCTCGTAAAAGTGAATACAAAATTCACATAAGTGGGAATGTCAAAAACCGATGAAAGTGAATATTAAATTCACATAGATGAATTTCAGACGTGTCAAAAAAAAATAGTGAAAGTGAATTTGAAATTCACAGAGAAAAAAGTATAGACATGTCATTCATATAAATAAAAATTAGGACCCGATGTCCATAGAGAAAGACATGTTCCACGAGTGATCTGAAATTCAGAGATAAGAAATCTACTGAATATATCATGAGATTTCATGATCACAATTGGAAAAAAATTTAAATCATTTTTATCATGATGATATGCTCCTGGAGTAGCAATATCAATCAAAGTAATTTATGATGTATATGAAATTGATTATGATTTCGTATCATGAATGAAAAATAATAATCCACTGGATGTTGGAATTATATATTAAAGTAAATAACGAGTCACCATTGATATGACTGATGAGTCCCGACCGAATTATGAGAGTTCATACTTTATAAATAACGTGACTCAATTTATAAATATTTGGAAATATTTGGTTACGGTCGTGGAGGAGGACATGGTTGATACAGTCTTCACAAAATTATTTTTATATGATTAAAACAATAATCATGACAAGAAACAAAATAATCTTTTAGAAGATTACGCCACATGTCAGAGTTAGTGGCGATTTACAGAAATTTTTATACGATACAATTAAACTTAAGCATCGTTTATTAATTAATAAATTGTTTCTTGTCTTGGCCTTATTTTGATACAGCTAAAGTATTTTGTGATATATAAATAGTAGCTATGAAATTTTATTTTATTGATTGTGTATAATGGATATGTGTTTCTAGTTTTCTTCTAAAAAGAAAAAAGACAAATAAATGAGTTGTCATGTATTTTTGGTAAGTAGATGGTCAATAATAATATATGATTCTCAATCGGTGGATTAATTAATGTATATATTACTTTTGGCAATCATGTTCGTATTGATGTAAGTAAATAAAATCATTATAAGTTGTTAAAATTAAATACATTATATTTTACATGATTGAGTACGTAGTTGTGTTAATCACTTACGTGGTGCGCATATATGATCTTTATTTGATACAACGTGAGAATGTTTTATACGTTGCTTTATAATTTACAATATATTTCTCACTATAAAGTTGATATGATATGAAAAATAAGAACATGATATTGTCATATCATTTAGCTAATTTGATTTATATTACCCATAACCTTACTATAATTGCATGATCATTGAGTCAATTAATGCATTCATTGTATTTTTGGAAAAAGTGTTTGCATTGATTTTAATAAATAAAATCATATTTGGTCATTCAATGAAAAGATTTTATTTTACATGATTATTGTAAGAGTAGTGATAATCATTAATGTGATTATTTATACTTATCTTTATTACAAAATAAAATATTCAACCTACGGTTTTTTTATAAAATGAATACCATGTATATGGTCTTTGATTGTAAGACGCATTCGCTCTATATTGTTATTAAATTCAAAATTTGTTGTCTAGTTGTGATAAGAATGAATATGAAAACATATTATAATGCTTTATTCGTGAGTGAAATTATTCATAATGATTGATTCACGAATTGTAATATTGGATAATTGTCTCTCGGGTCCACTAGCATTTACAATATCAATTTGATTTTCTTGAACTGATACATAATATAATTTTCTATTTAAAATAATTAATCATTGTAATTCATTTATATTATGTGACAATTGTTATATTTTGAAAAAATTAATTGCTCATTTCGTTCTAAGGAAAAAATGGAGTCGGAACATGAGAGCAATTAAATTGCCTCATCGATAGTGCGACACGCACATTATATTGAGAAACAAGTTCTCAAAAGAATTAATGAGAGATGCAAATGGTAATGCAACATGCAAGTGCTATATTGAAACAAAATTGTTTGAAATAAAGCACTATGCTCTCTCAAGTCTCGAATTTTTTTTGACTAATATGGGTGTTATATTGAGATTGAAATATTTGCTTTATATACTATTTCCCGATGAAATATGTATAAAAAATGTGTTTGAAAATAATGATATATATCCATTCCACGAAGAGAATGTGACTGATACTACATGCATCATTTAAAACAATGATATATGTATCATATTATATGAGATGCATCATAGTCATTCTGTGAAATGAATGCGACAAAATTAAGTATTTAAGATGCAAATAATGATTCTGAATATTGTGGTTATAAACATTCTTTATGTGAGAATCCCACTAGAATTGGGATGGTGATTCAAGATGGTATAACTCGATATACTGTATCCATAATTGTCAGAATGGATATAATATCTCTATATGAGACAAAATTTCTCCACAAATCGAAAAATATAAAAGAAGTTTGTTGATACCCGCATAAGAGGATCTCACATTAAAATGTTGAATCCGTCACGGGTTGTTTCAAGTTTTCGACATATCGATTATGAAAAAATGTTGTCCGAGAATGAGGGGAGGAAAACCCAATATGAATTAAATCTTGTGACAAACTTCGACATAAATGAACTATGAGTTCACATATCATTCATTGATATCAAACCCATGAAGAGTAGATTTTATGCACATTTTGCATACATCAAATATTTTCTGAGCAAAATTGAGAAATGAACCAAGAGTTCAATGACTCGTTCGAGTGATTTCTCTACATATGATGTATAATTTGAACGATTCTTGAAGAATCTGAAATCACATAGTGGTATATAAAGCGCAAGAGAGATAATATTTTCAACAATCTCATGAAACGAGATATTTAATGAAACCACTATGTTTTAAATGTGTAAATCGCTTGAAACGAATAAAAGAGCATCAAGTTATAGCTCGGTGCAACATGTTTGATGAAGATTGATTCTCGGCATTAGGGGGAGATAAAGAAAACCCCATGTTAGATTAAAAGAATGCCGATAAACTTTAACAACATAAACGATCTTCCACGCATCAGTTTAACTGAATTGAGAAAATAATTTACTTGTAGTATTTAACAAGTAATCCGCCAGATGCCGTTATTGAAATTAAATAAGTGACTATTTATAAAGGCTCCAACAATATGACTGATGATATTTCTCTATGCCAGAAGCGTAGAATACCGGTCGGTGTAAAAGATAAATATCCGCGGAAAATAAATTCATATTTAGCCACTCATGAAATCTCTTAAAGAGATCCGTCTTCAAGATGAAAACCCCCCAAAAAAAAAAAATTTGCACGTGCGACAGATGATTAAATATTGGGGTTGCAGAACAACCATTCCATATATTGATAAGGATTTGGTTTATGCTAATATCAAATTAGCAATGAGTTTATGGGAAAATTTTATAATAAAATATAATAGTCGTCGACGACATATTCGCCTCTTTAATTGTTATTATAATATCTGGATCCAGTACCTAAGTTATCAGCAGTGTCAGAAACACTCAGACTAGGTAAAAATGAAATAAGCAATTGAGGTTGAGTTTGAATTGGAAATATTTGTTTGTTATTGATCAAATATATGCTCTCATTATAGATAATATTATGTTCCGCTAATTAATATATCTGGCAGTAAATTTGAATTTCCATATGTCTTGACCGCATATTTATGGGTCGTTGGACAAGAATATTGATATGAAAATCCTTGATGGAATTCAAAAATGAATTAATATGACAATCGCAACATGCATATGGCTAAGGTCATTGACATTCATGTTGAATGTAGTATGACCAGTTGAGTAGATTCCTATTGAGAAAGGAATATGTAAGTAATGCATGGTTAATGTCATAAATTTTAAGGAACTACGATGCATGATAGTGGAAATATATGCATGCAAATTTCGATTATATTACTTCCCCCATTATTTAGATGATTACAGTGTTGATTGTGTTGCACAAGTGAGTAGTAGGAATTACACTTATTAGCCCCTACATTCGACTATCCAATAAACTCTAAAAGAGAGTGATATGAAAAAGTACGCTCTAGTGACAATCTAATAGATTTGTTCACTAAGATTATACCTACATCGGTTTTGGATAATAAGTATGTATATAATGGAATGCGTACATTTGAAAGATTGTTGTCGTCATGAAGAGCGACAACTTCAAAACTTTTTTGTGGATTTGGTCTTAAAACCAATGATTGTACTCTTTTTCCCTTTAACCAAGTTTTTCCCAAAGGGTTTTCTTAGTTAAAGGTTTTTAATGAGGCAGTCAGTGCAACACATAGAAACGCATATGACATGAACTATTTACCTTGTCTAGTTTTTTTTTCCCCACTGGGTTTTTCTAACAAAGTTAATAGTACATGACATAGACGTTATGCAATTACGACCGAGACAATCAATTCTACCATTTATTCATTGAGACATTGTCTAGATGAGAATGAAAATCATTTAACTGCACTATATGAAGACAATGCATCTTGCATATCTCAATTGAATTGGGCTATATTAATGGGGATAGAACAAAACATATTTCACCCAAGTTCTTCTTTACTCATGATTTGCAAAAGAATGGGGAGACTGGTGTGCAACAGATCCGGTCAACCTATAATCTGGCAGAATTATTTATGAAGACATTGTCTACTACAACATTTGAAAGACTAGTGAAGAGCATTGGGATGCAGCAATTGAAATATCTAAATTGATGCTTGGTTCAGGGGTAGTAAATCAAACAGATAAATATGTACTCTTTTTCCTTAACTAAGATTTTTTCCCACTGGGTTTTCTCTTAGTAAGGTTTTAATGAGGCATATCATATCTGTTGTATTTTTAATAATAGATATCCAAGGGGGAGTGTTATGAAATAATATCATTGATGGATTATCTATTATTCTGATTGATTTACGTAGATTTGAGATTAATTCAGATTATTGTGTTCACATTATAATCTCTACTATAAATACCTTCTTATACTATTGGAATAATACACAAGCAATTTTCCCTTCTTCTATACTTGTATTTCCTCTTGTTCTTCCTCAATTATCTTCTTAGTTTTATAACAGAGATTGATTTTTTGAGAATTATCTCTTATTTTTGTAGCAAAAAAATCTTTTCCTTATGTGAATAGGTTTTTGTGGTGTGAAAAGGATAACTCTCTTGACTAGTTATTTTTCTATATAAAGAGAGTTCCTCCCAACACAATTGACATTCATAATTTGTGCCACAAATAAAATAGAAGGAAGAAAATTTAGTTTCTTGCCTTAGTCATTTAGAGAAGAAAAACCTAGGGTTTTTCTTGTGCATATTCGAGGAGGTTCTACGGCGAGGATCGACGTCCACCAGTCGTCGCTAGGAGATACAATCCGGAAGATTGTGGCTTCTCCCTTTTGTCAAATTTCTCATCTCTTTCCGTTGAGGTAAATCAACTAACCTTCTCGTAGGATTAATTAGTTATGACTCATATCGTAAATCACATAAGCTTCTACTGTGCAAGATCGAGTGTCTCGATCGGTGCTACTACTTCTAGCATCATGTGTTTAAGAAAAAACAACCAAGGTTTGTTCCTAGACATATGAAGCAACATAGGTTTCCTACTACATAATGGAAAGTGAAAAAGGATGCAAATGCACCGAAAAGTGGAGAAAAGTATCATAATACCTTCAGTAGAAATATTAGAAGCTTTTCTACCATGCCTTATACATATGAAGTTGATGACTTTAATTATCCAAAAATAAGATCATTTGGATATACACTTGGAGTAGGAGGCATGACTGCTAACAGGTATGGACCCAAACAGTGTTGGGTACCTAAACATACTTAATTTGTTTTGTAGGATGTCTGGTACATAGACAGTGGATGTTCCAGACATATGACAGGAAACAAAGGATGGCTCACTGACTTTAAAGCTTTTGATGGACCCAGAGTCACCTTTGGAGGCAAAGAAAACCCTGGTAAAATTAAGGGGGAAGGCATGATGCTCAAAAACAACTTGAAGATTCAAAATGTGGCCTATGTTAAAGGACTAAACTTCAACCTACTGAGTATTAGTCAATTCTGTGACAAACGCTACAATGTGCACTTCAACAAGAAAGGAAGCAAAGTGATTCACAGCCAAACCAACACAGTTGTACTTGCAGGAAGAAGAGAAGACAACATGTATGTAGTAGACTGGAAAGACAGCAACAACTGAAACATGTTTGCTTGTCAAAAATAAACAGTCAGTCAGCTAGATTTGGCATAGAAGATTAAATCACCTAAATTTTCAAGACCATCAACACATTATCAAAGAACAAGTTAGTTGAAGGCCTGCCAGAGATCACATTCAAGAAGAAAAGTCTCTGTGATGCATGTCAGAAAGGAAAACAAATCAGAAGTTCCTTCAAATCAAAGCCCTGTCAATCAACAACAAGAATTCTGCATCTTTTGCATATGGATCTTTTTGGACCAGTCACACCAGTCAGTATAAGTGGAAAGAAATACACTCTAGTAGTGGTGGATGACTTCTCCAAATACACCTGGACTATATTCATGAACAAGAAGAGAGAGATACTCAAGAAGTTTCCAGATTTGCTAAGAAGAATTCAAAATGAGAAGGAACTGAAGATTATCAAGATCAGATCAGATAGAGGCATAGAGTTTCTAAAAGAAATTATCAGAACCTACTATGAAGAGAATGGAGTACTACATCAACTATCAGCAGCAGGAACTCCACAGCAAAATGGTGTAGCAGAAAGAAGAAACAGAACTCTCAAAGAAGCAGCCAGAACAATGATTGCAGAAGCATGTTTGCCAAAAAGATTTTGGACTAAAGCAGCAAATATTGCATGCTATACTCAAAACAGATAAATCATCAACAAACATCATGGAAAAACACCATATGAAATATGGAATGGAAGAAAACCTAATATCTCATATTTGCATATGTTTGGATCTAAATGTTTTGTGTTGAACAGGAATCAGTTACACACTTTTGATGAAAAAGCTGATGAAGCAATCTTTATGGGATACTCAGACCCCAGCAAAGCATTCAGAGTACTCAACAAAAGGACACTGGTGATTGAAGAATCAATTCATGTAGTCTTTGATGAGTCAAACACAAATGGTGAAAGCCTTCAAGAACTTGAAGAAGCAGGACCAAGACAAGTCTACATGAATACAACAGTACCAGCTACTATTCTAAATCACAATTTTGGAATCAATATGAACCACCAGTCAATACAACAGAAGTGGTACCAATACAAGAGCATGAAGCTGATACACAAGCTGAAGTTATGGAAGAACCAAGTCAAGAACAACTTCAACCAGATCTCAACTGGCTAAGAGATCATCCTGTAGATCAAGTCATTGGAGACATTCACAAAGGAGTCAGAACCATAAGACAACTGGAGCATATGCTAACATGTTTTCTATCTCAAGTAGAGCCCAAAACAATAGATGATGCAATCCAAGATGCTGATTGGATTATAGCCATGCAAGAAGAACTAAATGAGTTTGAAAGAAATAAGGTCTGGGAACTTGTTGACAGACCAGACATAGCCAACATCATTGGAACAAAATGGGTATTCAGAAACATGATGGATGAACAAGGAACAGTTGTCAGAAACAAAGCAAGGCTAGTTGCTAAAGGCTACTCTCAAGCAGAAGGAATAGATTATGATGAGACCTTTGCCCCAGTAGCAAGATTGGAAGCAATCAGACTCTTTCTATCTTTTGCAGCCCACAAAGACTTCAAAGTTTACCAAATGGATGTCAAGAGTGCATTTCTGAATGGACTTTTGGAAGAAGAAGTATATGTTGAACAACTGATAACGGTCATTTTGTGCCCGTTATTCTATGACCTTTATCCCCGATTCTAGTTTAAAGGAGCTATAATAGAGTAATAATAAGTCGTAATACGCTTAATTTGCATATGCCGGGAGTTACGATTCATTATTATGTATTAAGAGGTTTTATTATATTATTTGATGTTACAGACTGTATGTCATGCTATATTTGTAGTAACTCATTTGGGAGCACAAGGATGGACTTCGGAGAAGCTTTGGTGGATCACAGACGAGTTTAGAAAGCCCAAGACATAAAAGAGGAAGAAAGCCTAGGAGCATGTAAGGCTCGGTCGACCGAGCCTATGCATTCGGTCGACCGAGTGGGCCTATAGTCCAGCAGGAGTCGGGCACATTGTTTGAGGCGGTTAGGGTTCAGTAGTGTCGGCATTTAAGTCGGTTTTCTATGTCGGCTGAGGCTCTATATAAACACAAGTCCTTTGTATTTTTTATTATGCATTCACCAATATCAATTCATATATACAAATAAGAAAATAAGGATTTATTAGGCTTGTGGAGGAGCTGGGGGTGCAAACATGTAAGCCCTAGTTCTTCATCTTGTTTTCTTTTAGTAATCAATTTCCCAATTATGCCTTGATTGTTTGAGTAGTTATTCATATCTAGATGATGTAGATCTAGGATATGACGTTAGGGCAGTGGTGATACCTTGTCTATGAGGATCCCATACCCTACGTCCTCTACCTAATATCTACGGATGAATCTGTGTGTTTAAGTTACGTGTATTTAGATTAATTTATATGATGTCCTGATGATTCACTATATAATCCGATTCGTATGTGAAACGCTGAGAAATATATTCGGGGATGTAATCTGGGGAGTTAAGCACTCGGGTGACCGAGAGGTGTCACTCGGTCGACCGAGAGCATCTGTTCGGTCGACCGAGAGCTGTCAAGCCTGTTTCATCCGTTAATCAGTCACGTCTTTATGATTAGGTTAGCTTAATTGAATCTGTTATCTCAGTAGGTATGGCTATGGCTACGTCACTCGCTTAATTTAATTAAAACGTGTAAAAAGGAAATACCGATATAAAACTCTTAGGTAGGCTCATGAATTGATCTTCGGACGTTCAGCGTTATCTAGGTAGGTTTATATTAGGGAATTGCGCGCACCTTGTTATACGTAGATCGTAAACTAGCATGAGACTTTAACTAGGTAATTGTTAGTTGGACGAGAGTTTGAGTGATCGTCTAGGAAGTACGCCTAACCAGAGGAATGTTGCCTGGGCGAGGTGTACGGTTAATATCGGCATCCTTAGAGTCGTAAGCGTGTGAGTTATATGAGATGGAGGCACCAAAAGGCGAAGTCACGTAACAATACCACAGTGATCTAGTGACCTACCGGTGCTACATCAAGCTTAGAGGATGACTCCCGTAGCCAATATAAATAGATATGAACGGATTAATAGTTGATGAGTCTTGCTATTATATAAGTTGTCTAGATCCAAATGATTACGGTTATAATTGGGAAGTTGATTACGTTATTTGTTTACATGTTATTTGTTTGAGTGTGTCTTTCTTTTCTCGTATTCTATGTTGGTCGTAGACCGTCTCTGTCAAACGAAATAAATAGGTTGACTATTTAAGTTAGGACCCACAAATTGATTCTCTGTGGGATCGACCTCGACTCTATCTAGCTATACTGTGATTGAACCTAGTTCACTTGCTAGTGGTTATTTAGGCATCGAGTTAATAATTTAACTTGACCTCAATCAACGACCTCCTGGTTTTCAACTTAAAGGGAAAGAAGATAAGGTGTACAAGCTCAAAAAGGCACTGTATGGACTCAAACAGGCACCCAGAGCTTGGTATGAGACACTATCACAATTCTTGATCAAGAATTGATTCAACAAGGGAACTATAGATAGGACTATTTTCAAATTAGAGGAAGGAACAAGCACCCTGTTAATACAAATCTATGTGGATGACATTATCTTTGGATCAGAGGATGAAAAGTTGTGTGAGAAATTTGCAAACCTAATGAAGAGCAAATTTCAGATGAGCATGATGGGAGAATTAAATTACTTTCTTGGGCTACAAGTAAAGCAAATGAAAGATGGCATTTTCATCAATCAAGACAAATACACTAAAGACCTAATTCACAAGTATGGTATGGACACAAGTGGCATAGCAGATACACCCATGTGTGCAAGAGTCATTCTTGGAAAAGATGAAGCTGGAAAAGATATTGATCAAAAAATGTATAGAGGAATCATTGGATCCCTACTATATCTAACTGCAAGCAGACCTGACATAGCATTTGTAGTAGGAGTATGTGCAAGATTTCAAGGTCAACCTAAAGAATCACACCTACTAGCAGCCAAAAGAATAATCAAATACTTGAAGAACACCATCAATGTTGGAATTTGGTATCCAAAAGATGGAGGATTCAAATTGATATCATATTCAGACTTTGACTATGCTGGATGCAAGATAGATAGAAAAAGCACCTCTGGAACATGTCAAATGCTAGGCAGCAGACTGGTATCATGGTTTAGTAAGAAGCAAAACTCCATATCTACATCAACATCTGAAGCAGAATATATAGCAGCAGGCAGTTGTTACGCACAAGTACTGTGGATCAGACAACAGTTAAGGGATTATGGAATGGAGGAGAAGACAATTCCAATTATGTGTGACAACACAAGTGCCATATCTATTACTGAAAATCCAGTGTTACACTCAAGAACCAAACATATTGATGTAAGACATCATTTCATCAGAGATCATGTTGAGAAAGGAGATGTCATACTAAGATACATACCTACTGAAGATCAATTGGCTGACATCTTCACAAAACCACTAAGTCATGAAAGATTTAGTAAGCTGAAAACCGAGTTAGGAATGATAGAAATTGACTAAAGAGCGGCTAACTGGAGTAATCAGCTAAGTGACTTCACTAGCTGATTAAACCTTTGTTGTTACATGAGATGTAGCAGGCAAGGCACTGGTACTCAGCGTAGTCAACTTCACTGATTGTTACTCACAGTTATATATAGCAGCTTAGTGAAAAAGTCACTACACTGGCTTAGTGACCAGCCAAGTCACTCCACCGAAGAATATATTGGAGTCGGCAAAATAAAGTGTGAACAAAATCAACTTTATATACATGGAAATCAAGATGTTATGGAGGATTATACTATGGAAGATTACACACGTGAAGATCAATTTATAATCATAGAGGTAACCGTATTATCTTTGAATTACAAACGCCTCGATTCCCGGGATCTATCATTACTTACCTCAATCCACTCCCCCACTATACTCAAATACCGTGATTTATATACATAAAATCACGCCACTACATCACAAAATCCTTCCATATTCAACCACGTTCACACTACCAAAGATTATCTTATATAAACCACACTTAGAGATTTTCAGAATTCTTTACGCTTTCTTGCAAATCAGAAACCCTCTTTTCTCACTTCAAAATCAAAACTTTCTCTCAAATCTCAAACACTGGCCTCATCCTCTTCAACCACTCAAACTGGAAAACAGTATGAGAAATCAAATGCCACTGGGTCGTTCTTTTAAGATGAACGCTACTTAAAGCTATGTGGAAATGACGAAGACGCACAAAAACTGGCAACTGGATGCAAAAACCTAAGATTATCGACTTTTCTAAATCCTCCAATCACCGATATTTGCTATGAAAGTCTAATCTCTTTCTGGAAGACTGAAAAATATGTCTTTGGGCTCCTTGCAGAAGAAGGTGACAAATGGGAGGAAGACAAGATCGTTGCATCTGTCAACGGCACAGAAGTGGTCATTACAACGAAGGTAATTCGCAAACATCTCAAACTTTCAAATAACGGTCAGGCAAAAGTGGCTCTCGTTCCACAAAACTTGGACGAATTTAGGGATACAATCACTAAAACGGCAAACCCAGGCCCTAAGAAATTCAATTGTCTTAGATCTGCCGAAATCCTTCAATGAATTCAGTGCCTTAGTTGGAAAAACAATTGAAGGAAAGCTAGGAGCAAATAATGCCATGACAGAGGTTAGAATGCACCTTATGGGAATCATCTATCACAGTCTGGAGTTTAATTAGGCAACTTATTTCTTCCTGAGAATCAAAGAACAAATCCAGGGAGAGGCAACCACTGCTAAAAAGGGGTTAGCAGAAGGAAAGAAGAAAAGGGGGTCTTCGGGGTAAAGATATCCTATGGGATTCAACTACACTATCTTTTGCAATGTTTGAAAGTACCAGCTGTCCAACTCCATAAGTTGCATGAATCCAAAACCATGTTTACCTATGTCAAGCAGAAAAATCAAGCAGGAGGAGGAAGAGAAAGCAAACCACAAAACACACTTCTGGCCAAAGAAAGAAGCAAAAGGTTCAAAGAAATTTGGACAAGGAAGAGTTTGGAAAGTCAATTGTTGAAGAAGAAGAATAGGATTCTGAAGTAGCGGCAGAAAGTGGAAGTGATGATGAACAACCTCAAAATGAGATGGTTGCAGGAGACACTGGAGATGATGATGAAGAAACTCTAGAAGAACCAGCACAGATCTCAACAACTTACATTGATGATGGAATTGCGGCATATCTTGAATGGAAAGAAGGTGATTCCAGAATTCAGCTTCAAGACTCAAAACGCATGCTTGCTGAGGAGGCTTGGTTTTTTAATTTTCTTGGGATAACAACCCTGGTTGATGTACTTGATGAGTCACCACTCTGGGATATAGTTGATGCAGCTAAGGCAAAGATACATCCACCCTCTGACAAAGAAAGTGATGAATTAGCTGATGAAAGTGATAACCATGATGATGACGACGGTGATGATCATAATGATGATGTTGGTGCTAATCAAAATAGTGATGGAAATGATCCAAAGGATACTACTGATGGCCAAGACAAAGAGAATGAACAAATATCGGATGCAATTGATGATAACATTCTCTAAAGCTCTTTTCTACGACACATGCATCAGAAAAGCCATCCTCACCAGCTAAGACAACACATCAGCCACTATTTGTAGACATTCCGGCTGACCCTACAACAGTATTGGACACTGGCTCAGCTGCTGCAACATCAGTCAAGGCAATTCCCAGCACAGAGCAAGGGGGAATAGGAGACAGTGCTACACCACAATTCACTTCCACTCAAGTCCTTAAAGAAGTAGAAGCTGGTGTAGATGTTACTCAACATCAAGACAGAGGACAGCAAACATTACCAGAGCCAGCTGACATCCGTCACACACTTACTCAACTGAACACTGGCATAACAAATGAGGTCTTTGAAAAGGCAGTAGATCGGCTGGCTGAGGAACTGGAACATCAAGCCATGTATCTCAGATCCATGACTTCAGCATTTAAAGAAGAAAGTCACTCCATTTAAAGAAGATTCCAAGATGTTGCTGAGTATATTGATGCAGAAAACATTGTTGTGCAACGACATGCCGACCTGATCAAACAGATGAATATCAATTTTACTCACAATTTCTCAGGCCTACGACAACACATATCTCAGGAAAACGAAGCAATGGCCTCAGCACTTGGCACCAGGTTTGGCAGTGTAGTCAGGAGGTTAAATGATCATGATGCCAGATTTACATCAATTGACTCCAAACTGGACTCACTGATTGGTACAACTGAAGCTACAAACAACATCTTGCTCCAACAAGGTATTGATGCTGCCAAAAAGGGAGAAAGTGATAAGCCTGGAGAAGGATCAGCAGTCAGACCCCCAAATTTTACTGAGGAGCAGCTAAGAGCAAGGGACAGGGAACTGAGAATTCGGAATGAAGCTGAAGAGCAGCTAAGAAAGGCAAGAAAGGAGAGGGAAAAGATATCAAATGAACCTTGCATAGGTTTCCCTCATCCCATTCAAAGAACAGATGATGATAGTGTTAGGAAATCACTAGTTTAACGAAGCGGAATTTAAAATTTGATTTCCTTTTTCTAGATCGTTATTCGTTTAATGCAATAAACACATTAAGTAGTTTGACGGTTATACCTCAGATGATCTATAAGATCGTCGCTTTGACCGCCAACGGAGAGTAGTTCAATGCGCAAGCCGTCCACGCGTCCGGCCTCTGATTGAGCTAAAATCCACCCAACAAAAACAATTTATAAAGGACTCGAAACCGTGGGTAAACTAACTCTCTAACCGGCAGTGTACCGGGTCGATTGCTAGCATAGCTACAGGAGTACGAGGTCGAACCCAAGGGAAAAGTGTTTGTGAGTACCAAAGCAAACTTCAAACTTAGTCTAGGAAAATCGATGGTTGAAAAGGTTTATACAACTACAACGACATTAAAGCGATTAGGAACGAAGTTTAACTAAGGGAGAGGGACATAGCCGAACCATGATCCAAATAGCTAATTTCAACCCCAAGGATAGACAAAACCGGGAGTGTGCAATATGACAAAAGAACTCTTGCATTCAATTTAACGGGCGTGTGCTCCTAAATCCGGTGTTAAGGTCTGAACAACTCTCATTTAACACCCTATGCCATGTTAACTACCCTTCCCTTTAGAAGATTCACTAACAAGACATGATACGCACTAGAGCCGCTTAAACGTTAAAACGAGTAACCTCACTTTGGGCCCGGGCTTAACAACTAAGCCGGGTCTACGCCGCGATCCTAGAACCTCTTTTCCCACATCTCTCTATCTGAACAACTCTTTAGATTGATGTGTGTGACTTTGACCTAGGTAGCTAATCTAGCCCAAATCCGTTATAACAAGTTCTAAGACGTGAAATATGCAAGATACAACAATAAAAAACACTACCCACTCCCAATTTCATCACCCAAAGGGTGATTTCACCAAATTTCACATGATTCGACTATGTTAAGTTTAGCTACACATTATAAAGCATGAAATAACAATCAAAGAAAAGATTAAAGCCATAAAACAAGAAAATAAGTGAAATTGATTACCAAAAATGTAGAAATTCGAGTTTACATCAAGCTCCTTCCACACCCATGTCACTTGGGAAGAAGAAGATGAACCAAAAGCTATGCAAAATCAAAGATTCTTCAACTAAAACTAAGCTAGACTATCATTAAACTAAGTAAATTTGAAGTAGAAATGAGTCTAAAGAGCCAAAAGGGAAGATTTCGAGCCGAGCTAAGAGTTAGGGTTCTTAGAGAGGCGACCCCCCTTCAAAAACTGTGTAAAAATGTATATATAGGTGGGAAAAATCTGCAGAAAATGACTCGAAACGCGCGTTTGGAGGTCCCCAAACGCCCGTTTCAGCATCTAACTCTCTGTACGTAAAAAAACAGTTACAAACGCGCGTTTGAAATGTTCAAACGCGCGTTTGAGATTTTGTTGTTTTCTGGCTGCAGTAAAACCATGATATCTTCGCGTATATAACTCCGATTTGAGTGATTCAAAATGCATTGGAAAGCTCTTTCAATTATCTACAACTTTCATGAAGAGACCATGACCATAAAATTCCTCCATAATAGGTAAAATTGCTTCTGAACAGAACGTAGCGTGAAGATACCAACTATTTTTCTTCCTTTTCTTCATTTTTCTTCTTCCTTGGCTCATTTTTGCACCTTGATCATACTTCTCATCATAAATATTCGCCTTCCAGGTTCTCGTGACACCTAGACCCTACAATCTCATGAACGAACAACACACACAAACAATTCCGGAGGGTAAAAGTGCTCGGGAATGGGTTAATTTCACTAAAAAGAGGTAGTAAACCATCAAAGCGACGGATTTACTCCCCGTGCTATAAACTCACGATATTACCCGAAAACGGTCTAAAAACACCGAGAATGTGCTAAAAGTGGGATAAACGGGGGTGGAAAATGCACCGGAATCACTTAAAGTTGACTCCCATCAGCCTCTATCGCTAATCCACACGAACCCCTTGCCGGAATCCTCATTGGATTGCTATCGAGAAAAACTCCGGCTGCTAGACCGGACATTTTCTTCCCTCACAGACTCACTATGGATAGCTCTCTATTTTACACAAGACCTATGAGCTCTTGCAATTGTGTTGTACAAAAGAGCTTGACACCCACCTCTTATTTATAGCTAAAGGTGGCGCCCCAATTAGTGTGTAGGAGAAGAAAACCTTTTCCCAATAAAATAAGGAAAATCAACTAGATTGATTTATCTCTTTAATTATAATTTATTTTGCCAATATCATATATTGATTATAATTATCTTATTACCATAAATCTATTTTTCCAAAATCAATTAATATCTTATATTAATATTATGGCAATCTTATTAATTAAAGTGCACAATCCAAGTGTATCTTATACACTCAATTGTGGCGTCCCATATGCCAATTAATTGGCTTCCGGAATATTCTTTAATTAACATAATTTATATATAATTAATATCTTGTATTTTATTTATTCATAATAAATACCACCATATTAATTTACCACTATAACCTTTATAGTCTAGAGATAAACTTTTCTTATTTGGTTATCAACTATAACCGCATTTTAATCCGACTCGATGTTCATATGTGTGTGACCCGATAGGCTTCCGAATATGTTGGCCGTAGACACAAAGTGCAATTTACTAAAATGCCCTTCATACCTAACGATCACGGGATAGCGTCTAGCAACACACCGTGACCCCCAATTATCAGAAGAGTCAAAAGCAATGACTATTACCTTTCATGTGAAGCAGTTACCGTGTAACTTACAATCCTATCGCTGTAATAATATCCATACAATCGTATCTCGAGTGTCAATACATTGACGATCGTATCTTATAATATGGATATCATGCTCTCTCGGAATAACATATTTACTCCCACTTTGCAAAGATTATCGAGAGCTAGACATTCCTTGTAAGAAGGCCATTTCGGATATTCAATCCCAATCATAGGATACGCGATTCCCGGATGACCAATCATGTATACTCCGCATTCTTCAATATCATACCCAATCACTACCGCATGATCGCCCCGTGGTTAGGAGAAATCTCAATAGTGTCAAAGCATGACAATCCACACCGTGATGCCATGAAGACTCCGGTCAAAAGGATAATTACACAACCGCCACATAGTGTGACACTTAATGTAAGTGGGTCAGTCTAACGTACGCATTCTCTAATACACGTCCACGTACAGTCCAAGTGTCTCTACACTTCGATAGACGAGATCTATCCCTACCTTCTAAAAGATAGAAGACATCCAATACGTGCTAGTCTGATTATATTATCAATGTCCCATTTGATAATACATAAGACTAGAGACATTTAAGTACCAACCTTGTTATAGTGATTAGAGATCTCATCAACCATAATCACTATCATGGTTTCTCTATCACAGATTGATACTAGGGACGTTACTATATATATACACAACAAATAATATGAAGATAAACAATATATAATAACATAAGTGCTTTTATTAATCATAATAAAGTTATTACATGAACTAAATAGATTGTAAATGACCCGACCCGGCCGGATCCGGTCCAACCCGATTGGGTTTAGGACACCTTTCCAACAATCTCCCACTTGGCCTAAAGCCAATCACCCATATGCCTAAGCCCGTGCAAGTGAACATGTTTCTCATGCTTAGCTTGAGACAATGCCTTGGTCAACGGATCAGCTATGTTATCATCTGTGTGGACTTTCTCTATCTTTACATCTCCTCTATCTACCATCTCTCTAATCAAGTGATAGCTCCGTATCACATGTTTGGACTTCTGATGAGACCTTGGTTCCTTTGACTGAGATATCGCTCCATTATTATCATAGTACAGAGGCACTGGACCTTCAATGGAGGGAACCACACCAAGTTCAGTAATGAACTTCTTCATCCAAACTGCTTCCTTTGCCCTCTCCGAGGCTGCTATGTATTCGGCTTCCGTTGTAGAGTCTGCAGTAGTCTCCTGCTTAGAACTCTTCCAGCTCACTGCTCCGCCATTAAGCGTGAAAACAAATCCAGATTGCGACTTAAAGTCGTCCTTGTCAGTTTGGAAACTGGCATCTGTGTAACCTCGTAATACTAAATCATTGTTCCCGAAAACCAGGAACATATCCCTAGTACGTCTCATGTACTTAAGGATATTCTTGACAGCAATCCCCTGACCCTCACCTGGATTGGACTGGTACCTGCTAGTCATACTAAGAGGGTACGAGACGTCTTGTGCATAACATGGCATACATGATAGACCCGATTGCCGAAGCATAAGGGACTTTACTCATTTGTGCCCTTTCCTCCTCTGTCTTAGGACTCATTCCCTTTGACAGGTAGACCCCATGTGACATGGGCAGCAATCCTTTCTTGGACTGCTCCATGCTGAATCTCTTCAGCATCTTGTCTATGTAGGTGGATTGCGACAGACCAAGCAACCTTTTAGATCTATCTCTATAGATCTTTATTCTTAGAATATAGGCTGCATCACTCAAGTCCTTCATTGAGAAGTTCTTGGATAACCAAGCTTTGACTGATTGTAACATAGGCACATCATTCCCTATGAGCAATATGTCATATACATAAAGCACTAAGAACACAATGGCACTCCCACTAACCTTCTTGTAAACACAGGGCTCATCTTCGTTCTTGATGAAATGAAACTGTTTGATTATCTCATCAAAGCGAAGATTCCAAATCCTAGAAGCTTGCTTTAACCCATAAATGGATCTTTGCAGTTTACACACCATCCTGGCGTCATTGGTTGTGAAACCCTCAGGCTGTGTCATATACACTTCCTCAGACAGGTTCCCGTTAAGGAAAGCTGTTTTCACATCCATCTGCCAGATTTCGTAGTCATGGTATGCTGCAATAGCGAGCAAAATTCTAATGGATTTTAACATGGCAACAGGCGAAAAGGTTTCGTCATAGTCAACTCCTTGTCTTTGCGTATATCCTTTTGCCACTAACCTAGCCTTGTAGGTAGTCACGTTACCGTCCATGTCGGTCTTTTTCTTAAAGACCCATTTACAACCTACGGGAACTATTCCCTCAGGTGGATCAACTAAGTTCCAAACTTGGTTGTCTTTCATGGATTCCATTTCAGAATTCATGGCTTCCAGCCATTTCTCTTTGTCATGCCTTAATAGCACTTCCTCATAAGTTCTAGGGTCCTCATCTTCCATGAGATACACGCCAGTGTACCTTTCGGGTTCACAGCGTTCCCTGGTGGATCTTCGAGGTGCTAGTGTGTCCACGGTAGAAGCTGGTGTCACATCTGTATGTGGCAAGTCCTCTACTTCCATCAACTGACTGTTATCCGTAAGTGGTTCTCGAATTTCTTCAAGATCAATTTTACTCCCACTGACCCTATTCAGGATAAACTCTTTCTCCATAAAGTGGCCAGTCTTGGCAACAAGCACCTTTTGTTCCTCAGGATGGTAAAATTGGTACCCTTTGGTTTCCCTAGGATAACCCACAAATAGACATTTGTCAGACCTGGGCTCTAATTTGTCAGGCATCATCCGCTTCATGTAAGTCGGACAACCCCAAGGTTTTAGATGACCTAGGCTCGGTTTTCTCTTAGTCCATACCTCGTATGGCGTAGAGTCAACCGTCTTTGATGGAACTCGGTTCAGTGTATAGGATGCTGTTTCTAGAGCATACCCCCAAAATGATTTTGGGAGAACTGCATAGCTCATCATGGATCGCACCATGTCTAACAAGGTGCGGTTCCTCCTCTCAGACACGCCGTTCATTTGTGGCATCCCGGAAGGGGTCCATTCAGGTAGAATCCCATTCTCCTTCAAATAATCTTGAAACTCTCCGTCTAGGTATTCTCCACCTCGATCGGATCGAAGTGTTTTGATTTCTTTACCTAGTTGTTTCTCTACTTCACTTCTGAATTCCTTGAACTTTTCAAAGGCTTCAGACTTATACTTCATTAAGTATATATAACCATAGCGAGAATGGTCATCAGTGAAGGTGATAAAATAAGAGTATCCTCCTTTGGCTTGAATTGTCATTGGGCCACATACATCCGTATGTATGAGTTCAAGCAATTCATTGGATCTTATCCCTTTGCCACTAAAAGGTGACTTTGTCATCTTGCCAAGTAAACAAGCTTCGCATGTATCAAACGATTCGTAATCGAAATGATCCAACATTCCATCTTTATGGAGTTTGGAAATACGATTCTTATTTATATGGCCAAGTCTATAATGCCATAAGTAGGATTCATTCAAGTCATTTGTTTTGGCTTTCTTGTCAACATTCATATCTAATATGTAGAGACCATTGCTAAGTATGCCATTACCATAAAAGATTCCATCACGTGAAAAAGAACAACATTTATTCTCAAACATAAAAGAAAATCCATCAACATCTAATGCAGAAATAGAAATAATGCTCTTCGTAAGAGCAGGAACAAAATAATAGTTATTGAGTTCTAGTACTAGCCCACTGGGCAATGAAAGAAAATAAACTCCTACGGCCAGCGCAGCAACACTTGCTCCATTTCCAACGCGTAGGTCCACCTCTCCTTTCCTCAGATCTCTAGTTCTTCTTAGTGCCTGCATATTCGTACAAATATGAGAGCCACAACCAGTATCTAATACCCAGTGGTTAGACTTAGAAGAAGTAACGTTGATCTCAATCATAAATATACCTGAAGTCGAAGCATCAGAATGCTTCTTCTTGGTACTCAAGAAGCCTTTGCAGTTTCTCCTCCAATGTCCGGTCTCACCGCAATGGAAGCAAGCATCCTTGGATTTGTCTTTCGCTATCTTAGGCGTTGGCTTAGGTGCAGCCTTCGCCTTCTTGGACTTCTTTTGGGCTTTTGCCTTGCCCTTGCTCGAAGTGACCAGCAACACTTGCTTTCCCTTCCCCACAGTGTCCTCAGCAGTCTTCAACATGTTCAATAACTCCGCAAGGGAGCAATCTATCTTGTTCATGTGATAGTTCATCACGAACTGCGAGAATGAATCAGGTAGAGATTGCAGAATCAAGTCAATACTCAACTCTCGTTCCAACTTGTGGCCCAGCTTCCCAAACCTCTCTATGTACCCGATCATTTTCAGCACGTGTGACCCCACAGCAGTCCCAGATGCCATCTTACAACTAAACAGGGCCTTCGAGACCTCGTACCTCTCAGTGCGAAACTGAGAAGCATAAAGTTCCTTTAGGTGGACCATGATAGAGTAGGCGTCCATAGACTCATGCTGTTTCTGCAATTCAGGTGTCATAGAAGCAAGCATGATACATGTAGCATCAGTACTGTCAGAACAGTGCTTGTTGTACTTCTCGACAACATCTGCAGCCGAACCCTCAGCGGGCTTTTCCGGTAGGGCCTCGTCCAAGACATAGCCAATCTTCTCGTGCCTTAAAATGATTTTGAGGTTTCTTTCCCAATCGAGAAAATTCGTCTCGTCAAGCTTGTTTTCGATGATAAAACGAAGGTTCAATTTGTTTGACATTTTCTACAACAATAAATAAAGATAGAATAAGTAAAAGCTCATGTATGAAAACCCTAAATTTGCACTTAATAAATCTATAAGGTTTTTAATCCCACTAGCCAACTATTCCCTATTGGCTTTCAAGAAAATAATTCCTTTAGTGGGCAAGATCCCATCGAACTATCCCGACCCCCAACTTTGGCTGATGGGCCGAAAATAATTAAACAGGTGGACAACGATTTGTCGATCGTATCTTACGATTCTTGTTGTTTGACCAGTCAACTCTTTGACAATATTTCATCTTATGAAAGAATAGTCAAACCCTTGCCTCTAAAATCCAAACGACCCCGCTTTGGCTGGTGGCCGAGAGAATTCTTAGTCCAGTCATAACCCCAATATTCATGAGATCTCTTTCGATCATATCTCGATAACGACGATATACCCGAGGTAGGTCAACCCCCACTTTGGCTGGTGAGTTGGGTCCGAACAAGGGCTCTTCACCGTCGTTATAATATGGGGAGGCAACTCCGACTTGATTTTTGATGTGGGAATAATTTTAAATTAATTCACTTAATTAATTTGGTTTAATTATGGTCTCATCTACTATGCGCATATTACTACTATATCATATAAAGTAAAACATACACAACATTCCGCGCACAAAATAACCGGTATGATCATGGACTTTTCCTAGGTGCGGTTTCGAATACAAACTGACGAAACCGCGGGTCACAAACTAAGGGTATCTGCAACCGCCAATAGGATCTTTATTGCTGTATGCCAATGGGTTATTTATCTCTCCTTGGTCTTCAACTTCTTGCTCCATTCTTGTTACATAATAATTTATCTAATAATTACACCCGCCGCACACGGGTGGAGCTAACGGGAATGGGATAAATGCAAAAAGTAAACTAGGTCACGTTCTTCATAACGGCCTAGGACAATTTTTCAAAAACCAACATAAAGAAAACATTCCCATCTATCCTATTGGTCGAGTCCATGATCAATCGGGGTCCATATAATCACATTATATCTACACATCTAATCCATACAATTTTATCTTATGAAAAAGATTAAATTCTAATTTTAACTACTCATGCGTCTTTATTTTATCACATCAAATAATTAAATAACTTTTAATTAATTATATGACTTAATCGAAAATTAAAATTAACATTTAATTTTAAATCGATTTTAATTTTAATTAAATTTGAACTATTCAAAATAAAATTAAAATTACTAAGTCTCCTATTTGTTTCCTTTCCAAAACTAAATTTAGCTTAGGCCTGGTCACTTTCCAAAATCAAAATTTTGGAAGTGGCCTAGGCCTAGGCCTTTTACAAATCAAATATTTGAAAAGGGCCTAGGCCTATTCAAAATCAAATATTTGGAAAGGCCAAATTATTTTAGTCTAGGCCTGGCCACTTTCCAAAATCAAAATTTTGGAAGTGGCCTAGGCCTAGGCTTTTACAAATAAAATATTTGAAAAAGGGCCTAGGCCTATTCCAAATCAAATATTTGGAAAGGCCAAATAATTTTGGTTTAAGCCTGGCCACTTTCCAAAATCAAAATTTTGGAAGTGGCCTAGGCCTAGGCCTTTTACAAATCAAATATTTGAAAAGGGCCTAGGTCTATTCCAAATCAAAATTTGGAAAGGCTAATATGCCATATGGTTTCCCAATGGCTCAAACTATTTGAACTATTGGTTAGCCATGTGACACAACTAAACAAACGAGATATCTATGCACAATAAATATCACAAAACGAAAAGGGTCGATCTCCCCCATTGGAAGAGGACAGCCGACAGACGGCAGCCCTAGGGCCACCGCCGCCGCCGCAGAGGGAGAGGGCCGCCAGTCGCCCGAGCCCCCATAAACCCTTTTTTTTGTTTCAACGTTTCGTGATTTAAATCTTGCATCTATTGATTAAATACTACGCATTTAAATTATGCTTATTGCTTAAGCTCAAGTCTGTCTCTGATACCACTGTTAGGAAATCACTAGTTTAACGCAGTGGAATTTAAAATTTGATTTCCTTTTCTAGATCGTTCTTCGTTTAATGCAATAAACACGTTAAGTAGTTTGACGGTTATACCTCAGATGATCTATAAGATCGTCGCTTTGACCGCCAACGGAGAGTAGTTCAATGCGCAAGCCGTCCACGCGTCCGGCCTCTATCGCTAATCCACACGAACCCCTTGCCGGAATCCTCCTTGGATTGCTATCGGAAAAACTCCGGCTGCTAGACCGGACCTTTTCTTCCCTCACAGACTCACTATGGATAGCTCTCTATTTTACACAAGAACTATGAGCTCTTGCAATTGTGTTGTACAAAAGAGCTTGACACCCACCTCTTATTTATAGCCAAAGGTGGCGCCCCAATTAGTGTGTAGGAGAAGAAAACTCTTTCCCAATAAAATAAGGAAAATCAACTAGATTGATTTATCTCTTTAATTATAATTTATTTTGCCAATATCATATATTGATTATAATTATATTATTACCATAAATCTATTTTTCCAAAATCAATTAATATTTTATATTAATATTATGACAATTTTATTAATTAAAGTGCACAATCCAAGTGTATCTTATACACTCAATTGTGGCGCCCCATATGCCAATTAATTGGCTTCCGGAATATTCTTTAATTAACATAATTTATATATAATTAATATATTGTATTTTATTTATTCATAATAAATAAATACCACCATATTAATTTACCACTATAACCTTTATAGTCTAGAGATAAACTTTCCTTATTTGGTTATCAACTATAACCACATTTTAATCCGACTCGATGTTCATATGTGTATGACCCGATAGGCTTCCGAATATGTTGGCCGTAGACACAAAGTGCAATTTACTAAAATGCCCTTCATACCTAACGATCACGGGATAGCGTCTAGTAACACACCGTGACCCCCAATTATCAGAAGAGTCAAAAGCAATGACTACTACCTTTCATGTGAAGCAGTTACCGTGTAACTTACAATCCTATCGCTGTAATAATATCCATACGATCGTATCTCGAGTGTCAATACATTGACGATCGTATCTTATAATCTGGATATCATGCTCTCTCGGAATAACACATTTACTCCTACTTTGCAAAGATTCTCAAGAGCTAGACATTCCTTATAAGAAGTCCATTTCGGATATTCAATCCCAATCATAGGATACGCGATTCCCGGATGACCAATCATGTATACTCCGCATGCTTCAATATCATACCCAATCACTACCGCATAATCGCCCCGTGGTTAGGAGAAATCTCAATAGTGTCAAAGCATGACAATCCACACCGTGATGCCATGAAGACTCCAGTCAAAAGGATAATTACACAACCGCCACATAGTGTGACACTTAATGTAAGTGGGTCAGTCTAACGTACGCATTCTCTAATACACGTCCACGTACAGTCCAAGTGTCTCTACACTTCGATAGATGAGATCTATCCCTACCTTCTAAAAGATAGAAGACATCCAATACGTGCTAGTCTGATTATATTATCAATGTCCCATTTGATAATACATAAGACTAGAGACATTTAAGTACCAACCTTTTTATAGTGATTAGAGATCTCATCAACCATAATCACTATCATGGTTTCTCTATCACAGATTGATACTAGGGACGTTACTATATATATATACAACAAATAATATGAAGATAAACAATATATAATAACATAAGTGCTTTTATTAATCATAATAAAGTTATTACATGAACTAAATAGACTGTAAATGACCCGACCCGGTCAGATCCGGTCCAACCCGATTGGGTTTAGGACACCTTTCCAACAGATAGAGATAGATCAGGTAGTCAGCAAAGACCTGGATCAAATCTGCAAAGGAGATCAGCAAGTCAACACAGAACCGGTACGAGCAGAGAGAAAAGAAGTTTCCCAAACCACGGAAATAGGCAAGAATATGAGGCTGAAGTACGAGACAGGGTGAGAGAATTCTCCAGAGTCCAAGAAGGTCTGTATCCAAACCAAACGCAAGATGAAGCATGGGCAGACTGGCTAAGCTATCAAAATGAAAAAATGAGAGTTGATATGGCCAAAATTTACAATGATGTTAAAAGACAACATGCATCTCTTAAGCAAAATGTTGGTACCAGCAGACCAAGTATAGCCATACCACTCTCTGCAAAAGGACTAGAAGATTTACCAAGAGAGCAACTAGAAGATTTCAACTACATGGCAAAATTCTTCAACCCTATGAGGAGAATGAACAAACAAGACCAATGGGGTCTGTACAAGAATCTCAAGTTTGCTGACTCACACATTGCTGAAGCTAGGGATAGACTTGAGAAATATTTTGGAGAACCTAGGGCAAATGAGACTATGCCTGATTTTAACAGAGTCGTTGCCAAGAGAGTATTTCATGGAGTCTCTGAATACACTACTATGGCATACTGGAAGTGGAAATTTCCAGAGATCGATTGGAAAGATATGGAAGAGGTCCAGACCACAAAGTTCAAGAGGTACAAAGCAGAATTAAGTAAAATGTAATTACCGCTATCTGAATATGCTTTGAACTGACTTATTTTATTGCCCTTAAATGGATGAATAAAATTGTAGAGTTTTATTCCAGTGTTTATTATGAAAATTTTTGGTATAGTTATGTTCAGGCTTATGAGGGTTTTGCCATCATCAAAAAAGGGGAAATTGTTGGGATCATTCTGTTATGTTTTGATGATGGCCATACTAGCTGTTATAGCAAGCCGGAAATAAGTTAGAATTCTCTGTTTAAGTCTTTACTTAGAGTCTGACATGTTGTATAAGTTGATTCAGACAAGTATTGTACTAGTTGGTAGGACGGCTAAGTAAGAACATATATTCGGCAGAGTGAAGCCAGTCAAGTACCAGCAGAGAAGCATGAAGACATTATGGTCTGACTTATAACCAAGGAAGTCTGTTATGACCTTGGACAAGTCTAAGTTACATTCTAAGTGATAAAACTTAATGTTTAAATATGGTGTACACAGATCTCACACATATCAAGGATAAGTGAATTACAAAGATTCTCCTGAACCTAAAAGAATAAAGGAAACAGTGAATCGGCAAAGTGAACTGACTATCGGCTAAGTAAAGACAAAGCAGTGAAGGATGATCTAAATGGCAAATTCAGACAGTCACTTAACTGATCAGAGAACGGCCAAGTAAACCTTACTTGATCAGATTTTGAATTAGGAAGAAGATACAGAGGATCAAGCATTAAATGCACAATCAATTGAGGATCAATCAAGGACGGATTTTCTGGTAAACGTTTGAAGAAAAATTCGATCACTGAAATCAAGGAGAATATAATTAAAGGGGAATCAAGAATAAAATCAAGGATTATTCCCCTCATAAATATAGCCAACGGACTGAAATTCAAATCAAGGATTATCAAGGCTATAAATAGAAGGCATTGACAGACAAAAAAACATACACACAAGAGAACGATAGAACTGAGCAAAAACTCTGTCAAAGTGCAAAGCCTTCTATCTGTGCTGAAAAAGAGACATCTAGTGATCAACTCAAAACTTAGAACTACAATTCCAACATCAAGCATTCAGTATGATCAACAAGTTTTGTGAATCCAATTCACTTCAATCAAGCAACCGAATTAGAGCCATCTGAGAAGGATTTGTGTTTGTGATATCTGCTAAAGGATTTGTTCCCAATGAGCAGTGAAAGAGACTGAGTCACTGCAGCTGTTGAAGCCAGGGAGTGATAGTCTTGAAGATTGTGAAGCTTGTGTAGTCAAGGACAATCAGGTTATTGTATCTGTGAAAAAAATAGTGAAATTCATCCAATCATCACCGGAAAAGAGTGGATTAAGGGATTACACCACCCTGAACCACTATAAACCCTTGTGTCAATTTACTTTCTGCAATTTACCTTACTGCATTTATTTAATTGCTTATATTATATCATATATCTGTGATTGCATAATCTACTTTGAAACAACATATTAAGAAGGGACTTATCCGCTGCCCAAAAGCTTTTAAATACAAGAAAAGTTTTTGAAACTCCACTATAGTCATTCACCCCCACTCGACTATAGTTTTACCCTTCTCTGGGACCAACAATGTCTCAGACCATCTCTAATCATCATATTTCTCCAGAAATCATAGACATTTATGTAAGAAATCTTCTCTAATCTAAGATTTAAAACATTTTCCAGTCCTTCAAATCTTCTGATTCTCCTTCCAAGATTGATAGCCAAATCAGTTGCATCAGTGTCGGTAACATAGCCTCTGACACTTTGACTGGTTCCAAGATGAACATCCTTAACTGCCATTGTTAAAGTTTGAGAAAGATGAAGTAGAAAAGCTCTGTAAATCTGTGTTCCCATTTGTGTATTTTTCAGACAAAACGATTTGAGTTGCATATACATTCTATGTGTATATGCCTATATATATATATCTAGAAAGCTTGTGGGTGAGAAACTTCAGGCAGGTACTTTGCATGTACTGTAGCATTAACACACGATTTCATTTGGAATAAATGTGATGCTGCCATGTGTCCCACTAATTCATCCCACTTTTGTAGTAACCGTTAAATATTGTAATGGCTGTGATATAGGATAAGAATAATATCCATTTACTCCACTGTTGACTTTCATTAAAGTCTGACTTTATCAGCAACGTATCATTTAGTAGACTGGGTCTTCAGTAGACTTGATCTTCAGCTGGGTCCTTCTTAAAAATAATCTGCTAAAATTCTTCTGTTGATTCAGCAGCCTGCTGACATTAAAATGTACAGCTGATCTTCATACATCATAGTTTTGTCCAACTGATAATATAAGATGAAGTTTAATACCAATGATTGATCTGCCAAGTGAGCTCACCCAACATGGCAAAGACCAATCCCCTTGGCAACTTCATTTGCTCAATTGTCCAAACTATAAGAGCATTTAGAAATTGTTGATACCAATGACTAATCTGCCAAGTGAGCGCACCCAGCAGGGCAAAGACTAGTCCTCTTGGTGAATTCCAGTACTCTGCTGACAATTAAAATTTTAGTCAACTTTGATGATGCCAAGTTCAATTCTTAACTTAGCAAATATTTCACTATCCAAATATTTCTTTTCAACATGCTCTTATAAAATGATGTGTCACATCAATGTGTTTGATTCTTGAGTGCAAAACAGGATTTTTTGTGATAGCAATTGCACTTGTGTTGTCACACATTATGTGAATTTCTCTTTCTTCAATCCCATAATCCCTTAGTTGTTGTCACAACCATAAAACTTTGTGCACAGCAGCTTTCATCAGGAATGTATTCAGCTTTAGCAATGGAAGTTGATATAGAGTTCTGTTTTTTCTAAACCAGAAACAAGTATATTTCCCATTAATTGACAAGTTCCTGTGGTGCTTTTTTCTATCAATCTTGCATCCAGCATAATAAAAATTAGAGTAGGATATAACTTTGAAACTTCCATCCTTTGAATACCAAATCCCTACTCCCAAAGTCTCTTTAAGATACTTGAGAATCCTTTTTACTGCAGCTAAGTGACTTTCCTTAGGTTTTGATTGAAATCTTACACACACACCTACTGTAAATGATATATCAAGTCTGCTGGCTGTGAGGTACAACAGACTTCAAATCATCCTTCTGTATAGAGTCTGATCAACATCTTTACCATCTTTGTCTTTATCCAATCTGATGATTGTACTGATAGGAACTAGTACTTTGGTGCTATTTTCCATACCAAACTTCTTTAGTAACTCTTTGATATATTTTGTTTGATGAATGAAGATTCCATCTTGCATTTGCTTGACTTGTAATCCCAAGAAATAGTTCATTTCTCCCATCATACTCATCTGGAACTTTTTTTTCATGAGATTAACAAACTTTTCACATAGCAATTCATTTTCAGAACAAAAAATTATGTCATCCACATAAATCTGCACCAGCAGGGTGCTGTCTCCTTCATTGATTATGAAAAAAGTCTTGTCCATGGTTCCTTTGGTAAAGCCATTGTTCTCCAAGAATTGAGATAAAGTCTCATACCATGCTCTTGGTGTTTGTTTCAAACCATAAAGTGCTTTGTTGAGTCTATACACTTTATCTTCTTGATCTTTAACTTCAAAACCAGGAGGTTGCTGAACATAAACCTCTTCTTCCAGAATGCCATTCAAAAATGCACTTTTGACATCCATCTGGTATACTTTGAAGTTTTTATATGCAGCATATTCCAAAAATAATCTTATAGCTTCCAATCTTGCAACTGAGGCATATGTCTCATCAAAATCTATTCCTTAAGCTTGGGAATAGCCTTTTGCCACTAGTCTGGCCTTGTTTCTAACAATGGTACCAGACTCATCTAGTGTATTTCTGTATACCCATTTAGTGCCAATTATATTTGCATGATTAGGCTGTTGGAAGTAGCGCCCGAAAGACAATTTATGTAATTGTTTTTAGAATTAATAAATGACAGATTTATTCTCATCTTATTATTTGCTTCATGCTTATATTTAATACACTACTGAAAACCCCAAGTCGTATCATATGTAGCCATATAACTTAGTGTGTGTCACACATGAGGATTAAGTTTATGGTGATACACTTGAACTATTAGTCCGTGGTGAACTTAATCAAAGTATGGGGTCTATTGATTAAACCACCATTAATGCGCCCAGAACACTTTATGGTGTGACCGTCTTATCCGGACCGTCGACATTGGTTGTCTAAGTGGGGAATTTATATATGATGTAGTCATATAGGACTGGACCGATGTAATCTGCATTTCTCATATAATTCCGTGATTGAGAAATCTTAGTAAATCACAAGATGATCATATATGGATTAACCTTAATCCTGAAGTGATTACAGACTCCTGCTTGTTTCAAGATATGGTTTGATGTGTTCGTTAAGGATCGGTAAGAGGCGTGGTCTGAATCACTTTCACGTTGGCACTATTCTGGGATGAGTGAGAAGTGTGTGTCTCACAGTTATGGAATCCATTCCTTCCAGTGGGAAGTAGAAAGACAATCACCTTATTTGTTAATCCTAGAAACTGATCGATCCCGGGAGTTCGTATTGGTTGTGAACTAATTGATCACTAGTGGGTTAATGGTAAATAAGGATAAGATGTATTGAAGAAGGTTTACGGAAATAATCCCTCTTCATTACGGATAGTCTATGGAGGGTTAGTTTGTATGTAATGGTTATATCAATGGACACTTATCAACTCGACGTTTTAAGAATAATTTATATCTATAATCGATAGAGTTCAGTTTCGGATTGATGGTGGCGTAATTCCGGAATTAATAAGTTGAGTAGAAATATTATGTTCGATGAATATTTTATTCAATTTATTGTAGCTACCGGTTATAGGTCCATGGTCCCCGGGTTGGCTCCTAACACGTGAGTGTTTTCTCGTTTTGTGGAACCTCGAGAATATATTAAATTGGTGGTCTATTTAATGAATATACGGATATTATTTATTCGGTAAAAAATATGCAATATTGAAAAGACATTTTCTATTATGCCAAATGGCATAAAAAAATGGCGGCATATTTTTTGGTTTTGGGAAAAGAAATTTTCTTCTAATTAATTATAATGTGGATAATATAACTATTTATGTGTTAAATAATTATAAATAAGAAATTTGTTTTCTTATTGGATAAATAGGAAATTTGTTTTCCTATTGGATAAAGGTTTTATTTTTCTAAAAGGAAAAGATAAATTTGTGTGTAAAAGATAAACTCTCAAATTATTAGTTATTTTCTTATTAAAATAGAGTTTCTCCCAACACAAAATTGAACCAGAATCCAACGCCATTTTTGTTAAAAAATACGATGCCTGTTATTTGGAAAAAGAGAGAAATTTGTTTTCTTGTCTTAGCCATTGGGAGGAAGAAAAACTAGGTTTTTCTTGAAGGCATATTCGAGGAGGTTCGAATACGGGATCGACGTCCACCAGTCGTAGCTTGGAGATACAATCCGAAAGATCACGGCTTCTCCCTCTCTGTCGATTTACTATCCATCTCCGTTTAGGTAAAGCTTCAACCTTTTTATAGTTGTATTAATTATTTATCCGAATCAAATCGTGGTAAAATTGAAAAAATGCTTTTGGTGCTTGTTTCAAACCGTATATCGCTTGGTGCTTGTTTACAATAGATCTAACGGTAAACAAGTACCAACCCCAATCCATCTCGTCAACCAAAACATTCAATCGCATAAATAAAATTAAACGATGCAATTTTTATTCTATTCCACTCCCTATTAATTAATTATGCAATCATGATCGCAAAATAGCTTTAACCTGTCTCTGATACCACATGCTGGATATACAGAAACCCGAATTCGGATCCGATCCATTATTGGATCGTCAGATCTGATTCTCAGCACCGATCGAGACGCTCGATCTTGCACAACGGAAGCTATGAATAAATTCGCATGTGATAATATCACGATACGATTCGCATAATAAATTAATCTACAAGAAGTTTGAAGATTTACCCTTTAAAAGAGGATGAGTAAAGCAGTCGACCAAAGGGAGAAGCCGCGTTCTTCCGGATTGTATCTCCAAGCGACGACTGGTGGACGTCGATCCTCGCCGTGGAACCTCCTCGAATATGCACAAGGAAAAACCCTAGGTTTTTCTTCTCTTAATGACTAAGGCAAGAAACTAAATATTCTTCCTTTTAATTGATGTGTGGCACCAATTTCTTAGTGTTTATTATGTTAGGAGGAACTCTCTTTATATAGGAAAATAACTAGTCAAGAGAGAGTTATCCTTTTCACACCACAATTACCTATTCCCATAATGAAAAGATATTTTCCAAAAGATAAGAGATAATTCCCAAAAAAATCAATCTATTTATCTCTTTTCCATTAATTATCCAACAAATAGATAATTAATTAATTACACATGTGACATAGTCTAGGAAAATTTCTTCTCATAATTTATCCATAATGTGGCGCCTATATCATCAATAATTTAATCAAAAATGTCTTTTCTATTTTACATATTATTTATCAAATAAATAATATTGCATATTCATGGTACCAGACTGGCCTTATTTCTAACAATGGTACCAGACTCATCTAGTTTGTTTCTGTATACCCATTTAGTGCCACTTATATTTGCATGATTAGGCCTCTCCACTAGTGTCCACATGTATGTAAAAGATAAACTCTCAAATTATTAGTTATTTTCCTATAAAAAGAGAGTTTCTCCCAACACAAAATTGAACCAGAATCCAACGCCATTTTTGTTAAAAAATACGACCCCGGTTATTTGGAAAAAGAGAGAATTTTTTTTCTTGTCTTAGCCATTGGGAAGGAGAAAAACTAGGTTTTTCTTGAAGTCATATTCGAGAAGGTTCAAATACAGGATCGACGTCCACCAGTCTTCGCTTGGAGATACAATCCGGAAGATCACGGCTTCTCCCTCTCTGTCGATTTACTTTCCCTCTCCATTTAGGTAAATCTTTAGCCTTCTTATAGTTGTATTAATTATTTATGTGAATCAAATCGTGGTAAAATTGCAAAAATGCTTTTGGTGCTTGTTTCAAACCATAAAGTGCTTGGTGCTTTTTTATAATAGATCTAACGGTAAACAAGTACCAACCACAATCCATCTCGTCAACCAAAACATTCAATCGCATAAATAAAATTAAACGATGCAATTTTTATTCTATTTCACTCCCTATTAATTAATTATGCAATCATGATCGCAAAATCGCTTTAACCTGTCTCTGATACCACATGCTGGATATACAGAAACCCGAATCCGGATCCGATCCATATTTGGATTGTCAGATCTGATTCTCAGCACCGATCGAGATGCTCGATCATGCACAGCAGAAGATACGAATAAATTCGCATGCGATAATACCACGATACGATTCGCATAATAAATTAATCTACAAGAAGGTTGAAGATTTACCCTTTAAAAGAGGATGAGTAAAGCAGTCGACCAAAGGGAGAAGCCGTGATCTTCCGGATTGTATCTCCAAGCGACGACTGGTGGACGTCGATCCTCGCCGTAGAACCTCCTCGAATATGCACAAGGAAAAACCCTAGGTTTTTTTTTTCTCTTAATGACTAAGATAAGAAACTAAATTTTCTTCCTTTTAATTGATGTGTGGCGCCAATTTCTTAGTGTTTATTGTGTTAGGAGGAACTCTCTTTATATTGGAAAATAACTAGTCAAGAGAGAGTTATCATTTTCACACCACAATTACCTATTCCCATAAGGAAAAGATATTTGCCAAAAGATAAGAGATAATTCCCAAACGATTTGATAAGGGATAAAATTAAATAGTTGGTCTTAAATTGCTGCTCTTGGTGCTTGTTTCAAACCATAAAGTGCTTTGTTGAGTCTATACACTTTATCTTCTTGATCTTTAACTTCAAAACTAGGAGGTTGTTGAACATAAACCTCATCTTCCAAAATGCCATTCGAAAATGCACTTTTGACATCCATGTGGTATACTTTGAAGTTTTTATATGCAGCATATTCCAAAAATAATCTTATAGCTTCCAATCTTGCAACTGGGGCATATGTCTCATCAAAATCTATTCATTCAGCTAGAGAATAGCCTTTTGCCACTAGTCTGGCCTTGTTTCTAACAATGGTACCAGACTCATCTAGTTTATTTCTGTATACCCATTTAGTGCCAATTATATTTGCATGATTAGGCCTCTCCACTAGTGTCCAAACTTCATTTCTTTAAAACTCATTCAATTCTTCTTGCATAGCAATTATCCAATCTGGATCAGAAATTGCTTCTTCAATAACTTTAGGCTCCACTTGAGATAGAAAGAAAATGAACATTGCTTCTAGTTTTCTTCTTGTCCTTACACCTTGCTGTATATCTCCAATTACTTGTTCAGCAGGGTGATCTTTCAACCATTGTAAATCATGATTTGCTTGATTTACAAGAACCTGATCTCCAGTAGGGTCTGCTGTTGGTTCAGTAGAGGAATCAGCAGATCCTTGAGCTGTATAAGTTGTTGTATCAGTAGTGTTACCAGCAGGTTCTTCAGCAGGGGCTTCTTCAATTACAGAATCAGAAACTTTTAAGTCACTTATTTTCTTTAGAACATTAACATATTCTGGATCAATGACTTCTAGATTCATAGCAGGTTCTGAAACCTCGTCATCTTCCATTCCAGTGAACTTAGGTTCATAAAAAACAACATGTATTGATTCTTCATGTTTTAATGTCCTTTTGTTTAATACCCTAAAAGCCTTGCTGACAGAAGAATATCCCAAAAAGATTCCCTCGTCTGATTTTGGTTGGAAAGTCTTAGTTGTTCCTTATGATTTAGGATAAAGCACTTACTCCTAAATGGATGGAAATAAGATATATTTGGCTTTCTTCCATTCCATATTTCATAAGGTGTCTTCAGCAGCTTTTTGTTCACTAAGATTCTATTCTGTGTGTAGCATGCTGTATTGATTGCTTCAGTCCAATATCTTTAGGTAGCAATGCTTCACAGATCTTAGTCCTCACTGCTTCCTTCAAAGTCCTATTTCTTCTCTCAGCAACCCCATTTTGCTGAGGTGTTCTAGCAGCTGCTAATTGATGCAGCACACACCATTTTGTTCGCAGTATTCTCTTATGACTTTGTTTAGGAACTCAGTACCATTGTCTGATCTGATTTTCACTACTGTCAAACTTTTCTCATTTTGCAACCTCTTCAAAAGTTCAGGCATCTTTTGAAGTGTTTCACTTTTCTTGTTCATTAAAATTACCCAAGTGTATCTTGAATAATCATCCACAACAACTAGAGTGTACTTCTTTCCTGTTACACTTGTTGGTATACTGGTCCAAATAAATCCATGTGCATCAGCTCCAACACTCTCTTGGTTGATTGTTTAGTCTTTGACTTGAAACTTGATTTTGTTTGTTTACCTTGCTAACAGGCATCACATATACCAACTTTCTTGAATGTGATTTCAGGTAAACCACTCACCAACTTCTTTTTCACCAACTGATTGATATCTTCAAAGTTTAGATGATTTAACTTTTTGTGCCATAACCAGTTGAGTTCTGACTTTGTATGCACAAAAAGATATGTTTCTGGAACAGCAGTAGACCAATCTACTACATACATGCTTTGTTGTCTTCTACCAGCCAACACAACTTGTTCTCTCATTTCACTCATGACTATGCAGTAGGCTTTGTCAAAAGTGACTTTGTAACCCTTGTCACAGAATTGTCCAGTGCTCAGCAGGTTGTAATCCAAGCCTTCAACATATGCAACATTCTTGATTGTCAATCCATTCCTCACCAGTGTTCCATACCCTCTTGTATATCCTGGTGTGTCTTCGTTTCCAAAATTTACTTTTAGACCATCCTTTGCCACAAAATTTGTCAAACAATGCTTACTCGTTTTCATATGTCTGGAACAACCACTGTCAAAGTTCCAGACACCCTACAAAACAAATTTAAGATGTTTTAGGTACCCAAACCTATTTGGCTCCATAGTGGTCAGTGGTAAACACAACTCTTGGCAAGTTATCATATGGTCTTCTTTGGAAAGTGTTGCACTTTTGTTCATATATGTATGCTACATTTCCATATAATCTAACATTTGGTTGTGTAGCATTCACATATGGTTTCTGGCCTTTTGGTACAAAGTGATGTTTGAAGTGATTTTTGTTGTTGGAAACACTAGCATAACCACAAGGTTGCTGTCTGTTAGAAACAGCCCTATAATGTGGTCTCTACTGAGGTCTCTGGTGAGGCCTCTGTTGAGTCCTTTCCTGAGTCAACTATTGTGGTCTAACCCTAGCATTATGGTTATATCTGTTGTTTCTAACAACAGGGACATGAATATTCCAATCTTCATCAGCAGGGAACAATATACTTTTCCCCCTGAGATAAGTATCCTTTGAATGATTAACATTCTTGGGTTTAGCATTCTTATCCTTGGAATTTTTCTGGTTTTTCCCTTTTTGTGGTCCAGCAGACTTTGCAGCAGATCTGCTATCAGCAGGTCTAGAAGGCCCATCAGTCCTACCTTTGGATGTACCCTTGTTGTTAGGTACTACTGTCCTTTTGGACTTCTGATTTTGCTTCTTTGAATCTTTCTCAGTGATAATGCAGATATTATCAGGGTTTTCAAGAGGTGGTGTATTTAATGGATATCTGGCTTATTTGATGTGTTTGTAGTGATTATGGCCGGTAGTGCACAACGGTGATATGGAGGTGTGTATGAATGATGGAGAGAGTGGATATTTTGATAGAGTTTAGTTCTCTTTTTCAAATAGCATGTCCTTTTTTTAGTTATATAAGTCCTCCTTTTATAGGGAGGAGGGAAGCTTAGGGCTTAAGCAAAGACAAGTAGGCAAAATATCCTAAAGAAAAGTAGACTAAATATCTTGGCGGCGCGGCTATGTGGTCGCTAAGATCACTATTCACAAGGTCGCGTACTCTTTGTCCCATCTCAGCTAGCTCTTTTGCTGCTCCCTCCTAGGGCTTGTGAGGTCTCTTATGGACCTTTTGTTAAGGTCACAGGTCGGCCCCCCTGAGCTTCTAGGGACCTTAAAGGTTTGAATGCTCTTGGTGGTGACCTGAATATAGCGACCTCAATTAGAATGACGTCACGGACGCTATGGCCGCGACCCTATTCCAACCTGGTGGCTAGATAGACTGTTTCCAAGGACTCATAGGTGGTGGCACTATTTGACATATCAATGGGCCCCTACTCCATGTCTTAGGCATTTTCATGAAATGTCAAGCGTGGAGTAAAGTGTGCTCACAGAGTGCCCATAGCTGATGGTCTTTTGTATTTTGGTCTTTGGCGACCTTGTCGTTTTGTCTGACTTGTGAATTAGGATCGCGTTATCAAGCAGATGACCACCAAGTGTTTTTGGTCTTTGGCGACCATGTCGTTTTGTCCGACTTGTGACTTAGGGTAGCGCTATCAAACAGACGACCACCAAGTGTTTTTGGTCTTTGGCGACCTTGTCGTTTTGTCCGACTTGTGACTTAGGGTCACACTATCAAGCAGACGACCACCAATTGTTTTTGGTCTTTGGCGACCTTTTCGTTTTGTCCGACTTGTGACTTAGGATCACGGTATCAAGCAATTGAGCGTTGTTTGGACTGCAATTGAGCGATTTTTTGCTTCCCAATCGAGAGGTAAATTTATTATCTAAGATCTCAACTCGCAACTGTCAGAAAAAGAGGCTCTAACACAACCGATTACTTTATGACAATTAAGCGTCTAACCGATGATCTCGCTTTAGCCGGTCAACCATTGCACACTGATGATATCATTAACTGTGTTCTTGCTGGGTTGGGTACCGAGTGTGACATTTTTGTTTCCACTCTTCTCGCATTGATCTCACTACTAAAGAACTCTCATGCATGTTATTGATGATGAAAGCTCATATCACCCGTAATAAAGCGGCTGCTCCTTCTCATCCAACCCTCTTAGCACCGTCAATCTCTCCAGCTCCCCCCGCCGCCAACTACAACAATCGCTTCAACTCAAGTCGTGGTCATGGTTCAGCTCCTAAAGGCTGCGGCAGTGGTCGCTCTTCCGGTCCTCGGCCTCAATTGAATTCAGCCTCACCACCTCCGCAATGTCAGCTTTGTGGAAAACTCGGTCACACGGTGCACTCTTGCTGGTACAGGTTTGACCTAAATTTTACCCCCTCCCCTCATCTTCCTCCTATTTTCAATTTAGCAGGCACTTCATTTGACCCTTCTGCTTGGCTGCCCAATATCGGAGCAACGCATGATCATATGACTTCACAATCGTATAATTTTTCCTCCCGTCATGCTTATTACATTGGTGTTGATTCTTCCCGCGCCGATAATGGTCATGGTATGCCTAGTACTCATATTGGTCACTCGACTCCTTATACGCACATGTTCTGTCTTAGAGGCTATGTCAAAGATGGATTATATCATTTCACTCAAAACATTGCTCCCTCATGCCTTGCCTCTCAAGCTTCCACCTCTCATTGGCATCGCCGTGTCGGTAATTGCACCGCCAGAATTAGTAATATTATTTTGTGTCTATTAAATGTTCCATCTACCCATGATTCCCTTCAAATTGTCAATTATAAAAAAGTCATCATCCCTGTTTATCCACTACGTCTTTTACTTCTAATAAGCCATTGGATATGATTTATTCAGATGTTTGGCGGCTTTGTGCCGAGGCTTCGATTTATGGATCACGATACTATGTCTATTGGATGATTGTACTAAATATATTTGGTTCTATCCTATTAAATTTTCTGATGTGGAGCAGGTGTTTAATAAATTTTAAACACTTGTTGAACACCTATTTGACACTAAAATCAAGGATGTTCAAACTGATCGTGGCTGTGTATTTCAGCAGATGGGTGCAATTGAGCATCGTCATCAACATATTGTCGAAACAGGCCTGGCATTATTATTATACTCTAATTTACCTCTTAAGTATTGGGAGGATGCTTTCACTACGCCAGTTTATCTCATAAATCATAAGCCATCTAAAATCTTGAAGTTTAAAAGTCCGTATGAGTATCTTTATGGGTGCATTCTTGATTATAGTTACTTAAAATTTTTTGGTCGTACATGTCTGTTATATCTTCTGCCCTATAACCACCATAAATCTAATTTTCGGGCCAATTCGTATATTTTTCTTGGCTACAATGATATTCATGGAGGTATAAATGCCTTGATCTCTCTACCTGACGTATATTTGTCTAACGCCATGTTGTTTTTTATGAGTCCCTCTTCCCTTATGTCTCCCCCACATCCCAACAAAAACCATATACACCAGCTACTATATTACTTTCCTTAGTCACCACTCCTCAAACACATACATCCCTACCTCCAGTACATCCTTTCCAAGTGCAATCACCCACTTCTAGCTCGGACCAATAACCAACTCCTAGTTCGGCCCACTCACCAACTCTATGTTTGAAATAGTGCCCGAAAGACAATTTTTGTAATTTGTTTTTTAATTAATAAATGACAAATTTATTCTCATCTTATTATTTGCTTCGCGCTCAAAAGTAATACACTACTGAAAACCTCAAATTGTATCATATGTATCCACATAAATCAGTGTGTGTCACACGTGAGGATTAAGTTTATGGTGATACATTTAAACTGTTAGTCCGTGTTGAACTTAATCAAGGTATGTGGTCTATTGATTAAACCACCATTAATGCGCCAAGAACACTTTATTGTGTGACTGTCTTATTCGGACCGTCGATATTGGTTATCTAAGTGGAGCATTTATATATGATGTAGTCATATAGGACTGGACCAATTTAATCTGCATTTCTCATATAATTCCGTGATTGAGAAATCTTATTAAATCACAAGATGATCATATATGGATTGACCTCAATCCTGAAGTGATTCCTAACTCCTGTTTGTTTCAAGATAGGTTTTAATGTTTTCGTTAAGGATTGCTAAGAGGCGCAGTCCGAATTACTTTCACGTTGGCACTACCAAGAATGAGTAGCTGGGAATGTGTCTCACATATACATAATCCATTCCTTCCTGTGGGAAATAGAAAGACAATCTCCTTATTTGTTAATCCTAGAAGCTAATCGATCCCGAGAGTTCATACTGGTTACGAACTAATTGATCACTAGCGGGATAATGGTAAATAAGGATAAGATGTAATGAGGAAGGTTTACGGAAACATTCCTGCTTAATTACAGATTGTCTATGGATGGTAAGTCTATATGTAATGATTATATCAATGGACACTTATTGACTCGACATATTGAGAATAAGTTATCTCTAAAATCGATAGAGTTCAGTTTTGGATTTATGGTGGCGTAATTCCGGAATTAATAAGTTGAATAGAAATGTTCTATTCGATGAATATTTTATTCAATTTATTGGAGCTACTGGTTATAGGTCCATGGTCCCCTGGTTGGCTCTAACACGCGAGTGAATTCTCGTATTTTGGAATCTCAAGAATAAATTAAATAGTTGGTCTATTTAATGAATATGCGAAATATTATTTATGTGATGCCCATGTCCCAGATACCAAGTCCTAATCTCGAAAAGAACGCCCGGCACGCATATGATATACCAAAACAGAATACGGTCCATCAGACCCGACCCAGCGGTCACATTTTAGCTCTCAATCGTCATTGCCACCAACTTTCCTGGCCGTAAGCCAAACAACAAGTTACTCACCTATCACGCCCAGCGCATAACCAATGCCGGGGGCCGAGCACGCTGCCAGACTAACCGGAACGTGCCCGCAACTTTAGGCGAGCAGGATCTATACTTGGAATTAGCAAGGACAAGACCATCATGCGGCTAAAAGGACAACACTCCAACCAATGAGTTCACGTGTCCAACTTTTATAGCTGAATATTGTCTTGATTATACTCAATTACGCCACATCGCACTTAATTATCTCTAGTCACAATTAGTCTAATCGCCATCAGTGATCCGCCAATAAATAGGGGCACCTTTTAATTCATTATTCATCTAAGAATTAAAACAATTGTTGGTCCCTTGAAAAGGCTAACACAAGTTTAGAGGGGGGATGAATAAACTTGTCCCCAAAAACCAACTGAAAACTGAATCTTGAACTGATTGAGTTCAGCTTTAAACTTGTGTGAAGTTAAGCTAACTTAGCTGAGTATAATTCAAGACTGACTTATCCTTAACTGAGTTAACCGGAAGAGGATTATATTAAGCCTTTATATGAAACTAGAGTTTATCATTTTGTCTAGATTAAATGCAGTGTTGTGCTGACTTAGTTTCTTATGTTTGTTGAGTCTGTGATAAGGTGCAATATAAACTTAGATGCAGTAAATAAATGCGTAAAGTAAGTAAGTAAATAAGACAGAAATTATAGAGGTTCCAGGTGGTGTAATCATGTCAGTCCTCTCTTCCCCTGTGATGTAGGAGGCCAAATTCACTATGTTATTGAGGTTTACAGTTACAAGACACAAAGTAAATTTAAACACAGATTGTCCTTCACTAATCCTTAGCTTCACAATCTTCCAGCTTCAGTCTTCAACAGGTAGAATTGTTGTTTGAACTAAGCTTGCTACACTGGTCCTTGAAGGGTAGAATTGCCTCTTCACCAACTCTACACAAACACAGTTTTCCTAACTGCACTCAACTGTCCTTCACACTTGCTTGGTGTTTCACAGTCTAATCCTTTGATAAAATCAAAGTTGAGACTTGAATCAATAACTATGATTCAATTTTGTATCGAGCTTCTTCTTCTTGATATATATAATATATGCTCAGCTCTATTTTTCTTCAAATGATTGATCTTGATCTTTCTTTGAATCCTTATGAACACTTCAAGATTTCTTGATCTTGCAATATAAATTAGCAGGAGTTCCTTTGATTCACTTCCCTTTTTCTTGAATCTTTCTTGATAAATTTAATCTTAGAACTCCACCCTTCTTCTTGAGGTAGAAGTGGCCTATTTATAGGGGTTTCTCCAACGGTTAGATGATTTTGAACGTTTGAATTTGAATCCCTGTATGCGTTGGTGGTCCTGCTTATTCTGTTGAATGTCAGCGTCCTTTTTGACATTTCTGTTCAACCAATGAAATTGCTTACTTTATAACGGTCAGATTCTCCTTCAGTTTTTCTTGACCTCAGCATGAAAACTTATCTTACTAAAATAGTCAGTTTTCATCTTAAGAGCATTAACTGAGTTTTTACTCTTCTTCAAAAAGCTCAGTACTCTTATTCTTCATCTGATTATAAAAGACTTAATCAGAGTACACCATAATTCATAAATCAGCTAAGATATCATTGTCCTTATGTATCTTAGGTCTTCTTCAAGATCAATAAAGTCAGTTCATACCATCACAGACTTTCCTGAATTCTAACTTTACAGTCTCAACTTTAACTTCCATAACTGAGTTTGAACCCTCAGTTCTTCAATCTTCTATAATTGAGTCTGGACCCTCAGTTCTCATCCACTGAGTTTGTTCCCTCAGCCTTCTTCTTCTAGATAAGTCAACCGAGTCTTTGTCCCTCAGCAAACTTATATTCTTAAGTTCTTGAATTGGTGTATTCTGAGTCAGTTTTATATCTCCAGTTGTAAACTTAGTATTCTTAGTAACATCAAGTCAGTTTCTCGTTTTCTCAGTTCTCATCCTAGAACTATTACAGTGCTTGTCTGATTTACTTATACAAATATCAGACTCTAATAAATCCTATATATTGATTTCTAGACATCTTTTTGCTTTGCACTATAATAGTTAGTTGTGAAACTTCATCAATGGGGTTATTAAAATAATTAAATAATCATCATCAAAACATAAATTTTATTTCCAACAATTTCCTCCTTTTTGATGTTGTCAATACCCTCCTTAAAAGCAATGCAAAAAGATAAGGACAAAATAAAAGTAAACACAAAGAACTGAGAAACTGAGATTTTATTGATGAACTGAGTTACAACTTATTAGAATACAAGTACATGAAAAGAAACTAAGTTCCAACTTCTTTTCCTATCCCTTGATCAGCTCCACTTGTCTTTTTTTCATAGATTTCAGCAACTTCTCTCATAGCAGCATTGGTTGTCGTGCTCTCGATTCCATGGATGTTTGCCCATATGTTCCATGAATCTGACATGCTATGTTTGCTGAAAAACTTGCTTTTAAAAAATATAGCAAATACGAAAATAGTTCTCCTTCATCTTTCACTTGTGGCTGTTTTCAGTAAGTCTTGAACGAACTCAGGTTCAGTCTTTTCAACTTTGTCTGAAGCCTTATCTAGAGCACCATTTCTCTCCTATTTACCCAGTTTGTGCCAATAGTGCACAAGAATCTTTTGCATGCTGAGAAACTTCTCTAAGGCTCTCTGAAAACATTATACAGCTGTGAATCTAGACCATGTCTTTTCTCAGTTGGTTATGAGTACTTTGCAATCAGCTCCATTTCTTCATCAGTCATGTCACCCTTGGCTTTCTTCAGTTCGACCAGTTTCTCATCAATGCTTTCAAGAACATTTGGCATATAAAGTGCATTTACTTTTAACAAATCCAGACTTTCCCCCTTATTGACATCATCTTTATTGATGAAGCTCCTGATGTAAGAATTCAGGTGTTGCTGGTTTGATGCCAATATAGTCTGTGCAACAACTGAGTCTTTCATTGCGTTCTCTAGTAAAATCAATCTGTCAACCACATTGTTGAGAATGCCTTCCAATATTCCTTGTGTCTCAGTTTTCCTCGCGTCTGTTTCAATGGTTGTTCTTCAAATTTCGATCAAAGTGTTGTGGTAGTCTTCTTTGACACTGTTCAATCTATTTTCCATGTTGACTTTTTCATGCTTGTTTTCCTCCATCGACTTTAATACTTTTCCAAAAATACTTAGATCATCTTTCTGAATTCTCACAAGCTCATTGAAATAGAATTTGATGGTCTCAGCTGGTGTAGGCACTTTAGTTTTAGTTTCAACTTCCTTTTCTTCAGTTTTATTCTTTACATCTCCAGGTACTTTCTCAGCTTCAATACGAGACTTGCTTGCAACAATCTCAGTTGTCATAATTTCTTTGAGTGGAGTAGAAGTGATTTGATTCAGCTTTTCTTTGAAGTCCTCAACTTCTCTTACTGGTGACTTATCATCAGTTTTTTCTTTAGCAATGTGTTCGGTAAAAACTCATTTTACAATTTATAAACCGAAACACCCCAAGTATAAGGTTCGTAGTATAGGATGTTAACGGGTCGTCCTAAGGGAGTGGAATGATTATCGGATCAAGGAACAATTATTCTATCGATTATGTCACGACTATTAACTACAACTAAGGTCTATACTAACTATAATATAAAAACAATGAGTAAAACTAAACTAAAACAGGAAACAGGAAAATTCGACTATGGACGGGCGTTCACCAAGGGTGGACGGGCGTCCGATAACACGCTGGAAACAGAAAATATGCAGAAAAACAGTATGTAAAAACTAGGGTTTTAGAAAAACAACTAAACGAAGCAATCAAAGTCGATACGAACGATTTGGTTTATCAAATAATTAAAAGGAACGGCAAGGCAACGGGAATCCACCAATTAACCAACCCAACCCCAACTAGATGGCAAGTTAAAGATACGATTTTTAGTAATGATCTATCACGAATTCGATAAAATTTCTTTAAACGAATTCTAGGGTTTCGTTTTCTTTTTCAAGCAAAACTAAACGGCATGCAAAACAAGATCATTAGATTGTCTCCAAAAGTCTACTCAATTAATTATAAACAATCTCTTGAATTATAACTAATTGCATCAATTGAAATAAATCAAAGCTTGAACAATATTCTCATATAAATTCAATCACAAAGGTAGTTTCATCGATCTATCGATTCAATAAAACATAGACAATCTTTACAAAATTCAATTGATGAAAAATCATAAATTTACTCACTAAGATAGAGAATACAATCCTCTAGTTGGCGTGGTTGTTGATTGGTTTCCCCCGTTGTCCCACCGCGAATTGCTTAGCCAACAATCATGTTGGTGATCATGATTGTTGGGATGGGAGAGTTCATCTCCTTGTTTGCTTTGGAAGGATATGCGGCTGCTAGGGTTCTTTTTTGAGTGAATGATGCGTATCCCCCCTAGGGTTTAATACACGCTGCTATTTATAGGATTTTAGGTCGGCTAGGGTTAAGTCGGCCTTGGACGCCCGTCCAAAAGGGTAAACGCCCGTCCAAAGATCTTGACTTTGTTCCAGACATCCGTCCAAGCTGCGTCCAAACTCTCTGTATGTGATTTCCTCTCCTAGACGCTCGTCCATATATTCAGACGCCCGTCCACCTGGAACCTTTCTTCTTTGAATCGGATAAACCTTCTGGACGCCCGTCTGGTGCTTTAAACGCCCGTCCACTGGACGGATGCAATGGACGCCAGTTCAGCCATGTAAATCTTCATGCCAATCTCAAACTTGCATCTTTCTCCTTCCTTTAATCTTCAATCAAACACGGTTCTAGCTCCTTTCACAACATGCAAGCATACCTACAAGGCGATAGAAACGAGCAAAGTGTAAAATCGTACATAAATAAATAAAAACCACATAAATAACTCGATTTTCACACTTTAACAAATTATAAACCCATTCTTCCAATTAATCCTTTTAGCAAGTGATTTTCTATAAAAAAAACACTAAAACACGAAAGATATTGCTACGAAATAACTCGATAAAAACCATAAAATTAGTCGTAAACAACTCCCCCACACTTAGACTTTTGTTCGTCCCGAACAAAACAATCAAAACTAGCTCACTTTATATGCAATCCAAATAGATCCCTAACTCACGTAACAAAAGATACAACAACTATAGCAAGTGATACCCACATAGAGATAGATTCGGTGTGTGTGTGTCAAGCCCTTTTCAATCTTCACAATCCTCTCAAACAAGTATCTTCTCAAATAATTTTAATGACTATCCTAGGTATAGGCAGTAATCGTTCCACACAAAGTCTTCCCGCGCACTCAGTAGGATAATCCCTACAGCATATCTGTCGGTTTATACTGGTATAAGTTCACCGTTAACAAAGTCTTTAAGTTTTTTTCACTTTCTTTCTTCTTTGACGCACATCAAGATGAGCTCTTACCCGTCATAGTAGAATAGGACGTTTCGGGATAACACCCTACCTTACTCAAATCATAGGGTAGCTTTTCCTGACTGTCGTGAGCTTTTGGTCATCATAGTGGAATAGGACATTTCGAGATAATGCCCTACCGCACTCCAATCATCGACCAGCTTTCGACACACCCATTTATTTATTGTTAACTAAACTTTTTTTCCAAAAACATTAGTTACGTTTCACTTATCACATTCAAACCTTCCGATATTCACAGTGCACGTTCTGAGCTTAGGTGTTACTTCACTGTTACTATTAAGAACAAATCTCTCTAAGATAAATCACTAAAATAATGAAAGGATACAGTTCAAAATTTTTGCTTCAATATCAAAGGCTTTCGTTAGTGTGAAATGAATACTATCTCAAATCAGTAAAAGCATGCTATAATTCAAAGTCACATAAAATGATTGTCAGGAAACTACAACTAGCAAGCCATTTGTTTCAATTACATGCTCAAGATTTACAATTATCCAAGTTGACTTTAAAAAATTTTAAAATTGTCGAGAAAATCACATTTACTCATTTTCCGAAATATAGTATGATAACATTCCCAATTTAAACACCCCCCCACACTTAAATCACATTATGTCCTCAGAATGTGCAAATAAAAGAAAAGAATACTTAGCTGATTTCAAAGTGGTTATCGGGCTGTAGGTTGACAGTGGTCAGGCCGTAGCATGAATGAACCGCTGCAGCTCGTATCACGAACAGACAACACTAAAAGTGATAACTGGCAAAAACCGCTCAACAGTATCTGCAACACTCGACATAGCATATAATCTCGGAGTACAAGGGGTATATGAGTAAACATGTAGGCACATAAAGCATTCACAAGTAGGACAGGGATAACCAACACACAATTCACCAAGGTTTTATTCCTAATAACCTAAAAACTTAACTAAAAAGAAATACTTAAAAGACTAGGCTGCCTCCTAGTAGCGCTTCTTTATTGTCATTAGCTTGACAGAGTAAACCAAGTCAACCTGGATCAGGCCACTTGGGTTTGAGGCTAACCACTTCTCTGTCAGAATCAGAATGACTAGGACGGAAATGGTTTTCGCCACAACAACAAGTCAAGTGCGTGAGCAAATCATGAAATTTTTCTCTCCAGACGACACTGACTCTTTTCTTCTTGTTCTTGTTTCTCAGATTCGGCTGAGGTATGCTAACAGGCGCAGGAGCATTGACAGAAAGATTCGTAAGGATAGGGTTAATAATGTCATCATCCACTCCAAAGAAGTCGGATGGAATCTCCTCACAAATAAACGACTCAACCGTTTCACTTCTCTTTTGAAAGTATTGTGAGTATATTGGTTTTGATGATAACAACACATGATCACATTGGATCAATTGTGTGTATGTGTGAAAAGGCATGATTTCAACTCAAACATCACATAAGGCTAGAAATGGTAAGCCTCACTTGAAATGCATGATCACAAATCATGAGCTTAAATTGAGAATGTGATAGGGGCAAAATGGGAAAGGTGACCAAAGAGTTGACCTTAAGGGTAAATGGACATTTGACCTCAACTTACATTGTAACAACCTAAAATTGATCCAAAACACATTAGGTTGGTATGAGAATCATCATAGGGTCAAATCAGGTGAAAGTAGGTCAAAAAGGGCAAATTGGGAATTTTGGGGGAAATGGTCCAAACTCACCTGAATGATGTGAAACATGTTTAATTATATTAATACACTTAGAATTGACCCTAATCATGCTTTAAGTTGTTCAATTTGATCAAAATTGAATTAGGTCAAAATTAGGGTTCATGTGATAAAAATCTGCTGAATTTTTCTAAGTGTTGGACTGTTTTTCACCCATGTTCACACCCCCATAACTTGCTCAATATTGAACCAAATTGCATGATCTTTATATGGTTGGAAATATCAGAATTCAAGCTACAAAACGCATATATAATATCGCATTTTCATGCAACACAGAGCACACACCATGCTGAACAAAAACGCATCAGATTGTGAAAGTCTGTGTTACAGCTTTCTGATGTGCTGATGTGTCACACTTTTGAGTACCCTATACTATTTGGAATGCGTTGAATTATTTATATGTTATATATTGCATATAGGGGTACATTTTGTCTCAAGAAACTTTTGTGATTTAAGGTCTTTATCATAGCTAAAAGTTGACTACAAAATGCTTCAGTAAAACTGTCTGTCTGTGAGATAGTTGACTTGTAGTGTCTTTTTGAGTGACGGGTTCAACTCCAAATTAGCTGAAAATTTGAGGGATTATAGTTGAAAATATTATGAGAATATTTCATTCTTTGATCATCTTGATTTGGACACGTGATCATATAGAAAATTTGAAGATAAACTTGTATTTATTTAAACTGTTTCCAAAAATAGATAATTGATTTGATTGGGTTAATTAATTGAAATAAATCCGGTTGTATCAATTTGAATTGATTGGAAATAATGCTATTATCTATATATTACACGTTCTACTCAAGATTGATAGGGGCACAAGAGGTATTTTACAAGAAAAGAGGCTGCAACCCTAAAAATAGCTATATATGGGGCTGTTTGGTGTTAAACTTGGAGTGTAGCAGAAAAACTCGATTGATCCTCTCACAAATCGACTCCAAAGTGTTCATATACATGTTAGAGAGTGTGAGCAACAAATTTACAAGAGGGATCAAAGGCTGAATCGAAGCAAAACCTGATCAACAAAGCTGAACTTGATCGAGGTTGCTGCTGCTGCTACTGTCAAGCTGTTGATGCATGATCAGACTGTTATGCTGAATGCTTTTCATTGAAGATCATCAATCAACTCTGTTGGGAAGTTAATTTATAGTTGTTATATGTTTTAACACGTTTATATAGCTTCCATGTGCTTATAATTGTTGAACTGAATCTGTAAAGACAGAATCCCTGTCTGTGCTGCTGTGCTTGTGTTGTGGCCTGTTTGTGGACAGGTTGGTGAGTGTTTTTGAGAGGTGAGTCTTGTGTAGCTACTCTCAGTAGTGTGGTGTATCTTACTTACTTGTGTAGGGGTAGGATCAAGTGGATTAGGACTGTTTTAAAGGGTTAAAACAGTGGGATACTTAACAGTTTCTTAGGTAGGGCTGTTAAGGTTGTGTGTGGGTTATTGCTTGTTGTGTGTAGGGTCTTTGGTAGCATACACTTAATAAGAAAACCCCCCAGACGTAGGGCTAATTGCATTGGCAATTAGTTTGGCCGAACTGGGTAATCATTGTGGTGTTCCTTGCTTTTAATTTACACTTACACACACAGACTGCAGTTTTGGATGTTAACTTTGATTGCATGATTTGAATAAGTTAAACTCGTTTGATGAACAAACTTAAAACATGAAAGTGGTAGCTTGACATGAGAGGAAGAGAGCTGAATCGAAAAATTAGTGTTTAAAGCTTTGTAGTCACTTGAATAAGGTGATACAACTAGGTGTGTATGAAAAACAGTGAAACTGGGACATAGGTTGTTTCAAAACGATTTTAAAAAGTTTTAAAGCACATTCAACCCCCCCTTCTGTGCCTTTACACCTAGCTAAGGATCCATATAGGACCTAACAATTGGTATCAGAGAGTGGTTGGCTTGAACACTAAGCATCTAGGGTTGAAAGCCATTGCAATCAAAACCGTGAAACAGGAAAATAGCTACTGCATTTCTTTTGGCTAAACCGGTTATACATGTTTCCTTGAGTATTTATCTTATTGATCAGCATTATTGAACTTATATAAGCATATAGTAGCTTGTGTTATAGCCCTGAGATCTTCAGAATTTGAAACCATAAGTTGCATCTTGAACATGCTCGCTACTTGGTAAACCGTCTGTGTAGCTGTCTCACTTGATGAACTGAAAATTTCACCGTGCCTTTTGAATTCTCTCCTGAGCATTTAGGTTTTTGTGTTATAAGGACTCTAACCATAAATTTTCAGCTTAATTGGATAAGTGTGTTGAGAGATTCAGTCAACACAAGTAAGCTGCCCTATCCTGTGAACAGTATTATGCTTACTGCATTTGCTTGACCTGAATTGTGTATTTTTGATTCCTTGTGTGCTTACCTATTTTATCAACCTTATTAAACATATATAAGTATGTTGCACATATTCCATCACCTGATAGCTCAATTAGTCCACATTTGTACAAATTTGCCATAGTTGACCATTCAGTTGATTTTTCCTATACTGTGGTATTTTTGGACTATTGACCTGTTGCTTAACTTCTATAAGGAATATAGGTGTGATATTTGTAATTGTTGCCATATCTGCACTTTACACTTGGTCCTTGGGCTTTTATGTCTGTTTTTGAGGAAATGACAAAAATGGCCACTAGAGCCTCACCAGATGTACCTTCCACATTTGAGGCACAATACTATGCCTGGCTTGAGGAAATATGTGGAGAAAAGTCAAAATTTCCTGAGATGGAAAAGTTGGAGAAATTTGAAGAGTTGGACACTGGTGCTGGTAGATCCAGATCTGAGACATTTGAGGTAGCATGTGTTGCTCATAAGGTACTTGATGAAAACTCTATTATTAATGAATTTCTTGAAATGTTAATTGGTGAGCAACTTGATAAATGTGTTGAGATTCATTCATCCATGCTGTCATGTGCTACAATTGATGCACCTATATGTGATGTGGTTGAAATAAGTCATAACCTATATGTTGATAGTTCCACAGAGATAACTGAAACCATTAAATTTGATGAATCTGATTATGACTCAGTATGTGATAATGTGCCATCAACTGCTGAAAAAGAGTTAAATGAAATGCATGAAAATTATAGGGCACTTGAGCTAAAGTATGATGACTCACTCAAAGTAAATGATAAATTGCATGCTAGGATTAATGAACTCACTTGTGAACTGGAAAAACATAAAATCTGCATGTCAAATCTATCCGAGAGTCAACTTATTTTGGAAAAGATGATTGGACACCATAGGATGCCTAATGATAAATCTGGAATAGGCTATGGTGAATTATGTGATAAACCTGCTCTGAATGCTATATCTGTGAATGTTGAGTCTGTTGTTCAATGCACTATCTGTTTAAGACCGCAACATAATGCATGTGACTGTCCCATGAAGCATAAACGTTGGCTACCTGTTAGGGACTTAAACAAAGGTAAATCTTTGTTGCATGCTAAACCTGCTATATCTGTGGTAAATGCTAAACCAGCCATGCATGTTAATCCTTTGAGGAACATAAACCAGAGAAAATCTGTTTCTATTGCTAAACCTGCTTATGTGAACAAAATGCATGCTAAATATGTTTATGTGCCAAAATCATCTGCTAGAGCTGTTAGTAATATTGTTCACCATGCATCTAATAGCCACATGTTTAATGTTGAAAATAAAAAAGCTAAGGTTCCAGGATCCGTAAAAAGGATACCACCACAGTTTATGATTGCAGGTACAATCTATGAAAAGGGATCATCTTCCAGGACTTGGAAGAAAGGTTGAAGAATGAGGATGTTGTTGGACTCCACTAATTCAAATTGCTCTAAGTGGGAGTTCCAAGAAAAGACTGAGCAAAGTTTGCTTGGAAAAAGAAAGGAAGAAAGGTCATGTATGGTTTGTAGTCTGACACCCTAAGTCTGTCTAGGTCATAGGACCTAAGTTAGCTGAGACTAGTACTAAGGAAACAGGGAAAGATAGACCTGTTGGTATAGGCTGATATGGTTGCCATGCTATGTGTTTCCATGTTAGTGAGTATATGTTTTGATGATTCATGATCAATGATTACATGCATGCTAGATGTTGGTGAAATTTGCTAAATAATGGTGAAACTTGATTTTGAGATGAAAAATACATGTTAATGCATAAACTAAAATGAAGAAGATGATTTGAACTCTTGTTTCTTATATTCAATCATCTTGACATGTTTTGTGCTCTTATTCATCCTCAATACATGCCATGTGAGAAAATGTTTAGACAATTCATGCATATAGTCATTGATGCTGTATATTGTATGTTTAGTAGGGCAGATGTCTCATCTGACACGCTTTCACGCAGCCATGTTAATGATGAGCTAAAATATAAAGTTGTACTTATCTAAACTTGTGACACTTAATGTTGTCTTAAGAATCTTGTGCTTTCTTAAATGTAAAGTGTCATGGAAATTTTGATAGCTCATTTTTAGAGTCGAGTAAGACATACTGTGAATGCCTAATGTTTGAATGTGATAAGCTAAGCATAAATATTTACTTGGGGAATTGAACTATAAAAGTAAAAAATGATTCACATAATAAATGTATTTGTCAGAAGTTGGTTGATGATTTGAGTGAGGTAGGGCATATCCCGAATGTCCTATACCACTATGAGGACCAAAAGCTCATGACAATCAGAATAGAGCTGCCTTATGATTTGGGTAGGTAGGGTATACCACGTATGTCCTATTATGCTATGATGGGCAAAAGCTCACTTCTGATGTGCTTATATGTGTAAAACATATGTGAATCAACTAATAAGTGGTAACAAATGGTATAAATGGAATAAATCGGTGAAAGACTTAATCATTGCCACCTTATCCCCAGTATAAACGGAAAGGCATGTTGTAGGAGTAATCCTCTGAGTATGTCGGAAAAGCTTTAATCATGTTCTATCATCCTTTTCATGACATGCTACATTTTATTGGGCACATAATTCTGAGGATCATTATATGTTTATAGTTTGCATGAGTATTGGCTAGTTTGCTTGAAATGTCAAGTTTGGATCTAGTGGAAATTTAATATGGTTCTGCACACACACACCAGATGAACATCTTACTTATTAAGTACATTGTATACCTGCCGAGATGTCTATAGTGTGTTGAACCTTTGTGCTACAAAGATAATCTAAGCATTGATCTTGCTTTGGTATTGATCCATACTTTCTCTCATTATGCCACATTTTGACTTATGCCATGCTATATTGCTATCCAGGATGACATGGTTATCTGTTACACACACATAGTGCTATTCAGACACTTTTTGATGCATGACAAAAAGAGGGAGAGATTGTTGTTGCATGTATATGTATGTGTGCTTACAAGAGGGAGAGTTATTGCATGGTTAGTTATTTGTGAAAGAGGGAGAGATATTGCATGTGATATGTGCTTAAATGCTGTTTGGGAGATTGTGAGATAGAGGGAGCATGTAGAAGAAAGATGGTGAATGATAGAGGGAGAATCATGATAGAGGAGAGCCATCTATGAATGAGAAATTTGCATCCTTATGTGCTTATGTGATATGTTATATGCTTATATGATGCAAAGGGTATGGTACAACCGACATGAGTTTGACTAGTACCATTGCCTGTCTCTACTTAGTATAAGGTGTTGAGATCACGACCTGGGAAGTTGGATCTCAACTTGGGAAGCTTGGTAAGCTAAGTGAGAGATGACAGGGAGAGCATAGAGTTAGAGGGAGCTAAAGGGTAGGTAGAGGTCAATGATACCTTTAGAGAAACCTAGGAAGCCCCTGTGTGCTCTAAATTGTTTTGCATGACATTATTTGATACCATTGCCTTGCATCCTCGATATATGCTCACACACACACATCTGCTATACATTTCAGATATACATGCTTGGTTGTTGTCATCATCAAAAAGAGGAGATTGTGAGTATATTGGTTTTGATGATAACAACACATGATCACATTGGATCAATTGTGTGTATGTGTGAAAAGGCATGATTTCAACTCAAACATCACATAAGGCTAGAAATGGTAAGCCTCACTTGAAATGCATGATCACAAATCATGAGCTTAAATTGAGAATGTGATAGGGGCAAAATGGGAAAGGTGACCAAAGAGTTGACCTTAAGGGTAAATGGACATTTGACCTCAACTTACATTGTAACAACCTAAAATTGATCCAAAACACATTAGGTTGGTATGAGAATCATCATAGGGTCAAATCAGGTGAAAGTAGGTCAAAAAGGGCAAATTGGGAATTTTGGGGGAAATGGTCCAAACTCACCTGAATGATGTGAAACATGTTTAATTATATTAATACACTTAGAATTGACCCTAATCATGCTTTAAGTTGTTCAATTTGATCAAAATTGAATTAGGTCAAAATTAGGGTTCATGTGATAAAAATCTGCTGAATTTTTCTAAGTGTTGGACTGTTTTTCACCCATGTTCACACCCCCATAACTTGCTCAATATTGAACCAAATTGCATGATCTTTATATGGTTGGACATATCAGAATTCAAGCTACAAAACGCATATATAATATCGCATTTTCATGCAACACAGAGCACACACCATGCTGAACAAAAACGCATCAGATTGTGAAAGTCTGTGTTACAGCTTTCTGATGTGCTGATGTGTCACACTTTTGAGTACCCTATACTACTTGGAATGCGTTGAATTATTTATATGTTATATATTGCATATAGGGGTACATTTTGTCTCAAGAAACTTTTGTGATTTAAGGTCTTTATCATAGCTAAAAGTTGACTACAAAATGCTTCAGTAAAACTGTCTGTCTGTGAGATAGTTGACTTGTAGTGTCTTTTTGAGTGACGGGTTCAACTCCAAATTAGCTGAAAATTTGAGGGATTATAGTTGAAAATATTATGAGAATATTTCATTCTTTGATCATCTTGATTTGGACACGTGATCATATAGAAAATTTGAAGATAAACTTGTATTTATTTAAACTGTTTCCAAAAATAGATAATTGATTTGATTGGGTTAATTAATTGAGATAAATCCGGTTGTATCAATTTGAATTGATTGGAAATAATGCTATTATCTATATATTACACGTTCTACTCAAGATTGATAGGGGCACAAGAGGTATTTTACAAGAAAAGAGGCTGCAACCCTAAAAATAGCTATATATGGGGCTGTTTGGTGTTAAACTTGGAGTGTAGCAGAAAAACTCGATTGATCCTCTCACAAATCGACTCCAAAGTGTTCATATACATGTTAGAGAGTGTGAGCAACAAATTTACAAGAGGGATCAAAGGCTGAATCGAAGCAAAACCTGATCAACAAAGCTGAACTTGATCGAGGTTGCTGCTGCTGCTACTGTCAAGCTGTTGATGCATGATCAGACTGTTATGCTGAATGCTTTTCATTGAAGATCATCAATCAACTCTGTTGGGAAGTTAATTTATAGTTGTTATATGTTTTAACACGTTTATATAGCTTCCATGTGCTTATAATTGTTGAACTGAATCTGTAAAGACAGAATCCCTGTCTGTGCTGCTGTGCTTGTGTTGTGGCCTGTTTGTGGACAGGTTGGTGAGTGTTTTTGAGAGGTGAGTCTTGTGTAGCTACTCTCAGTAGTGTGGTGTATCTTACTTACTTGTGTAGGGGTAGGATCAAGTGGATTAGGACTGTTTTAAAGGGTTAAAACAGTGGGATACTTAACAGTTTCTTAGGTAGGGCTGTTAAGGTTGTGTGTGGGTTATTGCTTGTTGTGTGTAGGGTCTTTGGTAGCATACACTTAATAAGAAAACCCCCCAGACGTAGGGCTAATTGCATTGGCAATTAGTTTGGCCGAACTGGGTAATCATTGTGGTGTTCCTTGCTTTTAATTTACACTTACACACACAGACTGCAGTTTTGGATGTTAACTTTGATTGCATGATTTGAATAAGTTAAACTCGTTTGATGAACAAACTTAAAACATGAAAGTGGTAGCTTGACATGAGAGGAAGAGAGCTGAATCGAAAAATTAGTGTTTAAAGCTTTGTAGTCACTTGAATAAGGTGATACAACTAGGTGTGTATGAAAAACAGTGAAACTGGGACATAGGTTGTTTCAAAACGATTTTAAAAAGTTTTAAAGCACATTCAACCCCCCCCCTTCTGTGCCTTTACACCTAGCTAAGGATCCATATAGGACCTAACAAGTATAGTACTTCAGGCTTTTCCTTGGGTTGCCCAAAGTACTTCTTAAGCCTGTGACCATTGACTTTGAACGGTTGATCGCCGTACCCTTTCAACGTAATGGCTCCACCAGGATGAACATCAAGAATCTCAAAGGGGCCAGACCATCTAGATTTAAGCTTACCAGCAAAAAGATGGAGCCTGGTGTTATACAGCAAAGCCATGTCTCCCACCTTGAATTCCCGATCTTTAATCTTAGCATCGTGGAGTGCCTTCGTTCTTTCCTTACTGATCCTCGAATTCTCGTAGGCACGGAGTCGGAACTCATCGAGCTCGTTCAATTGCAATAATCTCTTTTCCCCACAAAGCTGGCTGTCGAAATTCAAGAATTTAATAGCCCAGTAAGCTCTGTGCTCAAGCTCGACTGGTAAATGGCAAGCTTTGCCATAAACCATTTGGAAGGGTGGCGTACCCATAGGGGTCTTAAACGCAGTGCGATATGCCCAAAGTGCGTCATCCAACTTCAGACTCCAGTTGGATCTATTGGAATTCACAGTTTTCTCCAAAATCCGCTTCAGACTTCTGTTGCTCACCTCGACTTGGCCAATGGTTTGGGGGTGGTATGGTGTACCAATTCTATGCTTGACACCATATCTCTCAAGAATTTTATCCAGTGGTGCATTACAGAAATGCGAACCTTCATCACTGATAAGGGCTCTAGGACAGCCAAATCTAGTAAAGATATTCTTTTGCAAGAATTTCTTTACAACTTTGTGATCATTGGTTTGGGTGGCTATGGCCTCTACCCACTTGGAAACATAGTCTACACAGACCAGAATATATTTGTTAGAGCATGATGATGGGAAAGGTCCCATAAAATCAATGCCCCAGACGTCAAAAACTTCACACTCCAAGATAGGCCTCAAAGGCATCTCCATCCTATTACTGAGTCTTCCTACTCTTTGGCATCTATCACAGCCTTTGCAAAAGGCTTCAGCATCTTTAAACAAAGTAGGCCAGTAAAAACCAGCTTGAAGGATTTTTGTAACTGTCTAAGGTGCTCCGTAGTGTCCTCCCGTGGGACCACTATGACATTGTTCCAGAATATCCCATTGTTCATGTTCCGGAACACACCTTCTAAGCAACCCATCCTTGCAGACTTTAAACAAATAAGGATCCTCCCACACGAGATACTTTAAATCAGAAAAGAACTTCTTCCTCTGCTGATACGTCATGTCCTCTAAATGCCCACTTGCTAAATAGTTGGCGTAATCAGCGTACCACGGCCTAACTGTATCAAGCTTCATCAATTGCTCAGTAGGGAAATCGATGACTATTTCCTTGTGATCTTCGCCACCCTCATTTACTAGGCGAGACAGGTGATCAGCCACAATATTATCGCTGCCCTTCTTATCTTTGATCTCAAGGTCAAACTCTTGCAAAATTAGAATCCATCTGAGTAACCTTGGTTTTGCATCTGCTTTGTCCATAAGGTAGCGTAGGGCTGCATGGTCTGTCCAAACCACAACTTGAGACCCTAGAAGGTAACTTCTAAACTTGTCGATAGCAAAAACGACGGCTAAGAATTCCTTCTCAGTCGTGGTGTAATTGCATAGAGCCGGGTTCAAGGTGTGGCTCGCATAGTAAATGGGCTTGAACTTTTTATCAATTCTTTGACCTAAAACTGCGCCAACTGCGTAGTTAGAGGCATCACATAATAATTCAAAAGGCTTAGTCTAGTCAGGTGCGATTAAGATAGGGGCACTTATGAGCTTTTCCTTCAGGCAATTGAAAGCTTCTTTGCATTTCTCATCAAACAAGAACATAACATCATCTTTAAGAAGGTTAGATAAGGGCTTGGCTGTTGTGGAAAAGTCCTTAATAAATCGCCTGTAGAAGCCAACATGACCAAGAAAACCGCGTACCTCTTTGACAGTTTTCGGGTACGACATTTTTTCAATGGCTTCTACCTTAGCCTTATCAACCTGAATACCACTTCTGGACACCTTGTGTCCAAGAACAATCCCTTCATCTACTAGAAAATGGCATTTCTCCCAGTTAAGCACTAAATTCTTTTCAACACAGCGTTGAAGTACCATATCTAGATTCTCCTAGATCTCATCAAAGCTATCGCCATAGACTGAGAAGTCATCCATGAAGACTTCCATACATTTCTCCACAAGTCCATCGAAAATGGCCAACATGCACCGTTGAAACGTTGCTGGTGCATTGCATAACCCGAAAGGCATTCTACGAAAAGCAAAAGTGCCTGATGGACACGTAAACGTAGTCTTCTCCTGGTCATTAGGGTCGATGGCTATCTGGAAGTAACCAGAATATCCATCGAGGAAACAATAATACTTATGACCACTCAGTCTTTCAATAAGCTGGTCAATGAAGGGTAAGGGGAAATGGTCTTTGGCGGTGACTTCATTCAATCTGCGATAATCGATGCAGACTCTGTAGCCAGTCACAAGGCGTAAAGCTATCTCTTCTCCCTTTTCATTCTTTTCAACGGTGATACCTCCCTTCTTTGGCACAACTTGGGTGGGGCTAACCCACTCACTGTCGGCGATTGCATAGATAATTCCCATGTCTAACCACTTTATAACTTCTTTCTTGACAACCTCCTGCATATGCGGATTCAGCCTTCGATGAGGTTGTCTTACTTTCTTAGCTCCTTCCTCCGTTCGGATTTTATGCATGCACACATCGGGGCTGATTCCTCGGATATCACCCACTTGCCAACCGAACGTGAGGATGTTCTTTTCAAGCACTTTTATCAGCAGTGCTTCTTGCTCGGACTCGAGTTTCGAAGAGATGATCAAGGGCAATTTATCACCATCCTTAAGAAAAATGTACTTAAGGTGTTGAGGAAGCGGTTTAAGCTCCAAGTCAGTAGGTGGTTGCTCAATACTGGATTTTAAGGGGCCACCTTTTTCCTTATGGGCTTGAAGTGGTTGACTGAAGAATACCTCATCTTCCCGAGGTATAACCCCAGAAAGGTACTGGATCACATCATCCATAGGGATCCTTCTGTCAGCACCCGCTTTCTCCTTCTCATGCTTGATCATCTTTCTCAACTCTTCTTCTTCTAGCTCCTCTGCTAGCTGTTCCCAATCATCAACCTCCCAATGAGTAGTCTCTCTCCAGAAATCCACTTCATCCCAACTACCCATCAGGGCTTCCTCTTCTACAGGGTTAAAGTCTTCCTGATGCAGCTCTTTGAAATCATCGTTCATTGCTGGGAATCTCCATGTGTCTTGTTCATTGACAGGCTCATTGTGAGCAAGTCGTGAAGACGACTCGTCAGTGACTACGGCCTGTAATGAAACAGAAAATGGTCCACAGTCAACTTGATCTTGAATGTTTATAGCTTCGAAAACACCTATCTCTGTTAGCTCTATCGCTTCAGAGTTGGCAACCTCCTCGTCCTCATAAATTGCTTCAACGAACGAGATTTCTTCAATCAAGGTTTCCTCAGAACTTTTCCCTCGTGTGAAGGTAACAGATGTATCATCGACTCTAAGCGTAATCTGACCCTTACAGAAATCGATGAGGGCGGCAGAGGTATCCAAAAAGGTCCGGCCTAGAATTAGGGGCATCTCTTTGTCAGATGGATAGTCTAAGATAACCCAGTCGGTAGGGAAAACCAAGCCTCCAACATGGAGAAGGACATTGGCAACACAACCGGCTGCTGAGCGGCTTGATCGGTCTACCATCTGAAGAGAAATAGGGCGTTCCCGCATTCTTTTATCTAAACCGAGCTTTTTGCAGACGTTCAATGGCATCACATTTATGGAGGCCCCTGACTCGCATAAGACGTTTTGGAACATGTGGCCTTCAATCTCACAAGAGATCGAAGGTCTCCCGGGGTCACCTCGCTTAGTAGCAACTTTCTGTGAAACCATAGAGCAATCTTCTCTTAAAACTTCTTCTGCCATCCCTTGAAGCTTCTTCTTGCTTCCACAAACTTCCTTAAGATACTTAGAACATTTAGGCATTTCAGTCAATACCTCAGCTAGGGGTATACTCACTTTGGTATCTCTAAGCATCCTCCTCACTCCGTCATATTGTCTGTCAAGACTGAGGGTATTCTCTTTCCTCTTTGGTGGATAAGGAAGGGCTTTATCGTTGTTCATGGCTTGATTTTTTATGGCTTCGTCTTCCTTATCCTTCCATCTGACAAACTTTTCCTCCCTCTTCTTTGTCAGGGGTACAGCCACCTGACTTTTCCTCATTTCTCTATCAGAATCATTTTCATCACCCGAAGAATCATCATTAAGCTCCTCCTCGCTGTTGCTTCCTTCGGTATTTAACTTCTGATTGCCCCCTCCTGAACTTATGGCGTCAGGAGGGGCTACTCGTTTCCCGACATCTTTCCGGGTCCTACCTGCTTACCACTCCTTAAAGTAACATCATTCAGCTCTTCATTTCCATAATCCCATTGAGGTGTGATGGCAGTGCAAACATTGATATCTGCTTTAGGATTTCTTTCGGTATAACTTGGAAGTTTACCGTGGGGTCTGTTTGCTTGTTGGTCTGCCATCTGACCAACCTGTCTCTCTATTGTCTTGACACTAGTAGCCAGGGTCTTCACCATGTCTACTAGCTCATCGAACTTATGTTGAGGGACACAAGAGGTGGTTTGGTTATGAGGTTGGTTTTGATTCCAACCACCTTGAGGTCTCTGAGAGTTAGGATTGTGAGATTGATTAACCACCCCGGGAGGTGGTCTTTGATAACTTGAGCTGAAGGAAGGTTTGGAATTTGATGGGCCAGGTGGTGCATTGGCTTGATTAATATTGGGACGTTGAAATCCGGAATAATTCTGATTCTGATTGAAATTTCTGAAGGGTTGGTTATGATTCTCCATTAAATTTACTTCCTCAGTCATCTCATTTCCCGCCTGCATTCCTAGGTAATTCACATCTGGCTGCCCTTGTTGCTGCTGCATTTGTAAATCGGCTAGCTGCTTGCTAATTACTTCCATTTGAGCAACTAACACCTTAGTCTCAGAATTGCTCGCAGCAGATTCCTTCTTATTCACACTAACATTGGTCTTCCTAGGACTTGACCACATGTTATTCTTGGCTATAGTTTCAGCTACCCTGTAAGCAGCGTCATCACCTCCCTCTATGAATGATCCATGAGCAGTTGAATCAAGGAAGTCTCTATTTGGTTGAGAAACACCTCTGTAGAACAACTCTAGTAGCTCATGTCTACTGTATCCATGGTTGGGGCACTTCCTCATCAACAGATTTAATCTCTCCCATGCTTTCCCCACACTCTCACCATCAAGTTGTTCAAATGTGGCTATCTCCCTTTTCATGTCCATGATTGTCCCTGGTGAGACAAACTTCAGAGCAAAGGCTCTTTTGACATCATTCCAGGTACGGAGAGAATGATGGGCTAAAGATTTGAACCAACGGTTTGCTTCACCCTTTAGAGCAAACGGGAAGAGTTTTAACTTGACAATCTCGGAATCAACACCAGGATAGTGGCCTGCTTCGCAGATTTGAACGAAGGTGGACAAGAAGTCATGAGGATCTTCGTCAGCAGTGCCATGAAAAGAACTATTCTGGACCAGTCCTACCACTCCATTTTTCAGATCGAAGTTCGCTTGCCCCATGTCTGGAGGGCGAATAGGTCTATGCCCTTCCAGAAAATCTTGGTCAAGATAGGGAGCATAGGGGTCTTGATTTAACTGGTTTAGCTGGTTTTGACGGAATTGTTGAAACTGATTATTTATCCCAGCTTGTTGATTCTGTTGTTGCTGTATTGCCTGCATCTGTTGAAGGATCAGATTCATCTGGGCTTAAGGGTCTGCATTCGGAACTTCATTAGCCATGATGTCTGGATTAGGGAAGAGCTTTCTCCTGATAATAGATCGCTCAGGTTCGGGATTAAAGATAAGAGGTCCCTTCTTACTCCTGGTTTGCATAAACCAGAAGAGCAGAATGGAAAGAAATCAACCTTAGGGTTGATGAGAACGAGTGTAGAGAAGATTAGAGGGTTTAGAGGTTTAGAAAAAGAGAAGAGAGAAGAAGAGAGGTGACAAGTTAAGAGACTGAACTGGCGTTCAGTATGAGTGAACGCTGGTTCAGGGGAATTCTGGAGGTGAACGCTCGTTTAGGTTACTGAACTAGCGTTCAGAAAACAAATTGGGGGTAGACGGGCGTTCAGATTCTGGACGCCCGTTCAGAAAGTTTCTTTTTTATTTAATTTTTTTTTATTAATTTAGAAAAGATATCTAAACAGAAACAGGAAAAGAAAACTACCTACGAAAAACTTAAAACAGGAAAAACACTAAGACGGTGAAAAAAACGTGTTGAAATCTTCTAAGGCTAAAATGGGAGGGAAAACAGTGGATTTTGACCTCAAAAACGGTGTTGAACGGCCGTAGGCAGTTCACCACGTCGTCGGCGTCGGAACGAGCTTTCCGAATTGGGGTCCTGCGCGCCAATCCGACACTCGAGCCGAAAGTGATGGCCAAAATACTGTTGACTCAGAAAACTACAATTTGAAGAATCCGACAACCGTTACCGACTCCCCGGCAACGGCGCCAAAAACTTGTTCGGTAAAAACTCGTTTTACAATTTATAAACCGAAACTCCCCAAGTATAAGGTTCGTCGTCCTAAGGGAGTGGAATGTTTATCGGATCAAGGAACAATTATTCTATCGATTATGTCATGACTATTAACTACAACTAAGGTCTATACTAACTATAATATAAAAACAATGAGTAAAACTAAACTAAAACAGGAAACAGGAAAAATCGGCTATGGACGGGCGTTCATCAAGGGTGGACGGGAGTCCGATAACACGCTGGAAACAGAAAATATGCAGAAAAAACAGTATGTAAAAACTAGGGTTTTAGAAAAACAACTAAACGAAGCAATCAAAGTCGATACGAACAATTTGGTTTATCAAATAATTAAAAGGAACGGCAAGGCAACGGGAATCCACCAATTAACCAACCCAACCCCAACTAGATGGCAAGTTAAAGATACGATTTTTAGTAATGATCTATCACGAATTCGATAAAATTTCTTTAAACGAATTCTAGGGTTTCGTTTTCTTTTTCAAGCAAAACTAAACGGCATGCAAAACAAGATCATTAGATTGTCTCCAAAAGTCTACTCAATTAATTATAAACAATCTCTTGAATTATAACTAATTGCATCAATTGAAATAAATCAAAGCTTGAACAATATTCTCATATAAATTCAATCACAAAGGTAGTTTCATCGATCTATCGATTCAATAAAACATAGACAATCTTTACAAAATTCAATCGATGAAAAATCATAAATTTACTCACTAAGATAGAGCATACAATCCTCTAGTTGGCGTGGTTGTTGATTGGTTTCCCCCGTTGTCCCACCGCGAATTGCTTAGCCAACAATCATGTTGGTGATCATGATTGTTGGGATGGGAGAGTTCATCTCCTTGTTTGCTCTGGAAGGATATGCGGCTGCTAGGGTTCTTTTTTGAGTGAATGATGCGTATCCCCCCTAGGGTTTAATACACGCTGCTATTTATAGGATTTTAGGTCGGCTAGGGTTAAGTCGGCCTTGGACGCCCGTCCAAAAGGGTAAACGCCCGTCCAAAGATCTTGACTTTGTTCCAGACGTCCGTCCAAGCTGCGTCCAAACTCTCAGTATGTGATTTCCTCTCCTGGACGCTCGTCCATATATTCAGACGCCCGTCCACCTGGAACCTTTCTTCTTTGAATCGGATAAACCTTCTGGACGCCCGTCTGGTGCTTTAAACGCCCGTCCACTGGACGGATGCAATGGACGCCAGTTCAGCCATGTAAATCTTCATGCCAATCTCAAACTTGCATCTTTCTCCTTCCTTTAATCTTCAATCAAACACGGTTCTAGCTCCTTTCACAACATGCAAGCATACCTACAAGGCGATAGAAACGAGCAAAGTGTAAAATCGTACATAAATAAATAAAAACCACATAAATAACTTGATTTTCACACTTTAACAAATTATAAACCCATTCTTCCAATTTATCCTTTTAGCAAGTGATTTTCTATATAAAAAAACACTAAAACACGGAAGATATTGCTACGAAATAACTCGATAAAAACCATAAAATTAGTCGTAAACACAATGTCAGCTTTTGCTTGGTCAGCTTCAGCTTTTGCTATCTCAAGTACACTTCTGTCAGTCGGAGGCTGATATCCTTCTTTCTCTTCATTTTATGATTCAGACTGAGTCTTAGAGTCTGAATCACTACTTCCTTCAGTGCTATCATCATCAGAATCTTCAGCAACATCTTTGTTGTTTCTTCTTTTTGGAGTGAGGCGAGAATCCCTTTTTGTAAGTTAGGATCTCCCTGTGAATCGTCATCATCGTCATTGTCATCATCCTTCTTTGATTTAGAAGTTTCTCCTCCAGCATGCTTCTTCCAATGACTATTTCTGATTAATGAGTAGCTCGTGCTCAGAAATTCTTTAGATCTAAATAGTTGGGACAAATGAGTGATGTTGTATAAGTCAAAAACCCATTTCTCTGTGTTCTCCATTTCTTCTAGTTGACTCATTTGATTTGGGATTGAGCTGAACTTCTAATGTTGATACGCATCAAGTCTTCTACAGTCAGCTTCAATCAGTTTCCCAACATCAACAGATGGTTCAGGCTGGGTTGTGATTTCATCAGTTTCTCTAGGAATCTCTGGATTTGATTCAGCTAGAGTCTCAACTCTCTTAGGTTCAGTTTTCTCTTCTTCAGTTTTGCTGGGTTCCTCTTCAGCAACAACTGGGATGCCGGATGATTCAGCTCCAATTACTGGGACTAAGATAACTTGCTTAGTTTCCAGTTTCTCTTCAGCAACAACTTCTTTTTCTTTTGTAACCGCAGTTACAAGTTCAGGGTTTTCCTTAAGTTTAGTTGCTTGAGGCCCACTTGGTTCAGCAGCTGATTCCTTGACAGGTTCAACTTTCAGTTCAGAAACTGGCTCCTTCCCTTTTCCCTTTTCATCAGTTTTCTCTTCAACTTCTTCTTTATTAACAAGCTCATCTAGAGTGATGACTTGTACTGGTGCGGATTCAACTTCTCAAGCTTCTTTTTCTTGCGACTGAGAGGCTTCCAATTCTCTGATTGATTCTTCATACTCACGTCTAGACGCTGATTTTTGCGGAATTGATTTAGACTTAACAATTAAATTGAGCATGGTCAAGATTTCTGATCCAATCAGCTCTTCCTCACAGTCAGTTTTTCTTCATCATCGATTTTAGTTCCTTGGGCTTGTTCTCCCTAAGTGTCAGCTACTGGCAGTGATGAAACTAACCCTTCTTCAATAGTTTCAACAACAACTTCAATAATTGGTTCTTTCTTAGAGGAGACTGGTTTTGTGGGGGTTTCCTCAGTTCTGGGTTTCTTTGCTTGATTTTCGGCAACTGAGGTAGCAGATTTTGCTGGTGACGGCTCCATGATTTTCTTAGCAATTACCACAGTGCTGGCTTTTTCCAATTCTTCCAGTTTTCTTTTCTTTTCTCTTAACTTTTCAAAATCTTCCAGAGCTTCTCCGGTTGTCATTTTCTTGGACGATATTTTCTTCTTCTTTTTAGGTTCTGCCTTAGAACCTTCAGCTTTCCTCTTCCCAGATTTTTCTTCTTTTGCTTCAATTTTCCCATCTACAATTGCTGTTTCCTTTCTTCTTGCAATACCGAAGTGGTCAATAATCCTTTGAGCCAAAAGTGCATGAGTCTTCTTGTGGTAAAATCTTCCTTTCTTCTCGTCAGTTTTCTTCTTGGGCACATCAGAAGATTGTGCTATCAATTGGTCCAAAATGTATCTCTACCAATTAAAATCTTCTTCAAACCAGATAACATATAGCAAATCTATCTTGGTGCTAGAAAGATTTCTGAAATTGCCTGCATTTCCAATTATGCAATTTGCGAGCATCTTGGTTAGAAAACTAAATTCTGGTTTAAGGAGACTTGTACTTCCAGATAACAACAAATTTGAGTCTTCTTTGATTGCAATGACTTTTCACAACTTTTCCCTTTGTTCTTTAGTTACTTTCAACACTGAAGAATATCCAGATTTCTCAAAGCCAACTATATCTACAATAAGATCTTCAGTGATTTTGATTTCTTTCCCATTGATCTTGGTAGTGTAAGTAAAATCCTTTCATCTTCTATGCTTTTGCTTCCAAACTTATAGAAGTCGCCGATGCTATCTAGACATACATTCTTGATCTTCGAATTTTCTCTGCGATTTTCTGGGCTTGTGTTTGATTTGTGTATCTCGCAATATATTGATCAAGAGAGATGATCATTCCAGGTTCAACTCGGGTAAAAGACATGATTTCGATGGTAGAATTGCAATTGGAGAAATTTGAAGATTGGAGAAAAAGTTTAAGTGAGAGATAATGAAAATACTAAGTGTAAAGAGTTTATGTGAAAAAATGCGAGAGTATTTATAGGTAGTAGATGAGGTAGTTAGAAAGTTTTGAGTGGGTTTTAAGAGGTTTTTTCATAAGTCACATCTGGCGTTGAGATTGTGAAAAAGAAGGTGACTGGAGAGGATGGACGGTCGAGATCAATGTAGGTCACAACTTTACTGTCATCCGTAGTTTGTATCAGTAAATGCAGTAGATACGGTGTATCTCCAGCTGTAAAAGATCCAGCTTGATCTTATCCAAAATTTGAATCAGTTGCCCTTTTAGTCATTACCAAAATTCAGTTGAGTATATGACTCAGTTTTGAAAATTACATTTTCTCAGTCCTCTCAGCTTTTGAATTTTTCCTGCAAAACAAATTGAGAGATTTTTGGTACCCATATCTACTTGGGTCCTTTTTGATTAGTTTTTGTATTTCTGTAATTCATAGACGACTTGTCAATCTTAGCCTTAAACCTTTCTTGATATTTTGACTGAGTAAAGTCAGTTTTCACAAAATTTTGCTGTTTTTGTCGAACAGTCTTTTGTTCATTAATTTTCTGAAACAGATATGATCTTTTAGTGATCAGAGGTGCATTCCAATCTTCATCAGTAGGAAAGAGTCTTCCTTTCCCCCTAAATTTGTTATTCCATGAATGACTATCATTCTTTGATGGATATGACTTGAATGTTGTTTTAACTGATCTCTGATCAACTCTGGACTTTTCAGTCTTCTGAGTTTTTCTGTAGAATCTGTCAGTTTGTGAGTTGCCACCAACTGATTTTACATTTTTGTCAGTTTTAGGTAGAGTCCATGCTGAGTTTTTGTCCGTTCTAACAATTTTTTCAGTTTTCCGAGTTCCTGACTTTTGTGCAGCTACAAGCTTGGGTGCAGTTGTACTAGGTCTGAACTTAGAATTTTGTTGATTGTCAAACCCTAAACCAGTTCTGTCTCCAAATAGTTTTCCTGGTTTGAACTAAACACTGTGCGATGGATCAACTGATGATTCTGTGATGTTTATTACCTCTATTAGTTCATCAGTTGAGCAATTCTCCTTGATTCCATTGTTAGTCTTGATAAGGTTAATCTCAGCATTCAATCTTAGAACTTCGGCTTTCAACAATTCTTTTTCCATTTGGACATTCTCATAATTCTTTTGAATTTCCTCTAATTCCTTTATGAGTATGTCCAGGTTTTCATTGAAATCTTCATTTCTATGATTGTCCATGGCAGTGTGACAATGGGATGTAGAAGCATTTACCTCATGATTTTCAATAGATAAGTTTTCAGTTCTAGCTTCTTCATTTTCTACTATCTGCTTGCCATTGTTTGATCCAGCAGTGTTGCTCATCAGATTAGTTCCAAAAAGTATGATTTCTTCATCACTTTCACCATGATCATTTCCTTCAAAGCTTATGGGTATTTCAGCAATATCTTCATTGTTTGTAATGGATGGTTCTTCAATGAATGTCTCAATCAATTTTTCATGAGTATCAGCAACAAGAGCCTACAATTTGCTTTTGTATTCATCAAATCTTAAAAATGAACAGCCAAGCATATTTCTAAAATGATTATGTGATTCCATGATGCAATAACTGAAAACTGATAGAACTTTGTCGGAGATCACTGCAAGATAGAAGATTTGCCCCGATACTAATTGTTGGTATCAGAAATAACTGATACCCAGTTATCCAAGCTAAACACATGAAGCAGTAACAACTTTGGATCACCTCCAAAAGGAAGAACTGCTCCGATACCAATTGTTGGTACCTTGGAAAGGCTAACTCAAGTTTAGAGGGGGGGTGAATAAACTTGTCCCCAAAAACCAACTGAAAACTAAATCTTGAACAGATTGAGTTCAGCTTTAAACTTGTGTGGAGTTAAGCTAACTTAGCTGAGTATAAGTCAAGACTGACTTATCCTTAACTGAGTTAACCAGTAGCGGATTATATTAAGCCTTTATATGAAACTAGAGTTTATCAGTTTGTCTAGATTAAATGCAGTGTTGTGATGACTCAAATTCTTATGTTTGCTGTGTCTTTGATCAGGTGAAATATAAACTTAGATACAGTAAATAAATGCGTAAAGTAAGTAAGTAAATATGACAGAAATTATAGAGGTTCCAGGTGGTGTAATCATGTCAGTCTTCTCTTCCCCTGTGATGTAGGAGGCCAAATTCACTATGTTCTTGAGGTTTACAGTTACAAGACACAAAGTAAATTTAAACGCTGATTGTCCTTCACTAATCCCTAGCTTCACAATCTTCCAACTTCAGTCTTCAACAGGTAGAATTGCTGTTTGAACTAAGCTTGCTACACTGTCCTTGAAGGGTAGGATTGCCTCTTCACCAGCTCTACACGAACACAGTTTTCCTAACTGCACTCAACTGTCCTTCAGACCTTCTTGGTACAGTCTAAACCTTTGATAAAATCAAAGTTGAGACTTGAATAAATAACTAGGATTCAAATTATGTATCGACTTTCTTCTTCTATATGTATATGATATATGCTCAGCTCTGTTTTCCTTCAAATGATTGATCTTGATCTTTCTTTGAATCCTTATGAACACTTGAAGATTTCTTGATCTTGAAATATAAATTAGCAGGAGTTGCTTTGATTCACTTTCCCTTTTTTCTTGAATCTTTCTTGATAAATTTAACCTTAGAACTCCGCCCTTCTTCTTGAGGTAGAAGTGGCCTATTTATAGGGGTTTCTCCAACGGTTAGATGGATTTGAACATTTGAATTTGAATCCCTGTATCCGTTGGTGGTCCTGCTTATTATGTTGAATGTCAGCGTCCTTTTTGACATTTCTGTTCAACCAATGAAATTGCTTACTTTATAACGGTCGATTCTCCTTCAGTTTTTCTTGACCTCAGCATGAAAACTTGTCTTACTCAAATAGTCAGTTTTCATCTTAAGAGCATTAACTGGGTTTTTACTCTTCTTCAAAAAGCTCAGTACTCTTATTCTTCATCTGATTATAATTGACTAAATCAGCTAAGATATCATTGTCCTTATGTATCTCACGTCTACTTCAAGATCCATAAAGTCAGTTCAGGTCATCACAGACTTTTCTGAATTCTAACATTACAGTCTTTGCTTTAACTTCCATAACTGAGTTTGAACCCTCAGTTCTTCAATCTTCTATAACTGAGCCTGGTCCCTTAGTTCTTCATCCACTGAGTTTGTACCCTCAGTCTTCTGCTTCTAGATAAGTCAACCAAGTCTGTGTTCCTCAGTGAACTTACCTTCTTCAGTTCTTTAATTGGTGTATTCTGAGTCAGTTTTATATCTTCAGTTGTAAACTCAGTATTCTTAGTAACATCAAGTCAGTTTCTCATTTTCTCAGTTCTGATCCTAGAACTATTACAGTGCTTTTCTGATTTACGTATACAAATATCAGACTCTAATAAATCCCATACATTGATTTCTAGACATATTTTTTCTTTGCACTATAACAGCTAGTTATGACACTTCATCAATGGATTATTAAAATAATTAACGAATCATCATGAAAACATAAATTTTATTTCGAACAAAATGCGGCAATACAACCTTCAGTTCATAGCCGAGGAACTACCCCCTCAACCAGTTAGTAAGTTCGTGCCACCAATTTTGGCACCTATAGAGATACATGAGCCAACGATGCCTCAAAGAACCACTCGTACTCATCGTCATGAGGGAGAAGAGGGTAGCCACACTACCTCGCTCCCCAACCAGGATAGGAGGCTGATACACCAGCGCCTGGGGCCCTCGGACAACCTTTGTTTAGGGCTAAATTATAGTGATTTTCATATATATTTTATGTATCAATATTCCCCATATATGGATTATTTTCATAGATATCGAGCTATATAGTTAAATATTGAGTAAATGAGGTTTTTAATAGTTAAATATGAAAACGTATCGATTTATATGCTTATTTGATGATTTTATATTATTTTGGAAATTATTACGTTTTGGTATGTTTTTCATCCATTGTAGATACATATTTTCGACTTGGAAGAGTTAAAATCGAAGTTGAAGTTGTTTGAAGTAATCTTGAAGAGATAAAGGGAAGATAAAGATGGAAGAAATAAGATAATTATCAAGAAATCCGTCCAGCATCAGGATGGACGAGCGTCCGTTTAGCGTTCATAGTGAACGAGCGTTTGGTGAGGTGAACGAGCGTCCATAATCGTATTTTACATTCAGAGTCTTCAGACGCCTCCCAAACGAGCGTTCAAGGGATTTACAAGATATCAAACGAGCGTCCATGAAAGTGAACGCCCGTCCATCACCGACTCAAGGGCAGCCGACTTAGAAATCTATTTAAAGGCAGCGGATCCCAACCCTAAAACACACAATTTTCACATCAGAAATTTTCTTGAGAGCAGCAGCCGACTACTGGGGGTCTCAAGGCCGGTCACCCGAGCCTTGTGCTCGGGTGAACCGAGGTTAGATTAGGAGTAGATTAGTTTCCGTTTTCTTTTCCGTTCTTGGGTCAATCCAATGTTCAAAACTACGTGAGTTCTCTTTTGATTTATTCAATTCAGTTTTATTTCATGATCTTTAATTCGTTTGTATTTTTCTATGCGGTTTGTATGCCATGTGAATTAGAATCGAAAGATTAGTTCACGATTGATGTTTATAATATGAAAGTTGCATAAACGTTAGATCACCATAGAAAGATAGGATTTTTAACCGTTGATTACGTGACAAGTTAATGAGTTATTGATCTAGGTTGTTAGGTTCTTTAAAAACGAGAGTTAATTGAATCTACACCCGAGTTTTGTTTGGTACATCGATCTCAACACTCGAACGATGAGAGATAGATAATTGAATTCACTACGAAAGTAGGCATTCATAGCTTGAGAGATAAATTCACTAAGAGGTTAGGGATTTGTGTCTCGTGAAAGGATGAAACCACAAATCGAATTAGAATCATGAGATTAACTAGAATTGAAATCACTTAGGTTTGTACTTTGGTTGTTCCCATGTTTCCTTAGATTAGTTTGTTAATTTTGTTCTTAGGTTAGATTTATTTTGATTGTTCTTTTATGTTTTTCTGTTTTTACGTTTTGTCTTTCGTTTCTTGAGTAACAATTGGTAGGATTAATTAGATTAGATTCAACATCCCAATTCCCTGTGGATCGACCCTGTACTTACCCTACTATGCTATCAACTACCCGATATTTGGTCGGTTAGGAGTTAGTTTGCATGTTAAGTATAGGTTTATAAATTTTCTTTTGTTTTTATTGATGCAAAATCCTCCCAACAAAAGTGGCGCCGTTGCCGGGGAATAGGTGTCATGTTGAATCTGATCTTGTTAGTTCTCGATTTTGTTGCGTTTTATTTTTGTTTTTAATAAAAGTAGCGTTTAATAGGTCGAGAGTTTTTATTTTGCCGTGTTTTGATGACCGTTAGGTTAAGAATGTGCAAAAGTTTTTTACTCAACTTGTTTTACGTGAAGTTTATCTGTTTAGTTGTTACCTAGTCTAACCCTGTGCATAAATTTATCTGTGGCTGCTGTCTGTGATGATGTGTTCATAAGTTTTAGGGTTTGCTGTGTTATTTTCCTGCGTTTCTGTGCATTCTTGTTGTTGGACGAGCGTCTGTCTGTTTGGACGCCCGTCCAGTTCATAATCTGCAGGTGGACGAGCGTCCGGTATACTGAACGCCCGTCCAACCTGCGTCCAGGTTCCAGATTTCTTCTAAATTTGATTTTTAATGCTTTATTTAGTATGGATTTCTTTCATTCGAGCTTATGTGGCTGTATTCTTTTTACGTAGATGTCCTGAACGTACATGTTTACATCTTTCCATCTATGAATCCATGTTAGATAATTGATCTTACCTTTTATACTTGATTCATCTAGGCAAGTTATAGTTAATGTCGGTTTCCGTAGGCTATAATTGTTTTTATTTTTCCGTAGCTAATGTCGGTTCCCGTATGCTACGTATCTTGTGATGAATCTTGTAGACCTTAATATTTATGAGCTTTCTTTTTGTTTTTATGATTCATATGGGTAGCTACTATCGGTTTTCCGTATGCTACAACTCGGACCATATGAGTTATATCTTTTTAGTATAGACAACTGTTGGTTTCCATAAGTCTATCACTTTAGATAAGTCTTAAGGCGCGTTTGCATGTAGTGACAGCACTGTCGTTTATCGTAACCTGCCATTACGTGGTAGACGTTTATTATATATATGTCATGTTGCAAATTAGGAGGCTAGTTTTCTTTCTTTTATTTTCTTTTATTTTCTTTTATTTTTGCATATCATTCAGATGCATATCATTTAGTTGCATATCATCTAGTTGCATTGTTTTTCTATTTTTCTTTTATTTTTCTTGAGTGTAGTTAATTGTCGGTTTCCGTAATACTACCTCGTTTTTTTTTCATGATGGTTACTGTTGGTTTTCCATATGCCATCATTATTATTATTGCATATCATGTAGGCTGCATTGTAGTATATTTTCATATAGTTGCACCTAGCCTACGAGTTTGTGATATTTTCATGTATATGTGTCCATCTTTATGTGAGCATAATTTGAATATCTCTATAAATTCTTTTCCATGTGCTTTATTTGTATAAGTCTAATCTTTTCCCCGTAGACTCTTTTTGCACTAATCAAGTCTGCAGGATACTTTCTTCCTAGCTATTGTGCACTTTCACGATGTATTCAGTTGTCCTGTGATGCTCCACAGTCTACTGAGCTATGCAAGCAATCCTGGTTCTTGTTGGTTCCTCCAGAATTGCCAGCATCCAATCAGCTAAGTTCTCTAATTTATTATTTCTGTATAACTTGAGGACAAGTTGCAATCTAAGTGTGGGGGAAGGGATAGATGATTTATGTGTCTACTTTCGTTTGCTCAATTTCTATTATATTTCTATGAAAAGTGCTTAATTTTAAAATTTTTGTTTTGTCCCGAGTAGACAAAGGCATATCTTTGCCTGAGTTTATATCATTTTTGCTATATTCTGTATATTTAGTAATTTTAGTTGTTTCACCCGACACTCTTTTTCACATGCCATAGTAAATGATGAGCTAAATGTTGAAAGCCTACCCCATTTTAGTTGGAGATTTTTGATGATTATAGCATGTTTCTTTGCTTATGTACAATTCTTGAAAAGTTTAGTAGTTTGTATTCTAGGATTAAAGCATGACATACTGTGAATATCTGTAAGTTTGAATGTGATAAGTGAAACGTGATTAAGTCTTTGCAATAGTAATAAATTGTTTACTTGAGGTGTTATGCTCAGTTGTCTGTGCTACTAGAAAATAATCTTTTCCACTGCCAGCCAGAAATTTCTAAGTAAACATAATTGTAATTGTGTGTGTCGGAAGCTGGTTTATGATTTGGGTGAGGTAGGGTGTACCACGTATGTCCTATTCCACTATGATGACCAAAAGCTCACGACAGTCAGTTTATAGCTGCCTTATGATTGGAGTAAGGTAGGGGATTATCTTGAAATGTCCTATTCTGCTATGAGGGCAAAAGCTTATTCTGATGTGTGTTAGAAAAGTGTTTAAAAAGTGAAAATATTGAAATATATTATTATGAATAAGTAAGGACTTAGTTATCGTTAATCTTATACCCAGTATAAACTGAAGGATATGTTGTAGGGATTATCCTCTGAGTCTGTCAGAAATGTTTTAGATATTCTCTACTATTTCTTTTTGGGATATGTATGTTTTGTAAAGTGCCTGTTATAATTTTTGAATATTTCTAACTTAGATGGGAAACCGGGCTAGTTTTGGTTTGAATAACTTTCAAATTGTGGAACTTAGTGGAAGTTTATTATGGCTATGCACACACTACACGGGTGAACTTCTAAGTTATTGAATATACTTCATATTTGTGTAGATGTTTATTTGTCTCGAGCTTGATCTTTGTTCTGTTTTGCTCGAGGACGAGCAAAAAGATAAGTGTGGGGGTGTTGTTTAGGGCTAAATTATAGTGATTTTCATATATATTTTATGTATCAATATTCCCCATATATGGATTATTTTCATAGATATCGAGCTATATAGTTAAATATTGAGTAAATGAGGTTTTTAATAGTTAAATATGAAAACGTATCGATTTATATGCTTATTTGATGATTTTATATTATTTTGGAAATTATTACGTTTTGGTATGTTTTTCATCCATTGTAGATACATATTTTCGACTTGGAAAAGGATTTGGAAGAGTTAAAATCGAAGTTGAAGTTGTTTGAAGTAATCTTGAAGAGATAAAGGGAAGATAAAGATGGAAGAAATAAGATAATTATCAAGAAATCCGTCCAGCATCAAGATGGACGAGCGTCCGTTTAGCGTTCATAGTGAACGAGCGTTTGGTGAGGTGAACGAGCGTCCATAATCGTATTTTACATTCAGAGTCTTCAGACGCCTCCCAAACGAGCGTTCAAGGGATTTACAAGATATCAAACAAGCGTCCATGAAAGTGAACGCCCGTCCATCACCGACTCAAGGGCAGCCGACTTAGAAATCTATTTAAAGGCAGCGGATCCCAACCCTAAAACACACAATTTTCACATCAGAAATTTTCTTGAGAGCAGCAGCCGACTACTGGGGGTCTCAAGGCCGGTCACCCGAGCCTTGTGCTCGGGTGAACCGAGGTTAGATTAGGAGTAGATTAGTTTCGTTTTTCTTTTCCGTTCTTGGGTCAATCCAATGTTCAAAACTACGTGAGTTCTCTTTTGATTTATTCAATTCAGTTTTATTTCATGATCTTTAATTCGTTTGTATTTTTCTATGCGGTTTGTATGCCATGTGAATTAGAATCGAAAGATTAGTACACGATTGATGTTTATAATATGAAAGTTGCATAAACGTTAGATCACCATAGAAAGATAGGATTTTTAACCGTTGATTACGTGACAAGTTAATGAGTTATTGATCTAGGTTGTTAGGTTCTTTAAAAACGAGAGTTAATTGAATCTACACCCGAGTTTTGTTTGGTACATCGATCTCAACACTCGAACGATGAGAGATAGATAATTGAATTCACTACGAAAGTAGGCATTCATAGCTTGAGAGATAAATTCACTAAGAGATTAGGGATTTGTGTCTCGTGAAAGGATGAAACCACAAATCGAATTAGAATCATGAGATTAACTAGAATTGAAATCACTTAGGTTTGTACTTTGGTTGTTCCCATGTTTCCTTAGATTAGTTTGTTAATTTTGTTCTTAGGTTAGATTTATTTTGATTGTTCTTTTATGTTTTTCTGGTTTTACGTTTTGTCTTTCGTTTCTTGAGTAACAATTGGTAGGATTAATTAGATTAGATTCAACATCCCAATTCCCTGTGGATCGACCCTGTACTTACCCTACTATGCTATCAACTACCCGATATTTGGTCGGTTAGGAGTTAGTTTGCATGTTAAGTATAGGTTTATAAATTTTCTTTTGTTTTTATTGATGCAAAATCCTCCCAACAACCTTCACGGAACAGCCTCAGACCAAGACATAGAGCGGCCAATCAACTACCGACAGGTCCGAGTCCGGAGAGAAGGACGGGGAGAATCACAACCAGAACAAAGTGTTAATCGACTCCCCATGGCCCGGGAAGTCGCAGATGAATTGGGTCTAATGAAAAAACAAATAGAGGAGTTACACAGGGGTAAAAATGTAAAGGAATCTAAGCCCACCTGGGGCACAAGCATCTTACATCCGGACATCCTCTCAATGGCTCCAAGTGGAGGTATGAATTACCCAAATTTAACTAATTATCATGGTACCACGTAACCCTTGGATTGGCTCTCAGCCTTTGAGAGTATAATAAGTTTTTGTATGCCAAGTAAGGACGCATGGTGCATTGCCTTTGTGGGTGCCATGCAAGAAGAGTGGCCGCATGGGTCCGCAGCCTGCCCCCCGCCTCGATTCTATCTTGGGATGATCTGGTGAATAAGTTTACAGCAGAATTCAAATCAGTGGGCGGACCCAAATAGACACACATCGACCTTCGATTTGGGCTTTATTTAACGATTTGAAGAAGAAAGACGAATATAACAAGACGAATTGGGGAAGAATAAGAGAACACGAGTTTATGGCAGGGTGAAATGGCTGTTTTAGAGTTGGGGAATTGGGGGGAAATCAGGGGTATTTTTGTATAATGAAGGGGACGGGGTCGGGCTAATAATCCATAAACGTGTTGAATTGAGTTTTAGGGTTTTATGGTGGAATTAGGGATTTTGGGGGGAAAATGGGGTCGTGGGAATTTTTGGCAACTTTGGGGAATAAATTGGGTGAGAGTATTTTGAGAAAGAATTGTTTCCCAAAAAATTATATGGACAAGAATTGTGGTCAAACACACTTAATAAACCAATGGTCCAAAAAACAACGCCGATCCAAATACAAAAGATTGATCAATATCTTTCTCTGATACCATGACAAATTTGATCACTCGAATAATTGTCTTGCCGTATACCAATCACCGTAGTACAAATATATAGCCATCTCTAGGGTTTCAACATCTATACACAATGTCCAAACTACCCTTACAATAAATATAATTTTACACTAATAATATAAATCCGTAATACCCTTGCTCCAAAAAATTCTGAAAATTTTCAGCAAGGTATGCCATTGTCGATAATCCGCATGGATTGTTCATAAAGTTCATGTTAATGCTGGACACTATGTCTAGAAAATTTACAACAGCACTTCCACTTCTTCTATTTTGAAGATTTTAAACACCTTAAATGACCTGCATTTTTTATATGTTGCAGACAACACTTTTATATACATCTTTCATTTTGGAATTAAGTCCAAATTCCATTTCGTTTGATCACAATCTGCAATCCAAATCTGTGTTTACTAATCTTAGAATTCTGACAGCTTGTGCATTCGGCAAAAAAATTTATTTTTGACCGACTCCTTATCATCTGAAAATTCAAATCTTTTACTATCACCTGAGAAACTGTCGTATCAAAACCTTTTCTTTTTTTATCATTGGTGGGTCATCAAACCACCAAAGATAAATCACCTACAACCTCTATAGCTAGTATAGTAGAAGTAGATGTCAAACCCACAGGGAGCGGTGGATTTATTTCTTCTAAAATTTGTAAACTAAAAGATATTTGGGTTTTTACAACTATTTCCTAAGAAGAAAAAGGAAATAAAATAAAATAAAATAAATGAAAAAAAACTTCAGCTAATTAATTATTTCCTCCTCAATACCTACGATTGATCATCGATTTTTGAATGACTCGCTAAATTATTAATATATTGGTTATAGTTAACCACAACCGCGAATCAATCAATCTCTCCTAAATTCGTTAATTTGGACAACCACCACTAATCAGTGGCGGACCCAGAAACTTTTTTCAGCGGGGTCCGTAAATATTTAACACAGTAAATAATTTTTTTCACGGGGTCCGAAATATTTTTTTATAGATAAAATGTAGAGTATTTTTAGTTTTAGCGGGGTCCATGGACCACCCTTTGATAAGGGTAGATCCGCCCCTGCCACTAATTACACCCTAATTATGGCACACCCCGCAACGACCGCCCGGAGTTTGGTGACATAACAGCCTTAAAGATTAGAGAGACCCAAATTAATCCAACCGGCCTAATTTTAACCATAGTATTATCTATTTTCACAACAGGGAATCCTACGGTCTACGAACCGGCAGACAATGTGTTGCTTACCACTAAGAATCCAATCTTTTTTGGCAACAGCCTAAGATGGATTTTGGTGCTATATCAAAATAACCGTTTAATCATCGCACGCTAACAATTAAACGAATAATTCTAATCCGATGTCCGTGAAATTAAAAAATAGACAAATACTAACAATCAAACGAGGAGAAAAATATTTTAATCTCACAAGCACATGAAATCGATGGTTTAATAATCAATCAACTGGATAGAAAAGCTAACTACTCATAAAAATAAAATATGAATAAAGCAAAACAAAATAAAAACAATAAAGAGTATTACATAGAATTGCCGACGAAATCTTGTTCCCGTTTTCTTGCGTTCTCTCTTTGCCAGCCAAAAACCTAATATATTCTGCTCGCTGCTCTCTCCTCTCTCCTCTCACGTTTACATATTTTTAATAATTGGGAATGTTTATTCGGGCCAAGCCCAAGCTTATTTTCCTCAATATATTAAATAGTCTTATTAATAATAATAAGTCATAATAATAATAATAAAACTTAATTATAAAAAAGGTCTTTTTAATAGTAGAAGCCCAATATGAATAAAAAAGCGAAAATCCACGGTTGGCTTTAATATCTCTATTTTCTCTTCATTAGTCGGGATTCCGACACAGGCGAAAACTGAAATTCTCAAATCTTGAAATCCTTCTTTTTCCGAATCTTCCACAAAACTTTTGAAAATTGCTTTATGAGTCCAGAAATATCCATTTTTTTCGAGCTCCTAAAACCTGAGATTCATCTAAAACATACCCGAAACAGAGCATCTCCCGACAAAATGGATATAAAATAAGCGCAATAAACCCCATAAAATACGGCCTCATCACTCTCCCACACTCAGATTATTGCTTGTCCTCAAGCAATGCACTTTCATCCCCAGAAAAATAATAAAAGAAAAATGCAGGAATCTAAAGCCTATATGAATGACCTAAAACTACATGAATGCAAAGCAGCATAAGAAATCCATCAATGACGCCCGTCCAACTGTCTCATCAACCTCATGCTCCATAATACAAGCCAACTGGTAATCAAGCAATATACTCACACTCTAGTGTTCATACGAGTAACTTTATCTCACTCGATCATATACTTTAAAGTGGTAAAATAAAAGAGTCCCGGCATGTCCTCGTGGGTAAAACTCTCATTACAATGCATAGGGACAATTCACACTCTCTCAAAAATCAACACAGTACCAAGCATTACCATAGGTTTTCAAATCAATCAAATCTCCACCACTATGATTTCAAAATACAATGCACAAATCATGAGATCTTTATCAAGGTTGTAACGGGGCTAGGGACTGAAAACAATGTAGGGAAAGGGGAATATATGGGGCTAAAATGTCAAGAAGAATACATGAATAACCACACCAATCATCTCCTAGTCGCCAGAATAAATCCCGTTGAAACACAACGTAGCTCCAACTTCTACCACAATATCCTTAGAATAGAAGTGCAAACAACACTTTCCAAAAAGCTTGCAAAAAAATGCGCGAGAACCAGCTACTTCTTCAATATATAAAAAACACTTCTTCAATGTAAGGTCCTTTTTTATTTTTTTTCTTCCTCTTTTTTTTTTCTTTCTTTTCACCACTTTTTTTAAACATCTTGAAATGCATCTTCATAACATAATCTCAAGCCATACTTATCTAGATTCACTTCTAGGTACTTCTCCAAGATTTCATGCAACTATTCATACAATCTCATGACAATAGGGTCAACAAAAGAGGGGATATCATAAGAAAAGGCCATGTGTATAATTTCTGGAGTTTTATCAAAGAAGGGGTCAGGCTAGAAAGAGCTCACTAAGTGGTATAATATATGTGTAGGCCAACAAAAATGGGTCTAGAAGGGGTTAATCCTAGGTGCCTCAATCACTTTAAGTGCACTGAACTTGAAAAAAATGTGGTCTCGAAATGCATGTCAATGCAAATTCTAGAATGACATTGGACGTGTGGATACCACTCGGAAGAAAAATGAGCGAGTGCGCTCTTTGGCTAGGTGAAATCACTTTTAAGTGGCTTTTTGTTAGGGCTCAATGATTTTTCCTCCTAAGTTCACGAACAAGTGATATAAGGTGAGTGTGTATCAACAAAAGTGTGTGTTTGCACAGATCAATTACCATATGGTTATTATTATCAAACGTAAGATTTACATGAAAGGATGGTGAAGTGTCATAAAAAGTCAACCTTGGTGCAATGAAATCCTAAAATGTCCTAAAAATACAATTCTAATAAGCAAATGCTTGATAAACTCCCCCACACTTAAATCATACATTGTCCCCAATGTATTCTAAAAGTGGAAGGAAGAATGCGAATATGGAATGATATGCAACTAATATGGTATGCATGATATGCAAGAAATACTAGTCTAATATGAAAATAAAAAAGAGAAATATATATATATATATATATATATATATATATATATATATATATATATATATATATATATATAAAATAAAAAGATGAGAATACTTTACAATTTAATCCGTGGGGTGAGGGGCCAATGTCTCGGAGCGTCATCATCATTGCCGTATGCCATTGCATCCTGGGAGGTGCGGGAGGAAAGATGCTTGGAATGATTCTGGACTCGTTGATGTCGCTTGTGGAGGAAGGAGAGAAGGGTGGAAATGTGGGGGGTGGGTGGTAGTAGAAGTCGGGGTGGGAAGTGAAAATTTTGGGTGGGAGAGGCATATCAATTTTTTATAAAGAATCAGCCCCCCTAATTCCTTAGGATCTCGACTTCATGAAAAAGTGAAAACCTTTTTTCTTGAAACAAGACTTTAATTTCCTAGGATCCCGACTTAACCAAAAAGTGAAATCCTGCATCCTTGAAACAATTCTCAAAGTTCCTAGGACCCCGACTTGATGGAAAAGTAAGATTAGTCTTTCTTCAAATATTCCCACATGGTTGTGCCTCACATGAACTTCAAATGAACGCCTCCTATTTCTTCACAAAATTCAGTGTTTCACCTGCAAAACTGACAAAAGCCTCCACAAAAAATGCAAATCTCTCTTTTTTCACTTATTTAACAAAAAACAAAACAAAATAAAATTACCAAATTTATTTTAATTGGGTTGCCTCCCAACAAGCGCCTTTCTTTAATGTCTTTGGCTAGACATACTTACCTCAGCTATCCATTGTCAAATGTAATAGTTTTCCTTTCATGGTTCTTCAACGAAGATTCAGAAAATGAGCCATCCATTTCACATTCATAAGAGCTCAGATATGCCTTGGCTCTAGGCACTTTCATGAAGTATCTTCCCAAGAAAATCAGAACCGGATTAGGGGTCTCCACATCCAAGTTCATTATGTAGTGATCAAGGGGGAAGATTACTTTTTTCCCGTTCACTTGCACGTCCACGGTCATCTCAGCAACTCTAGGCACCAATGGCTCTTCAACTATGATTACCTTCAGGTGACTTTCCTCTTGATTGAACACATCATCCACTAACTCCTCCAACCCCGAGTGAGTTTCTTCACCATATTCTTGGTCATCATCATCAACAATCTCTAGTGTCGGATCAATCATAGGACATCCGTCTTCATCTTCATACCATATAGAAGGAGAGGATGTTTTTAACCTTTGTTCATTAAGACGATCCACTTCAGTTTTGAGGTCGTCAATTTTCCCTTGCATATTCTGAACCCATGCGCTTTGCTCTCCTCTGAACTATGAAATCACTTTCCCAATTTCTTGTAGAAACTCTACATTAGTTTGTTGAAGCTTCATCATCTCTATTTGGATCATCTACGTTAGATTGGTAGTAAGAGACTGCATCATGGCTTCAAGAGATTCATTTGAATCTGGAATCGGACTTTTAATTTCAATAGACGGCTGAGAATTGGACCAATCATGAGACACATGTGAGTCACCATAATAGTGGTTTGATTGGTTAGTCCACCCCGTATTGGAAATCTGTGGATATGAATTGTAGCTCCAATCTGGATAACTCGGCTCACTAGGATAACATCTCTCCTCGTATGAATTATTCACCCGGTATCCATACACATCACGATTTGTCATAGGAGTTGCGTAGTGGTAACCTGACATGCTTGCAAACAAAGAAAACACAAAACAACACAAAAAGAACTATATACAAAATTTCAAGAGAAATAAATCACTTAGCACCGTTTCCCGGCAACGGCGCCAAAATTGGTGGTTCGTCAAACCACCAAAGATAAATCAATTACAACCTCTATAGCTAGTATAGTAGAAGTAGAGGTCGAACCCATAGGGAGCGGGGACTTATTTCTTCTAAAAATTTGTAAATTAAAAGATATTTGAATTTTTTACAACTATTTCCTAAGAAGAAAAGGAAAATAAAATAAAATAAAATAAACGAAGAAGCACTCCAGCTAATTAATTAATCCCCCCTCAATTCCTACGATTGATCATCGATTCAAAAATGACTCACTAAATTATTAATAAATTGGTTATAGTTGACCACAACCGTGAATCAACCAATCTCTCCTAAAATTGTTAATTCGGACAACCGCCACTAATTACACTCTAATTATGGCACACCCCGCAACGACCGCCCGGAGTTTGGTGACATAACAGCCTTAAAGATTAGAGAGACCCAATTACTAGGTATTAATCCAACCGGCTTAATTTAACCATAGTACTGTCTATTTTCATAACAGTGAATTCTACGGGCTACGAACCGGCAGACAATGTGTTGTTTACCACTAAGAATCCAATCTTTTATGGCAACCGCCTAAGATGGATTTTGGTGCTAGATCAAAATAACCGTTTATTCATCGCGCGCCAACAATTAAACAATTAATTCTAATCATATGTCCGTGAAATTAAAAAATAGACAAATACTAACAATCAAACGAGGAGAAAAACATTTAGATCTCACAACCACATGAAATCAAGGGTTTAATAATCAATCAACTGGATAGAAAAGCTAACTACTCATAAAAATATAAAAAGAATAAAGCAAAACAAAATAAAAACAATAAAGAGTATTACATAGAATTGCTGGCGAAATCTTGTTCCCGTCTTCTTGCGTTCTCTCTTTCCTAGCCAAAAACCTAATATATTCTGCTCGCGTTTACATATTTTTAATAATTGGGAATGTTTATTCGGGCCAAGACCAAGCTTATTTTCCGCAATATATTAAGGAGTCTTAATAATAATAATAATAATAATAAAACTTAATTATAAAAAAGGTCTTTTTAATAGTAGAAGCCCAATATGAATAAAAAAAACAAAAATTCACTGTTGGTTTTAATAGCTCTATCTTCTCTTCATTAGTCGGGATCCCAACATAGGCGAAAACTGAAATTCTTTAATCTTGAAATCCTTCTTTTTCCGAATCTTCCATAAAAATTTCGAAAATTGCTTTATGAGTCCAGAAATCTCCATCATCTTTTCCGAGCTCCTAAAACCTGAGAATCATCCAAAACATACCCGAAACAGAGCATTTCCCGACAAAATGGATATAAAATAAGCACAGTAAACCCCATAAAATACGGCCTCATCAATCATGCACAAAATCCTTTTGGTTGGGCTGCACAAGCCGACGATATCAGTTCCGGAGTAAATATCAACTCCAACCGCCTAAAAGGAATCATCACCTCTTTGAATTAAGGCCTGGGCTAAGACAGTAATAAGTTATGATCGCTGTGTTCTAGAAGTTTCCTCGAAGTTTGACCTTCTTATGGGTTAAGTCTTTTAATAGGATGTTTGTAGAGCTAACATTGAAGTTTCTTTTGCAGTTATAAAAAAGCACCAAGTCGTTGTCTTCCAGCATGCCATGTTCAAAGTTCAAACCCTTTCATGCCCTTCTTCGATCATAAATTTTATAGTAAATTGCATCCCATTTAATTCATGACTAAGATCTTTAAGCTCAACAAATCGTCTCCACTTGTTGTCATGAATTACCTCAGAAACATATCTTCATAAGTTTTTCTTTTGAACAAGTTCATACATTCTTACCATTCAAATCAAAGAAACAAGTTCTCTCTAATTTTGCATTGTTTCACTCCAATTCTTTATTTCAAATTCAACTTTGATTGAACCCTCTAATGTCAAAACATTCTTCTTACTTGGGTTCATTCCCAGCTTCCCTCATAAGGGTAGTGTCGATGTTGTAACATTTTCACCTAATGTTACATGTTCTTTTAAGGTATGCATCTCCTCTTATTACCAGCCAAATATTAAAGTGTACCATGACATCCATTTTACTTGCCTTTAACTTTTTGGCAAATTACAAACCAATTTCAGGCAGAAGGTAGTCGCTTACCAAGATGTATTACGAGCCCTTCTTGCCGGTCAACATTTGAACTCTACAATTTTATTAATTTCAATCCAAATTAATGCACCTTGTGCCTTCTAAGCTTTAAATCTCTTCCAGATCATTAAGAGTATTGAACCACCAGACACACTTTTTGACATTCTCTCTTCTGTCTTGGTGTTTCTATAACAATTTTATTACACCGGTTGAAATGTCTGTTTTTTTTAACCTTTTCATTCCCTCATAAGGAATAACCTTGAGCACTTATTCTTTGGCATTGTACTATTCCTCTCGTGTAGTGCAACCTTGAACCCTTGAATTGGATCGTCAATGATTTTTTACACATATTTTGAAAGTTTGAATTAATTCTATGAAATCGAACTTTATCCGACATTTCATAAGTGTCTTCTTCGCCTTCACTCAAAAACTTGTTTATCACAGGCCCCTTCTCAAAAAATTTGACCTTCCTTTACAATACCTTGAGGAAATTTCTATCCTCTTTAAATCTTGAATTAACATCTCTTTGACTAAAGCAAACTGGGACACTTCTTGACGAGTTTTATTCCATTTTGAGACCATATTTGGTGTACTCGTTTGACCACGTAACTTCTTCATGTTGAGACTCTTACTCTCTCCTTGATTTCACAATTATTTAGTTTTTCAGGTGCCCGACCTTGCACTTTTGCTTCGTTTTCTGTTGTGGGGTGGTTCCCCTACAACATTCATGCGAATCGAGAATCTTCTTAATTCGCCAAAAACCATTATGTTGATCAAATAATTAATGGTTAAAGTCACTTGCCTAATGTTCTCAATTCCAATCTTCTTTTCCTTTTGCATTAAATGTTTCCAAGTCTAACATGTGATGTTTACCTTAACATCCCAATTTTTAAGGGCTTATGTAAATGCTTATTATCGTCATTCCAAGCGCCCTGAGTTTCCTTGCAAACCAACGTATCTTGCAGAATTCCACTTTATTAAAATAATTTCACATGCAATCTGATCTTTGTTTTCTTCCTTTTGGTTATTATCATTTATACAATGGTACAACGCTCATCCTTCAATCTGGAACCAACTTCAAGCTTTCTTCAACTTGGAGTCTCTTTGTCCTGATAGTAACCCAAGCGACCTCCCTTGTTTCGAGTGCATTATGCCTTTTTCTTTGGCTTACCAAGTTGACATACCACCTTGGTTCTCAACTTTTCACTTCTCAATTTTCTCGTCTTTCAAAGTAAACCTTTATCTAAAAAAATCTAACCGATAATGGTTAAGTCTAAGCCAATTGGTCTTAAGTTCAAACGTTCATCCCTCTTTGTGTTGTTCGTACCACGTTTCAACTTTTGTTGTTTCTCACATCGGTTTCATCCTCAGAACTTTTGTAAGATATTTTATATCTTCCTCCTTTTCCAGCATCAGTTCCCTTTCTGTATCACCATAACGTCTAGGAAGTCACCATCTTGAAGACCCTTTCCTGTGACACTTTTTACAGAAGTATTGTGTTGTCTTTAGCCTCACCGCAAGGATTGGATCAGACTGTCAGAGAGAAAGTATGGAAAAGTCATGTTCCTTCCTTCCCGAAAATCCTTAGAAATCCTTCAGTTGGGATCAACAAGCTTGTGTCGCATTGATGAAGGTTGAGATCAAAAGAAGCAAATGTTTCAAAAGTCGTGGATCAGCTAGGAAGTTTTAGAATTCAGGGCGTAGTCAGCAAGCGGAAGTAAAATATGTCATGCCATTGATTTCAAGATTCGAGACAGTGATGAGATAGTGAAGAAGCAAGATGAAGATCCAATTGTTTTCAGTTACAAGAGAGTGGCCAGAACCAAACCAGTCATTGGTTATGAGTTAAATGAAGATGGGAACCTTCAGCATCAGAATCAGCTTCGTGTTCGGAATGTGGAAGATTTGTGGAAGACAATGATGAATGAAGCCCATAAGATAGTGTTTACAGTTCATCCTGAGTTGAAACAATACAATTGGAGGCCTTTCATGAAGATAGAGATAGCAGAGTTGCCCACAACACCAGCTACCACGCCAGCATCCAGATGTCACCGCTTGAAGCTCTGTATGAAGAAAGTAAAGTAGAGTGTCAATTTTCTGGGATGAATTGGAACAAAGACAAATTACAAGACCAGAGTTGATACATCAAGCCATATAGGAGATTGAAGTGGGCCGTCGTAACCTTAAGATGTTTCAATACCGGTAGAAGAGTTGGGAAGATGGAAGAAGAAGACTGTTAGAGTTGATGTTGAAGAGAAAGTGTATGTAAAGACGTTCCCAATCAAAGGAGTAAGACATCATGGGCAGTAATGCAACTAAGCCCCAGTTATGAAGGCCCTTACGTGATCTTGGCTAAAGTCGGAACTTTAGTTTATCCGTTTGGAGTTACCATAATACCTTTCACGAGTGCATGACGTCCTTCACGTGTCAATGTTAAAGAAATACTTCACCGACATTGATAGGGAAGCAAGCATTGACCTTGATATGGTTGAAGAGATCTTGACCTACGTAGAAGAATCAGTTGCACCTTAGAACGGAAAATGAAAAAAGTCAAGAAGAAAGACGTGCAACTAGTCTTGGTTCAGTGGAGCAGTCACACACCGGAAGATACAACATGAGAGTTAGAAGATGAGGTGTTTTACGAAGTTCTAGAATTCAAGTACCTCCTAGACATGTTCAGGGGGAGGGATGTAACACCCCCGATTTTTAGTAAGGCAAGATAGTAAACTGGGCCTACATATTTATTTGACCTAATTACTTAAATATGGTGGTTGCGAGTCACGAGAGGGTGGCGATGGGGTGGGGAGTGAGCTGGGGACAGACAAAGCTGGAGAAGGAGGGGGATGGAGTTGGAGGGTTGGATGAGGAGGGCAGAGGTGCAGCCGGGGAGATTGGAGGGGCACGGACGTAGACGGTGGTGTGATGGAAGTAGGGTGGGACCGTAATAAGATTGGGGATGACAAGAGTTGGCGAGGGAGTCTAGTGTTAGGAAATCTACGCGGGAACGCATCGAAATTCAAAAATTTATTTCCTTTTAACCAGGATAGACTTCGTTTAAGTAATAAACAAATAAGCTAGTAGATGGTGGTTACCTTGGTGGATCTAAAATATCGACGCTTTGACCGTCTAAGGAGAGTAGTGGTGCATGGAGCCGCCCAAGCGTTCGGCCTCTACCGCTAGTCCACACGAACAATCCGCCGGAATCCACCATTGGATTGCTAATAGGAAAATCCGGTTGCTAGACCGGCCTTTTCTCTCTCTAAGAAGCTCTCTATTTTTCACAAGAGCTATTAACTCTTGGAATTGTGATGATCAAAAGAGCTAGCCAAGCCTCCCTATTTATAAGGTGACCTATACCCCTATTGTGCCTTAATCTGATTGGGATTAGCTTTCTAGTAGATTGAGGAGAAAGAAAACATTTTCCAAATAAAATAAGAAAAATACCTATGATTGATTTATCTCATTTAATGTTCAATATCTTATATTAAATATATTTCTAAGATATATATTGAAAATATATTTATCTTATTACCATAAATATACTTTCCAAAAATCAATTAATATCCAATATTAATATTATGGTAATGTTATTAATTAAATTACACAATTCAAATGTATCATATACACTTGTCAATCTGCGCCCCTTATCCAAAATAATTGGCATCCGTAATATTCTTTAATTAATATAATGCTCTGATTAATTAATTTGCAAAATACATATATATCAAATATATACATATCTCAAAATTAATGTATCAATATACATATTTAATTAATCAACATAATTAATATCTTGTATTATATTTATTCATAATAAATAAATAACACCATATTAATTTACCACTATAACATTTATAGTATGAGATAAATTCTTTCCTTATTTGGTTATCAGCTATAACCACATTTTAATCCGACTTGATGTTCATATGTGTGTGACCCGATAGGCTTCCGAATATGTTGGCCGTAGGCACAAAGTGCAAATTACAAAAATGCCCTTCATACCTAATGATCATGGGATAACGTCTAGAAACACACCGTGACCCCCAAACATCGGAAGAGTCAAATGCAATGACTACTACCTTTAATGTGAAACAGTTACCGTGTAAATAGAATCCTATTGCTGTAATAATATCCAAACGGTCGTACGTCGAGTGTCAAACATCAACGACCGTAACTTATAATCTGGATATCATGCTCTCTCGAAGTAACTCATTTACTTCCACTTTGCAAAGATTCACGAGAGTAAGGCATTCCTTATAAGAAGGCCCTTTCGGATATTCACCCCTACTAGGGTATGCGATTCACAGACGACCAAACATGTATACTCCGCATGCTTCAGTATCATACCCAATCACTACCGTATGATCGCCCCATGACTAGGGAAACCTCAATAGTATCAAAGCATGACAATCCACACCGGGATGCCATGTAGACTCCGGTCCTAAGGATAATTACACAGCCGCCACATAGTGTGACACTTAACAGTGTAATTGGGTCAGTCTAACGTACGCATTCTCTAATACACGTCCACGTACAGTCCAAGTGTCTCTACACTTCGATATATGAGATCTATCCATGCCCTTAAAGACAGAAGACATCTAATACGTGCTAGCATGTTCATACTATCAATGCCGTGTTTAATAGTACATGAGCCTAGAGACATTTAAGTATCAAACTTATTAAAGTAATTAGAGATCTCATCAACCATAATCATCTATCATGGTTTCTATATCACAGTTTAATACTAAGGACATTATCATAAGACAATTCATAATTGGTTCTTTAAAAGAACAAATATATGACAACAGAAAAGCCATTTAATATATGTATAAACATAAAGAAATAGTAGAAATGATCCGACCCGGTCAGATCCGGTCCAACCCGATTGGGTTTAGAACACTATTTCAACAATCTCCCACTTGGCCTAAAGCCAATCACTCGTACACACAAGACCAAGTTGAAACACAAGAATCTCATGCAATACTCGCAACCAACCCTAGTTATGAACGGATCGTTATCCATGGGGACTCAGACTATCTTCACATCATGCTCCAAATGATCAAGTCAAAGGAACCGCCTCAACACACACATGAATCTCTGACGAGACCCTGGTCTTTGCTTCAAGCAATGAATCCACTTACTATATCAGCTATATAGAAAAGGTGAAAGTACCATTCAAGGTTCAGGAATGAACCTTCTTAGATCCATGTACTTCTCCCATTGTGCCTCTAAGGAACTACTGTGTTTTGGCTAAGTTGTAGAATTTACAGTGACCCATAGCCAAGAACATTTCCAGCTCACTGTATCACTTAATCAAAGTGATTGCAAACCCAGACCGTAGCTCCCACTCGCCTTCATAAGACTCAGGATATACGTCTGTATAACTATATTTATCTGATTCCTAGTTTCGATAAACTAGGAAACCATCTTTAACTTGCTTAAGGATATTCTCGACATTTACCTGAACCAATTTCATACTTACTCATGACTCTTCATGGAGTATGAACATCTGAAAAACTCTTATGATGGATCCTATCGCAGCAGCAAAGGAAACCTTCCATAAGCATCATCTTTCACCTTATCTTTAGGACCAATGTCCAAACATAGATAAATCTTGAGAACACCGGCTAGCAGTATCTCCTGTCGCGATCTATGCTAAACTCCTTTTAGCATCTCATCTATATAGGTAAACTATAAACTAACAGTAGTTAAATCTATCACTATAGATTCTTATTTCAAGAATAAGAAATGCTAATCCAAGTGCTTTCGTAAAGACCTTGAACTACCAAACATTAATTGACTGTGACATGGGGTGATGATTCCTCGAGAGAGATATCCAATACCTTACTCAAAAAACCGTAACACACTCCCACTATCCCTCTTGCACATTGGCATATCCCTTCTTTTGACTAAATCAAACTCATTTGATTAACAAACAAAGAAATTGTCTAGAGAAACTTTTTTGAGTCCATAAATGGATCTCGCGAGCTTACATATCATGTTATCGTCTATGAACACCGGGCTGTTTGCCCAACGTCTTCAACACTATCATATAGCCATGATACAAAATTATAACAAGCATAGTCTGAATAAAACTAGGCTCAGCCGGCACCATAAATTACAAGGTTTACACCCCGTACCCTTCAGCCATCACTATAGCCTTATGGTAATCATATTACTATCCATATCAGCCTTTGAAGGACATTCCCTCTAGGTAAGACAGACTAGGTTCTCAACCTGGTTTTCACTGACGGGATCTAATTCAGATATTATGGCTCCTAGCCATATCTCTCAATCTAGCCTTTCAAATATTCCTTCATAAGTCGTGAGATATTCATTCTTCAATATGAATATACCTGCAGCCTTTTCAGGCTTAAGGTTATCCACAGACTTACAGAACTTTTGTGTTCACTGAGCAGTGTTCTCTACACCTCATCGCTATGCGGCATCCGCTCATGTTCCAATGGTTGAATATATCTTTGTGGTTCTCAAACTCTTTTGAGATCTTATTTACTCCCACTGTCTCTTTTGGAAGAGATACTTCCTCTAGAAGATAGCATGTTTGGAGACAAACACCTTTTGCTCCGCGGACAAGTAAACATTATCTAACATACTTGCTAAGATATTCCACAAAGTCGCATATGTGGTACTAGGCTCCAAGCCTTTCTGACTTTGCCTGTGACAACTTCAAATAATCAGTTAAGATAGATTCGACATTATCCCCATCCATATGTAATGTGGAATTTATTCAAACTTTATTCTTTGGAACTCAGTTAAGTATAAGGGCACTATCCCGAAACGGGTGAGGGATACTTCTCATGGCTTACGTCACACCTTTATCATATAAAGTGTTATTTCTATTTTAGGAACACAATCTAATTGCGTATCCCAAAAGTGGTATCCTTCAAGGGAGAATCTTATTCCTTTTCAGACGACTTCTGAAACACCCTTCAGGTATTAATTGCTTCAATCTAATTCTAGATTAATTCCTAAGTAGCTCATCAATCTCATATTCGTACTAGCTCGAACTTTTCGGGGTTTCCGAATTATGCACTTCACTGAGTACATTCAACTATTTCTAAAAATAGTCATAGAGATTAATAAACAATTATTTGTGGCATTAATTGTCATAAGCCAACAAACATCGGTATGCTTAGGCTTTAGACAATTTTTCTAGAATTTGTAACATTTTCTTAAAAGGGTATTGTAGCCATCTTTAGATGAGATACGTATCACCCACGTGATTTATAATCACATGGTTCAGCCATCATCTGATCACACGATTCTCCTCCGTAGAGACTATGTCTAGATCAACCACAAATATCAAAGATAACAACCATACACACATTTAGTTGAGATTCTTTCACCTATATCAACTATATAGTGACATCAACCTAGCATGTTAGATTCAGTGACCTTTCAAATTTATTGGAATAACATTTATTCCTTACAATTGAATATGTCTACTAAATCCTAACAAGTAACTGAGAATCATGTTCTTCATAAGAACCGGAACATCATAACATTTATTTAATTCCTTTATCAGTTTACTATACTTAGAATACAAAACCGAAAATGTCGCAACTTTCGCTGCACCTTTCCGTATCTTTGTGTATTCCGTATTTAATCTTTCTAATTTAATCATACTCGTAAGATATCATATATCTAAGAGTTGACTTGAACTTAGATAGATTTATCTCAACATACTTGCCTAGAATAATGACTTCGATAATTTCTCTATTTAAGCACACGCCCTAACTTTCCTTTTAATCCTTAAGCACTTGTAAATATTTCTTAGTGTAGTCTTCATAAGACTTAAGAAATATCACAAGAGCTATGTCTTTAATTTCTTTCATAAATAAAATCTAAAGCTTATTAAATAGTTTATTTAACTTTTGAATCACATCCAAAACATGAACTATTTAATTAATCTTCAAGCAATGATTAAAGAAATAAGTAGATACTTAAATCTTACAATTTTTGAAAACAACATTTCCAAAATTCGATGTGGTCATTCTTATCCAACGTGTAAATTAATTGTCATCGTATGACTAAATGATCATATTGGATCATATCCAATACATGATTAATTCGTTGAAACTTATTTCAAGTGATTTAATCACATCATGAGCTTATGTTCTCATTAATAATTAAAGTCTTGGAGCACTCCATCAAATATGTAGTCTCCTTGTCACTAACTACTATAACGGGGTTGCTCACATCATTGCATATTTAAAAAGATTAAAATTACTTAACCATACTTGAAAACATTTCTCAAAAGGTAACAGTCATAATTTGGTTTTACTAATCGAGAATAAAAACATAAATATAAAAGTTTGCTAAAAACTACAACATAAAATAAAGATAAAAGTGTGTTGTTGTTTATACACACAAAATCAAAAATGGTCTTTTGGTTTATGATTTTTCTCCCACTAGTCAACTACTCCCAAATGACTTTCAAGTATCTTTCAAAAATTCTTTAGTGGCCAAGATCCCATCTAGTTACCCCGATTCCCGACGAGGGCCGATCACCGGAATAATTCGAAAGGTAGGTAACACTTTACCAATCACATCTCTATGTGACTCTTGGTGGTTGACTAGTCAACTCTTTGACAATTCACATCTTATGTGATGGTCAACCGCTTGTCTCTAAAATCAGACGGTCCTGACGAGGGCCAATCACCGCAAGATTCTTAGTCGAGTCGTAACCCAAGTATTCATGAGATCTCATAAAGATCATATCTCGATAACGACGATATACCTTAGGTAGGTCAACTCCCGACGAGGGCTGATCAGTTGGATCCGAACAAGGGCTTAATATTGGGAGACAAATATAACTCAATTTTTGTTGTGGGAGTATTTTATAAATTAATTCACTAAATTAATTTCGAATTAATTCTCTTAATTAATTTAATTATGGTCTCATCATGTATGTCTACCTCTATAGACATACATCCTACACATTCATCTAGATCGTGCCTAGTTATGCATCTATCGTATTATATAAATAAATACAAGCACAAAATAAATTAATGCGTAAAGTAACCGGTATGATCATGGAATTTTCCTATGTGCGGTTTCGAATACAAACTGACGAAACCGCGGGTCACAATTTAAGGGTAGCTGCAACCGCCAATAGAATCTTTAATGCTCCATTCTCCAATAGGATCTTTATTTTCGTCTTTCTTTGGTCTCCATCTTCCGCTCCATTCTTATACATAAATTTTATCTAATAAAATAAATACACCCGCCGCACACGGGGGGAGCTAACGGGAATGGGATAAATGCAGAAAATAAACTAGGTCGCGTTCCTCATAACGGCCTAGGATAATTTTTAAACCAACAGAAAAATTAAATCATTCACATCTATTCTATCGGTCGAGTCCATGATCAATCGGGGTACATATAATCATATTATATCTACTATATCTAATCCATACAATAACGTCTTATGAAAATAATAGATTGGTAAAAGAGAATTTATATTGTACTCATTGTGTAATACAAGGTGTTACATTATATACACTTAACAATAGAATCAAGAGAGATCAGCCTAATTAATGTAAAGATTTACAGAATGATACAATAAATAAATTAGGTATGAACACGATCAATATAATATATCTCTAATATATTTATTATGCCCCCTCAAGTTGTGGGTCGTGAAAGGACGCACAACTTGTCCCACCAAGAAGTAAAGTCAAGTCGACGAAGCGGCTTGGTGAGAACATCGGCAATTTGATCGCCAGCCGGGACGTGAGAAACGCGAACCGAACCTTAAGTGATATGATCTCGAATAAAGTGATAGTTGATAGCAACATGTTTTATCCGAGAGTGAAAGACAAGATTGGCACAAATTTGGGTGGCGTCGAGGTTCTCACAGAAAATGACTGGGGTCGTGGATGAAGGGGAACCAAGTTCTTGAAGGAGGAAGGATAGTGTTTGAAGTTCAAAGTATCAGCAACGGAGCGGTATTCAGCTTCAGTGGATGAACGAGCTACAGTACGCTGTTTCTTGGAGCTTTAGGAGATAAGATTACAGCCAAGATAAACAGCATACGCACCGGTAGAGGTGTGATCGGGTTTGTTGCCGCCCCAGTCAACGTCAGAGAAAGCATGTAAGGTGTGTGGGGACCGCTTGAAGAAGTGGATGCCCAGGTCTGACGTGCCTACAAGATATAAAAGGAGTCGTTTGACAAATGACCAATGAACATCAGTCGGGGTTTGCATGAACTGAGCGAGCTTATTGACTGCAAAGGTGATGTCAGGTCAGTGAATAGCAGATATTGAAGACTACCGACAATGCTGCGAAACTCGGTGGGATCAGTCAGTGGAGTGCCCGAAGTAGGAGTCAAGGTAGTGATATCAATGGGCATAGGCGTGGGAACTGGGTCTCAAGCATGTTTGTTTTGGCAAAGAGTTCGAGCATATACTTTTTCTGGGAGAGCAGGATGCCGTCAGCTGTAAGGAGAACCTCTATTCCGAGAAAATATGTGAGAGGACAAAGGTCTTTAATAGAAAACCGCGCATTGAGAGATGCAATAATTGTGTGAACAAGTGCTGAGTCAGAACCAGTGACGATAAGATCATCCACATAGACCACAATAAAAGCCACATGGGAAGATCGACGCTGAATAAAGAGAGATGCGTCAGCCTGAGAGTTGCAGAAACCCTGGATAATAGAAAGTGTCGTAGCTCAGAATACCAAGCACGTGGAGCTTGTTTCAACCCATAGATGGCTTTGTTTAATTTGCACACAAAGTTAGGTTTAGCCGGATCCTGAAACCCTGGAAGTTGTGCCATGTACACAGTTTCTGTAAGAGTCCCCTGTAAGAATGCATAGTTTACGTCAAGCTGACGTAGTGGCCAAGAGCCAGTAGTGGCAAGATCAAGAACTATCCGGATAGTGGTGGGTTTCACCACTGGACTGAATGTCTCATAATAGTCGACGCCGGGGCGTTGATGAAATCCTTTTGCCACAAGACGGGCCTTATAGCGATCAAGAGTACCATATGCATGGAATTTAGTGCGAAAAACCCACTTGGAGCCAACAATGTTGAAGGAGGGGTCCGGAGGGACAAGATCCCATGTGTGATTCCGTATGAGGGCATCATACTCGGATTGCATGGAAAGTTTCCAGTTAGGAGAGGCCAAGGCACGGGAAATGTTGGTGGGTTCGGGTTCAGTGGTTGGAAAGTGGGTGAGGAGAGTCAGTTTTTGGATGGGTTTGTGGATGTGGTTTTTTGGCCCGAGTAGTCATATGGTGGGGTTTGTGAGTGGGGGGGTGGTGGAGGTGGGGTTGGAGAGCTTGGGGAAGGGGATAGGGAAGGTGGAGGTGAGGGTGGAGAGTTTGGGGAAGGTGACGGGGAAGGTAGGGGAGGTTCGGGCACCTAGTCAGTTAGGGGCGGAGTGGGGTTTGATGTGGAAGGGGAGGGGGTGAGGTGAGAGGATTGAAAAGGGAAGACCATTTCAACAAACTTAATATGGCGAGAGGTAAAAATGTGGTGGTCTGTGGGGTCAAGGCAGAGATAGGCACTTTGACTGATGGAGTAGCCAATGAAGACGCATGCCTTTGAGCGAGGTTCGAGTTTGTGTGCCGTGTAGGGTCGGAGCCAAGGGTAGCAGAGACAACCAAACGTACGTAGTTTTTCATAGTGAGGGGATTGATTGAAGATTTTGTGGAAAGGGGAGGTGTTTTTGAGAGTAGGTGTAGGCAAGCGGTTAATAAGGTATACCACAGTGGCAAAAGCGTAGGTCCAATAGTAAAGGGGCACGGAGGCAAGGGTTAAAAGAGCAAGGCCGGTTTCAACAATATGTAAGTGTCGCCGTTCGGAGTATCCATTGTGTTCGGGGGTATGAGGGGGGAGGTGAAGTGGGAAATGCCATGTGTGGAGAAGAAAGTGCGAAGAGCGGTAAACTCGGTACCATTATCAGAGTAAAATATTTTAAGGTTGGATGAAAAATAATTTTTGACAAGTGTTTTAAAACGAGGAAAAACAGTAGCTACATCAGATTTTCTTTGTAGGGGGTAAAACCACACATAATTTGTATAATGATCGCCAAAAATGACGTAATATTTAGAGTTTTCAATGCCATAAATGGGGAGGTCCATACATCGGAAAAAACAACTTCAAGTGGGCGAGTAGATTGTAAAGTCGACTTACCAAAGGGGAGCTTATGGCTCTTATTCAACAAACAAGCGTCACAAAAGGTAATATCAGAATTATTCGACAAAGGTAAAGCAGCAGAAGTAGTAATAATATGTAAAATAAAAAGGGCAGGGTGCCCTAAGCGGTGGTGCCAGGTTGATTTGGAAGCAGCTGGGGAAACAAAGTGAATGATGGGTTGGTGTTGAGGCCAGGTGTAAAGGTTATCCTTAATTGGACCCGTCACCATGCGAGTTCCTCTTGAGATGTCCTTCACACAAAAAAATTCAGGAAAAAATTCAACAGACACATCATTAGTCCGGCAAAACTGTGAGATAGATAATAAGTTTTTTGAAATACCGGGCACACACCAAATATTATCAAGTTTAAATTGTGAGGAAAAAATTGTAGATCCAGTATGAGTAATAGGGAGAGTTGTACCATCACCGATCATTACATCCTCCGGCCGGGATAGGGTGCGTGGAGAGACAAATTGGCTAAGTCATTCGTGACGTGGTGAGAGGGAACCGTTGTCTAAGAGCCAAGATTGGGCCGAGTGGGGATCAGTTGGAGCTGCTGCAAGGTGGGCCTAAGACGGTGTGGGCCGATGAGTTGGCGGCATGACTGGACAAAATCTGGCGTTATGGCCATGGGTCCGGCACATTTGGCACTTTCCTTGATATTGTTTTGCTGGAGCGGTGCTGCAGGGATTGGACCCGTTGAAGAATTGCGAGGATGACCATGCCATTGAGATTGCGGCTGGGATGGAGCGGCTGCCTGTGAAGAGGCTGGTGGGCGATAGGCGGCATGAGCTACAGCCGGTGGTATTAATGGGGGAGAACGGCGGCAGGAGGCATCAAAATTCAGAAGCTTTTCATGGAGCTCGTCCAATGAAATAATGGTGTCTCTTGCCTGAATAGCTCAGACCAGATCATTGTAGTCATCCCCTAAGTTCTCCAGTATGATGTCGAGCAGATCTTCATCATCCATTTTTGCTCCAAGCAAAGCAAGCTCGTTGGCTTTGGACCGAATTGCCTGTAGATATTCGGTGATTGTTTGATCTCCTTTAACAATCCTTTTAAGTGATTGTTTGATTTGTCTAATCCTCCCACGAGAGGGCTTGGCATAGAGGTTGTGGAGGTGCGTCCAAATTGCTTGAGAAGAGAAGGCATCGGAGATTGTTGAAAGCGCAGAGATGGATAGAGAGCCGACGAGAGTATTCACAATTAATTGATCCTGCCTGTACCAGTGGGTGTAGGCGGGATAGACTGAGGTGGTGCCATTGGACGTGATGGTTTTCGCCGGAGCTGGTTTGGTGCCATTAACGTACCCGAGAAGATCGTAGCCGGTGAGTAGCGACTCAAATTGAATTTTCCAGATTTGGAAGTTGTCACCTATGAGTTTGATTGGAGTTTGTATACTGGAGTTGAGAGGGACAAGTGGTGGAAGATTGGAGTTGGAGCTGTCACCTGTGGCCGGAGAAGTAAGGGTGGAGATGGTTGACATGATTTCCGGCGAAAAAAGAGAAGGAAAAAAAACAGAGAGGAGGATCAGAAAAGAGAAGAGAATTATTGTGGCTCCGATACCATAATAGATTGGTAAAAGAGAATTTTTGTTGTACTCATTGTGTAATACAAGGTGTTACATTATATACACTTAACAAGAGAATCAAGAGAGATCAGCCTAATTAATGTAAAGATTTACATAATGATACAATAAATAAATTAGGTATGAACACGATCAATATAATATCTCTCTAATATATTTATTAGAAAAAGATAAACTTAAAATTTAACTACTTATGTGTATTATTTTATCACACCAAATAATCAATTAATTTTTAATTAATTAAATGATTTAAATCAAAAATAAAATTAACATTTAAATTTAAATCGATTTTAATTTTAATTTTATTAATTTGGAACTATTCAAAATTAAAATGTCACTTTTGTTTTCTTTCCTTTTGGTTCTTAACCAAATGGATGCATTTGGTTTCCTAAACCAAAAGGCATCTTTCCACACAAGATTCAGTTGACTGCTTGGCCACTTTCCAAAATCAAAATTTTGAAAGTGGTCTAGGCCTAGGCCTTTCCCAAATTAAATATTTGAAAAGGCCTAGGCCTATTCCAAACAAATTTGGAACGGCCATTATTTTGGTTGATACACCTGGCCACTTTCCAAAAACAAAATTTTGAAAGTGGCCTAGGCCTAGGCCTTTTCCTAAATAAAATATTTGGAAAGGGTCTAGCTATTTTTAATGCCATGTGGCATCCTAATGGCCCAAACTATTTGAACCGTTGGTTAGCCACATGACACAACTAAACAAATGAGACATCGATGCACAATAAATATCGCAAAACGAAAACAAAATCGGGACTGCCACGAGACAACCAGCCGACGGCAGCACCCTAGAGGCACCGCCGCCCGTCGGCCGCCGCATGGTGGGGAGCCGCCGCCAGTCGGCCGAGCTCCCTACCCGAGTATTTTTTTTCTTTTTCCGTTATAGCAAATCTAGATCTTGCATCTATCGATTAATTACTACGCAATCTAATTAATTCTTATTGCTTAAGCTCGAAGATCGCTCTGATACCACTAGTAGGAAATCTACGCGAGAACGCAGCGGAATTCAAAAATTCATTTCCTTTTAACCAGGATCGACTTCGTTTAAGCAATAAACAAATAAGCTAGTGCGGTGGTTACCTTGGTTGATCTAAAAGATCGACACTTTGACCGCCTAAGGAGAGTAGTGGTGCATGGAGCCGCCCAAGCGTTCGGCCTCTACCGCTAATCCATACGAACAACCCGCCGGAATTCACCATTGGATTGCTACTAAGAAAATCCGTTTGCTAGACCGGCCTTTTCTCTCTCTCAAAATCTCTCTCTAGGAAGCTCTCTATTTTTCACAAGAACTATTAGCTCTTGGAATTGTGATGATCAAAAGAGCTAGCCAAACCTCCCTATTTATAAGGTGACCTGCGCTCCTATTATGTCTCAATCTGATTGGGATGAGCTTCCTAGTAGATTGAGGAGAAATAAAACATTTTCCTAATAAAATAAGGAAAATACATTTGATTGATTTATATCATTTAATATTCAATATCTTATATTAAATATATTTCCAAGATATATATTGACAATATCTTATATTTAATATATCTTTATCTTATTACCATAAATCTATTTTCCAAAAATCAATTAATATACAATATTGATATTATGGTAATCTTATTAATTAAATTGCACAATTCAAATATATCACATACACTTGTAAATATGTGCCCCTTATCCAAAATAATTGGCATCCGTATTTTTTAATTAATATAATGCTATGATTAATTAATTTGCAAAATACATATATATCATATATATACATATCTCGGAATTTATGTATCAATATACATATTTAATTAATCAACATAATTAATATCTTGTATTATATTTATTCATAAAAAATAAATATCACCATATTAATTTACCACTATAACCTTTATAGTATGAGATAAATTCTATCCTTATTTGGTTATCAACTATAACCACATTTTAATCCGACTTGATGTTCATATGTGTGTGACCCGATAGGCTTCCGAATATGTTGGCCGTATGCACAAAGTGTTACAGAAATGCCCTTCATACCTAACGATCACGGGATAGCGTCTAGCAACACACCATGACCCCCATTCATCGGAAGAGTCAAATGCAATGACTACTACCTTTCATGTGAAACAGTTACCGTGTAAATAGAATCCTATCACTGTAATAATATCCATACGGTCGTACGTCGAGTGTCAATCTCATAATCTGGATATCATGCTCTCTCAAAGTAACTCATTTACTTCCACTTTGCAAAGATTCATGAGAGTAAGACATTACTTATAAGAAGGCCCTTTCGGATATTCACCCCTACTAATAGGGTACGTGATTCCCAGACGACCAAACATGTATACTCCGCATGCTTCAGTATCACACCCAATCACCACCGCATGATCGCCCCATGGATAGGGGAAATCTCAATAGTGTCAAAGCATGACAATCCACACCTGATGCCATGTAGACTCCGGTCCTGAGGATAATTACACAACCGCCATAGTGTGACACTTAACAGTGTAAGTGGGTTAGTCTAACGTACGCTTTCTCTATACACATCCATGTACAGTCCAAGTGTCTCTACACTTCGATAAACGAGATCTATCCTTGCCCTTAAACACAGAAGACATCTAATACGTGTTAGCCTATTCGTACTATCAATGCCCTGTTTAATAGTACATCAGCCTAGAGACATTTAAGTATCAAACTTATTAAAGTGATTAGAGATCTCATCAACCATAATCGCCTATCATGGTTTCTCTATCACAGTTTAATCCTAAGGACGTTATCGTATAACAATTCATAATTGGTTCTTTAAAATAACAAATATATGACAACAGAAAAGCCATTTAATGTATGTATAAGCACAAAGAAATTGTAGAAATGATCCGACCCGGTCGGATCCGGTCCAACCCGATTGGGTTTAGGACACTATTTCAACATCTAAGGGAAGATAGTTTCATCAAGATGACATGACGGGAAATATAAACACGTCCAGTGGATAAGACAAGGAACTTATAGCCATGATGGTTTTGACAGTAGCATAAGAAGATGAAGGATTCGGAGTAAAAATCCGTCTTATGGTGGTTATAAGGTCGAAGGTGGGTCTAGCAAGCACAACCAAAGACGCGAAGAAAGGAGTAGTCCGGAGAGTGGCCGAAGACCATTTCATGGGGGGAATTGTCGTTGAGAACTCGAGTGGGAAGCCGGTTAATGAGGTAGGTGGCGGCGAGGAAGGCATCCTCCCAACAAGGAAGGGGGAGTTTAGATTGAGTGAGGGGGAGAGACCTACTTCAACAATTTGGCGGTGACACCTTTCAACGGCACCGACTTGTTCATGAGTGTTCGGACATGATAAACGATGAAAAATGCATAGGGAGGTGAGGTAATGGGAGAGATGTCGACATTCACCGCCTCAATTAGTTCGTAAAGCTTTAAGTTTAGTATTAAATTGACGTACAACATGGTAAGAAAATCACGAAAAAAAAAAGGATTCAACATCAGATTTACGTTTAAGTGGAAACAACAATAAATATTTGGTAAAATCATCAATAAAGATGACATAGTAACGAGAACCTTAAATTGAAGATTCAGCACATGGACCCCAAACATCGAAGTAAATTAAATCAAGAGATGCAGAAGACGTAAAATCAAACGTACAAAGGTTGACGATTACTCTTAGTTAAATGACAAAGGGCACACACATTGGGGAGTGCTTTATTTGAATAACTAAAAGACAAACGACCTAAGACTTGATGAAGGACATGAAAGGTGCAGTGTGATCGTCGCGTGTAGGCCACAAACACACATGAAATACTAGCAAGAGTACTAGGTCAATCATAGTATAGTAGAAGCGAGTCAAGGTCGATCCTAAAGAGACAAAGTCACTCATTCAATACATCCATCAAACTAACTATGAAAACAAATAAAGGTCTTCGACCAACAAAGAAACAAAAAATAAAGTTGGTTTATCTCTCCTCACCGATCTCCTAACTTGGTGTAATTAACCCTTATACCTACTTCTCCTCGTAATTACCCAGATTTAACCACAACACGTGTTTAATTCAGTTTTAGCTACGGGTGCAATCTCCTAGAGTTATCTACTTCTTTAATATGACAGTAGATGCCTATGTGATGTTAACCTCCTTCGTTGGTTGTATTAGCTCACACGCAATAAGATCTAGAAAGTGCCGACGAACCGAGAACCTCCTAAGCAACTATCGTTAATATGACTAGCACGTTCCTAGGAATGATCTAGACTATCTCCTAATTAACACTTCACTTATCGTCCTTCATGTTAATATACGAATACAATAAGCAGATTGGCCGATCTAACCTATTGAATCAATGTATCTGACGCTGAATCTTGATTTATGGTTACTTAAGTTGCACCACAATTATGGTAAGGACCGCTGCAATTACGCGAGCGGTGGTTCCTAATTCTGGAATTTCATCATTCTGTCCTGACTAATTCTGGATAATTACGAGTTGTTTAAGCATGCAGGTTAATTACATCGCGTTAATCAAAGTAAATCTACCATAATGAAGAATATGAATGAACGTTCAAAGATTCATACCTCCGTGATAGTTGATCTAACTTGATCGACTCAAGTTAGTTGATGGCTTGGAAGAGATAACCAAAAGAAAACGAAATAAAACTCAGGAGAAACTTTATTTCATAAGTAAAATAATGTATATTATCAAATGTCTATTGTGTACCTTGTTCCTACATAATCAATTCGGAACAACCTTTATATAGCTGTAAAACCGACTTAAGCTAGGTAAACTATAACCGACTTAATGCTTTCAATGGAGGCTTTGATTTCTTATCCAACAAGTCGCGCTGCTGCAGCTAGGGTTGCCGCAGTTTCCGGACATCTTTTCTTCGATTCTTGGCCCAGCAGATTTCTTCCAGACTTTATGACTTTGGCCCGATCATCCTTTTTATTCCCGATTCATTCCCACTTCGCTCCATGACTTTGCACATCTGAAAAGTATGGAAAATAACATGAAACAGTAACAAATCTCGCGATAAAATGTATAGATGCAGAATTACTAACCAATGAAGCGACTATAGACAATTGACAAGTATTTCATACAATGATCCATCTATCATTCCATAATTGAGCACAATTCGGGGTAAATAAACATATACTTTATAATACTAATTTCACGGTGATCAACTACCCCCCCCCCCCCACTTAGCTTTTGATCGTCCCGAGCAAAAAGGTGAAAGAAAAGCAATCTTCAGACCAATATACAAGTTAGTTAAAAAACAACCAGCGTCACGAAGTCAAGTTAAGAATCATAACATCTGATGTCCATAAGTAATGCATTAAACTATATCTAATTCATGAACCAGTGTGTGTGTGTGTCTAATGACTCTCAATCCGTAGTACACAGCAGAATCGCATTAAACCGACTCGAGCTTAACTAGCATTTTCAAGAATGCTCATTCCTTTACGCCATTAATTTTATTGATTTTTTTTATCGCATAGGTCAAGTCAACTGGGCAAGGTGGAACGGAAACCAAATTGGTTTTGTGTTTATCAGGTCTTTTATGCAATTTATGCAAGGGCCGTGCGTTTTACACTCCATCGGCCTTGCTTCCTTTTTGCCAAATATAGATATAGCCTTATATATATATATATATATATATATATATATATATATATATATATATATATATATATATATATATATATATATATATATATTCATGCAAGAACCGTGCCTTTTACGCTCAATCGACCTTGCTTCTTTTTGGAAAATTTTATTTGGGACACTCTCAAAAATCTATCTATCCTCACGGTCCGCTCTTTGATAAACAACCGAATCCATTTTTCCTTAGCCCTTATAAGATCCACAACTTGACCAAAATGATCATAGGTAAAACAAGACTTGAAAAAAAAACTAGAGTCAACTCAGGTCTAAATAATGCTTCATCTCATTATATTCCAAGGAAATCGAGTTATTCGTGCTTAAAAATGGTGGTCCACAAACAGAACATATGGTTAATACGCAACTACTTCAAAAAGTGGTCGTGATTTCATCTATTATTTGTGAAACTAAGTCATAATTAATTAACTCCAAAAGGTCGAAGATATCAAATCCTTGCAATCGTGCTCGAAAAGTCTCAAAAGACTAAGTAGTGAAAAGTGCTTCGCAAGAATCGTGACAAATGAAAATTTTATTGAAACACATAGTCAATTTCTAAGTGACGTTCCTACCCCTCACTTAATCGAAGCATTGTCCCCAATGATGATAAGATGATAATTAAGAAAGGAACTTAGCTTTGGTTAAGCGTGAAGCGAGGAAATTGAATCCGAAACACATGCGTCGTGGGCAATAATATGCTAAAATCTCGGAGAATCTGTGAAGAAAAATGCTAACAAAACACTCCAAGAAACTCGAATCTAAATTTTCAAAAGATTAGTCCGTACAAAACATAAATAAAAATAAGAGACTGCCATTTATTTCAAGGTCGGTTACTAAACAAAATAAAAGAAAAAGAAAACAACTACAATGGAGAAAAATCCGTAAAAACAAAAACAAAAACTGATCTACTCCTCGAGGTCATCATCGTTAGGTGCATTGGACGGGCCGGCACCAATGGTATCTTGTCAAGGAACAGGCAGAGGGTGTTGATATGGAGGAATGTGGAGGTGAGCCATCATATGGTTGAGCAAAGCTCTCATAGTAGAAATTCCGATGTCACCTCTATTTGAAACACTTGTTGTGTCCTAACTCTGCCTTGTATCGGTTGCCTCGGACGTCTTCTACGCCGTCCATTGACAGTGACAGATCTGCTGTCAAGAATGGGAAGTGACTCAGCCAACTCATCAGCATCTAAAACCGGGCACTCAAATGATTGAGGTGTGATTGAGAGGATTGAGGGAGAGGTGGAGTAATGGGAGTAACTGGGAAGAGGAAAAGATAGAGTGGTGAAGTAATGTGTGGAGGGGACAGTTTGACTGCCACCGTTATTCAAGCACAGGCGCATGCACCTCACGCGCCTGCCTAATGCCCAGAATAACTCAAAAACCTCGGGAACCATGTCCTACCAGTCCCGCAATTATGGGGATCCTCCTCGCAATTTCCGGGGTACTTTTAACCCAGTTCCTTGTAACTCTTTCCCTACTTCCTTCCTTCCTCAATTCTTTGACAAACATCTATAAACATTGACTCCTCATAAATCAGTCTTCATTTCCCTTTTGTATTTTTCCTCTGACTCTACTAACCTACTTCACTAGACTGATCAACAAGTAAAAAAACCTTCCCGCCATCCCTCGGGAACTAATCCTGGGGTTGTGGTAGGATGAAAAAAGCTTGTTGGTGACAGACCTAAACCTAACCTTGGAAACGGCGCCAGAAAGCTGACGGACATTACCTAGGCTATACAGATCCTAACCGGCAGTGTACCGGGTCAAATTGTAGCTCTAGTTTGGTGAGTCAGGTCGTATTCCTCAGGGAAAACATGGTAACTCTTTTAAGTGGGGTTAAACACCAAGAAGCTATTATTAACTCGATCTAAGTCGCAGTTTTTAACTTTTCCTCGGGTTAGATAGTTAGATCAGTTAGATTAGTTAGTAATGTTAGAGTTAGATGTTAGTAAAACAGAAAATAAAACAAATAAATACTAATATAATATATAGATATATTTTTGGAATCTAGCCAAGAATACTTTACTGAATCAATATCTTTTAGTAGAAATAAATGAGACAGATCTTCCTTTATTCAAGGTGTAAATTATGTATGAATCGGTGTACTCCTAAACTAGACAACTCCTCCTCACACGAGCGTATGAAATTGTCATATGTCCATTGCATCAGTCCAAGGTCCACAACTGTTACGGTTTTTCTGAACAGGTCCCGAGTACAAATCTACCTTTAGATAAAAAGGAGTCATTCCGTTCGTCAAACGGTCAATTTTATTTAAAAGGCTCCGGTTGTCAAAGCCGGACGATTCAACTTTCCGGTTTAAGTTTCAATTAAACTGATGATTTAACATTATTACGATCTCGAGTACAAATGTCAATAAAATTTATCTTTCCCAAGACAAATCTGCCCCCGGTTAGGAAATCGGATTCCGTTGTCACGTTTTCACTCGGCCAATTTTACCCTCCGGTCTTTCTATTTTAACGTTTCATTAAGCGCAGAAAGAAAGAGATTCATCATAATTGATTTTAATCATCATTACCAGAGTCGATCATTCATTTTACCAAAAGATTAACTAATTCAGATTCATATCTTGGCTAGATATATTTTTAGTTATACATAGATATATATATCAGATTCTGTCAAAATGTCATGGATTAAACGGCTGGAAGTTTTCCATAATAGCCTTCTGTCAAGATGACAAAATTCTATTACAACCAAATTTAGCCTTTCGATCCAAACACTTATCAAATTCTCACATATATATATAGATAGATATAATTATATAGAACAACAAAAAGTAAAACTCAATAAAATTACCCGTTTACTTCAGATCTAAGTTGTATTCTTGAAAATAGCAACCTTTCCAAAAGCATTTTCCTTTGATAATTTTCTCGAGCATTACAACATTACTACTATTATTTATTCAAATATATACATATATATATATACATACATCGACATATGTATACATATACGGGCCCAAACTAAAAAGATAGATGAAATATATATATATACGGATGTATATATATATTTTGGGACGTGTGTGTGTGTATATATATATAGATATATCTATATATATATATAAAGTGTGTACAAAAAAAGAAAGAAAGAAGAAAGGGACGAAGAAGAAGAAAGGAGGAAATAGAAAAGAAGGGGCGGCTTCATCTGTTGTGCACTGCTCTCCTTATATAGAAATTTCGTGGAGCCGGACCGGGCCGGGAAAGTGGCGGACTGGGTCGGTGGTAATGATTACATAACAACTCAGCGTAATTCTAGATCCTTCGATATGATAATTATGTAATTAAAACTTGTAAAATTTGTATCTTGAGTTGTAGACCTCCAAAAATTGCAAATGAAATGCCAAAATTAAGTTCTCGAGAAACTATACAACTTTCATGAAGGACTCTTCTCCAGAAAACGCCTTTTTGATAAGCAAATTCATACTCCGAACGTTTTGCGGGATTTTTACGAAATTGAATCAATTAGCCACTTGACCACCATTTGAGTTGTAGAAGTCCGATTGACTTGATTCAAAATCCATTGGAAAGCTTTCTTGAAGATATACAACTTTTATTAAGGAAACTTCTTCAGAAAATGTCGTTTTGATGAGCCATTCGTATTTCGAAGATATTTCGGGATTTCTACTAATCCGAATCGATTAGTCAATTGACCATAACTTGAGTTGTAGAACTCCAATTGACGTAATTCAAAGTGCGTTGGAAAGATTATGTGAAGATCTACAACTTTCATTAAGAAGTCATCCCCTGAAAATGCCTCTAAGCTGGGTCAAATCTCCGTCGAAACAGGTTTTGGTTTTTAGTATGTAAGATAATTTGATCCATTTGAACTCGTAAGCTTGTGGCATCTTCTTCTAATCCTCTAAACACATCTTTTAGACTCAAAACATGTCGTTACATGGAATATTGGTCAATATATAATCCTGCAATGAACCACCAAAATACCAAACGTAAATCCGACACGACACTCCGGTTACTAAACCGATACAAAAACTAATAAAAATACGATAATTTATATAATAACTACTACTTATACATTTGAATAAAACTTAGTAATTTTGACTTGATTTGATATAATAATGCTCAAAATGGTATCAGAAATGGGGCGAAATGTCATAAAAACGATCATAAATTTATCTCTCATCACAACCCCCTACTTAGCTTTTGGTCGTCCTCGATCAAAACAAGCGATAAAACAAAATGAATAAGAGATAAATTTATGAAGATAGAAGGTATAAGAAACAACCAGATGTTGCAACCGTTAGAATTACAACCAGGCTTTAACCTTAATATAAATGTATAACAGAGTGTGTGTGTGACAAGCCTTTTCAATTTCCACTATCCTCTCTTGAATAATTCAAGCAAACGCACAAATATCCATTCAGACAGTCCTAATGACTTTCCTAGGTATAGGCAGTAACAGTTCCACACAAAGTCCTCCTGTGTACTTATTAGGATATTCCCTAAAGCATATCATTCAGTTTATACTGGGGATAGTCAGAAGATAACTAAGTTTTCAACCACATTCTATTTTTTTCATAGAATACTAACATATCCGAACTCATTGCCAAAATCGACTATCTTGCAAGCGTCATGAGGTGAGATTGAATACATTAATACCTATCTAACTCTTTTTCTTTTTCTCTCTTTTTTTTTTTTTCATATGTGTAGCATATGCCCTCATTCCCAGCAATAGGACGTTTCGTGATAACACCCTAGCTGGACTACTATCATCAGGCAGTCGGGAGCTTTTAAACCTCATAGTGATATAGGACGTTTCGTGATAACGCCCTACTGCACTCAAATCATTGGTAGCTACAACCAACATATAGATAGTTCATATTTATTTATTTTTTTATTTTTCTTTTCATAAACATAACTTATATCCTTTCTATCACATTCAAACCTTCAGATATTCACAGTACACGTTCAAAAGTTAGGTACTAAGTTACTGTTATTATCTAGAATAACCACTAGGATACTAAATGGATACAGTTTAAAATTTTCCGCTTCAATATCAAAGGCTTACGTGAACAATGAATTCATGTTACACAAATATATTTGGAATTACAATGCACTTACGGTTCACATTGGCTATACACATCCAAATTGATCATTATATCTTCAAATCCATGAAATATATACCTTATACAGTTTATTTTAATCAACTAAATAATGCTCGAAAAAAATAAAAAAACTAAGTGTTTTTCTGATACAAAATAAGCATTAATACCATTGCTAGACCAAGAACGATTCTACCCCCTACTAACGAACTTACATTGTCCCCAATGTAAAGTGAGTGTAAATAAGTTGTTGGGAAAGCAATGGTGCACTAAAACAATTCAAAACAAATACTCGGATGATATTAAAGGGTGGGTGGGTGGGTCAAAGTTATGACCGTTGTGTGTGCAAATAAAATAAAAGTGTGTGGAGTGTGACAGTGTAATGCAAAAAGGTAGATAAACACACCACATAAACTTTTATTGATTTAAAACACACAATATTCCACAGTAGTTGAACTAATACATGTCACACATTATTTTTGAAATTTAAAACAGACTAGATCATGATATGAATATGTGACAAAGTATTAACTCTGAGTCTTTTATACCCAGATCCTCAAGGGTTATTTCAAATCGTTCTAACAACCTAAGTCTAAGAAATGATGCATTTGAATTTTATCTTTGTTATCCATCAGGATTTTCGGATAACCACCTAATCATTCCCGTTATAATGTCATTCAAACATTCATCCTAAGACTTGGTGAAACAAAATGAAAATCAATCCGAAGTATTCGCAAAGTACCATCCAAAGTATGAGTAATTATTATATTTAACATTTTTACGGGCTGCCTCCCGGTAGCGCTTTTGGTTAACGTCGTTTGCTCGACCAAAATGATAATGATTAACTAATATAATATACTAAACAAAACGGGATAATTCTAACAATTACTCACAAAAGCACGTAACAATTAAACACATAATCCACTAAAAATAAATGCTTAAGGAGTAAAAAGGAAGGATAGTACCCGTCATTGACTACATTTATAGTCTATAGCCAGACTTTACCGTGCTTCAGTTTTCTAAGGTACTGGTGGTGGGTCATCCTCACGCACCGCATCCTTCTTCAATACTGGTTTCCAACAGAGGTTAGACAATTTCCACCAATCCACACGATTCTTGAACTTTTCCTTTGATTTTCGAGCTTTCGGTTTGCGAGCCTTCATATTATTGCTAAAGTCATCTTCTTCAATTACCTGCATGTTAGTACGATCCAAAACAAAAGAACACAAAGTGTCTACACAAGAACTAGATTCTAGTGTAGTGCATAGATATTTCAATGAATTGTAAATGTTGAAGATAACGCGCTCATCATTCACTCCCAAACTAAACTCTCCCTTACAAACATCGATGAAAGGGATATTAATAGTTAAGTGCCGAAAAGTGTCAAGAAAACATGCATACTTCTCATCGTTAAACGAAGATGGTAAAGCTTCCTTGAATGATTGTGCCTTTTGAGGACATTGTGTGTCATCATTCAGTACCTTTTTCTTCAAAATATGCAGTGGATGTGGTGATGCCCTTCCAGGTTGAACCGATGTGAATTTAGGTTGAGCCGGATAAGGTTCGGTTTGAAATGGCCCTTTAGATTCCATATTCTTCTTATATTTACCATCTAAATCATCATCTACTTCATTATTCCCGAATTTTTCTAATCCATTACTTCCACAGATCCTTCCACTTCTGGTAATAACAGCATTTACCTCTCCCGGGTTTCTTTCGGTATTACTTGACAATCCTTCTGAGGGTTTACTGTTTTTACGTTCTACTTCTCTACTCAAGTGATATTCCAGATTCCTCAATGAAGCTTCTATAATTCTTATTCTGGTATCATGTCCACTCATATATGTTTTCAACGTACTCATATCCTTAGTGACTGTACCTATAGAAGTCATCATGGTTTCCATATTTTGAGCTTGAGTTGACATCATACCCATCAGATTTTCGATTAATTTCTCCCATTTATCAACTCCTTCAGGTTGAGTTGAACTTTGGGTGACTGGTATGCTTTGAGTGGTATGTTGTGGATATGATCTAGGTAATGATTGTAGATTTTGATTCGTGGTATCTCCTTGATAACCTTGATATGGATTCTTATATTGAACTGGATACAGTGGTTGTCCTGGCTTACTAGGGGTTTCAGACCAACGAAAAGTAGGGTGATCTCTTCTAAAAGCATTAAACGAGTTTGAATACGCGTCGTTCAAATTCCTATGCTGTTTTAAAAAACTCACCTTTTCCCTTGAATAGCCTTCTGGTTCTTCCATCCCTAATGACACATTATCATGACTTGAGTATTCATTTGGTAAGATATTTTCTGAGTTTACATTTTTACTGGCTAATAAGCCGTCAAATTTCCTACTCAAATTCTCCAAGTGTGCTAGAACTTCCGCATTCGATGTACATTCTCCTGCAAAGGCTACTTTTCTTGTGCTAGAACCGGTTTCCCACATACGATTATTTTTGGAAATCTTTTCTATAGCATCGTAAACTATTTGGGCTTCACTCATAAGTAACGAACCACCACATGCATGATCCACATCTGCACGTGAGTCTCTCCTTAATTTACGACAGAAAAGTTGGATTTGCATACCTAAGGAATAACCATGATCGGGACAAGCTCTTAATAATTTTTTAAATCTTTCCTAAGCATTCCCAAGCATTTCTTCAGATCCTTGTCTAAAGTTGGCAATTTCGACTATTAATTCCAATTTTTTACCAGGAGTAAAATACTGCTTTAAAAACTCGGTTTGAATATCCTCCCAACTTGTCAATGAATGATGTGGGAGTGACAGAAACCAATCTCGTGCTCTTCCTTTTAAAGAAAAAGGAAACAAAGACATCCTCGTTAATTCCCGATGAGCACCATGACTTTTGGCTGTATTACACAACTCTTCGAAAAGATAGAGGTGATGATGTGGATCCTCATCATCTTCTCCTAGAAATTGGGCTCTTGTGTCAATTAAACCAAAAAGATGAGATTTTATTTCAAAATTATTTGCTCCTTTATTGGGTAAACGAATTGGATTATTAATCTGGTACCTTCTTACGGTCTGATCACATATAGGTCTCGGGTTAGGCTGGTTTCGATTATTACGATTATGCTTATTCCGATTCTGATTATTTCTATTATTCTGATTCTGTTTATTAGGTTGAGGTAAATTCTGATTAAGGTTTTGGCCATACCCTTGAGCATTAGCAATCCCTTGTTCAGGTGTTTCACCAACGGTTTCGACCATTTTCGTAACTCGATTTGACAATTCTTGTGGAATCGAAAATATCGAATAGAAAATAACACAAAATCGATAAAAAAACCACATTTTTTTTTTCTCCTCGGTAATTACCGAATCCACTCGATATTTACCGAGTAGTTTGTTTTTTTTTTTTTTTTTTTTTTCTTTTTTCTTTCTCTCTCTCTCGGTAATTACCGAAGCCACTCGGTATTTATCGAGTATTTTTATAAAAAAATTGATATCTTACCAAATAGGTAGGTACCAATGAAAATAAAAATACAAATGAGATTGAGAAATGTATTGACTTATCCTCGGCTATTATGACCACGTTTACTTTCTACTATCGAAAATAGAAAATAACTCGAATTTGGTAGAAGAAGAAAATTGGTAACTAAAAGAAGGTAGATACCAACGGAAAAATAAAAAAGAAATGTGATAAGAAGAGTGTTGACTTATCCTCGAGAATTTTGAGCTAATACAAGTAGTAACCCTAGACACAAAGAAAGAAATTAGCGATGTTTTCCCCGGCAACGGCGCCAAAATGCTGACAGACCTAAACCTAACCTTGGAAACGGCGCCAGAAAGCTGACGGACATTACCTAGGCTATACAGATCCTAACCGGCAGTGTACCGGGTCAAATTGTAGCTCTAGTCTGGTGAGTCAGGTCGTATTCCTCAGGGAAAACATGGTAATTCTTTTAAGTGGGGTTAAACACCAAGAAGCTATTATTAACTCGATCTAAGTCGCAGTTTTTAACTTTTCCTCGGGTTAGATTAGTTAGTAATGTTAGAGTTAGATGTTAGTAAAACAGAAAATAAAACAAATAAATACTAATATAATATATAGATATATTTTTGGAATCTAGCCAAGAATACTTTCTTGAATCAATATCTTTTAGTAGAAATAAATGAGACAGATCTTCCTTTATTCAAGGTGTAAATTATGTATGAATCGGTGTACTCTTAAACTAGACAACTCCTCCTCACACGAGCGTATGAAATTGTCATATGTCCATTGCATCACCAAGGTCCACAACTGTTACGGTTTTTCCGAACAGGTCCCGAGTACAAATCTACCTTTAGATAAAAAGGAGTCATTCCGTTCGTCAAACGGTCAATTTTATTTAAAAGGCTCCGGTTGTCAAAGCCGGACGATTCAACTTTCCGGTTTAAGTTTCAATTAAACCGATGATTTAACATTATTACGATCTCGAGTACAAATGTCAATAAAATTTATCTTTCCCAAGACAAATCAGCCCCCGGGTAGGAAATCGGATTCCGTTGTCACGTTTTCACTCGGCCAATTTTACCCTCCGGTCTTTCTATTTTAACGTTTCATTAAGCGCAGAAAGAAAGAGATTCATCATAATTGATTTTAATCATCATTACCAGAGTCGATCATTCATTTTACCAAAAGATTAACTAATTGATTCATATCTTGGCTAGATATATTTTTAGTTATACATAGATATATATATCGATTCTGTCAAAATGTCATGGATTAAACGGCTGGAAGTTTTCCATAATAGCCTTCTGTCAAGATGACAAAATTCTATTACAACCAAATTTAGCCTTTCGATCCAAACACTTATCAAATTCTCACATATATATATAGATAGATATAATTATATAGAACAACAAAAAGTAAAACTCAATAAAATTACCCGTTTACTTCAGATCTAAGTTGTATTCTTGAAAATAGCAACCTTTCCAAAAGCATTTTCCTACGATAATTTTCTCGAGCATTACAACATTACTACTATTATTTATTCAAATATATACATATATATATACATACATCGACATATGTATACATATACGGGCCCAAACTAAAAAGATAGATGAAATATATATATACGGATGTATATATATATTTTGGGACGTGTGTGTGTGTATATATATATAGATATATCTATATATATATATATAAAGTGTGTACAAAAAAAGAAAGAAAGAAGAAAGGGACGAAGAAGAAGAAAGGAGGAAATAGAAAAGAAGGGGCGGCTTCATCTGTTGTGCACTGCTCTCCTTATATAGAAATTTCGTGGAGCCGGACCGGGCCGGGAAAGTGGCGGACTGGGTCGGTGGTAATGATTACATAACAACTCAGCGTAATTCTAGATCCTTCGATATGATAATTATGCAATTAAAACTTGTAAAATTTGTATCTTGAGTTGTAGACCTCCAAAAATTGCAAATGAAATGCCAAAATTAAGTTCTCGAGAAACTCTACAACTTTCATGAAGGACTCTTCTCCAGAAAACGCCTTTTTGATAAGCAAATTCATACTCCGGACGTTTTGCGGGATTTTTACGAAATTGAATCAATTAGCCACTTGACCACCATTTGAGTTGTAGAAGTCCGATTGACTTGATTCAAAATCCATTGGAAAGCTTTCTTGAAGATATACAACTTTTATTAAGGAAACTTCTTCAGAAAATGTCGTTTTGATGAGCCATTCGTATTTCGAAGATATTTCGGGATTTATACTAATCCGAATCGATTAGTCAATTGACCATAACTTGAGTTGTAGAACTCCAATTGACGTAATTCAAAGTGCGTTGGAAAGATTATGTGAAGATCTACAACTTTCATTAAGAAGTCATCCCCTGAAAATGCCTCTAAGCTGGGTCAAATCTCCGTCGAAACAGGTTTTGGTTTTTAGTATGTAAGATAATTTGATCCATTTGAACTCGTAAGCTTGTGGCATCTTCTTCTAATCCTCTAAACACATCTTTTAGACTCAAAACATGTCGTTACGTGGAATATTGGTCAATATATAATCCTGCAATGAACCACCAAAATACCAAACGTAAATCCGACACGACACTCCGGTTACTAAACCGATACAAAAACTAATAAAAATACGATAATTTATATAATAACTACTACTTATACATTTGAATAAAACTTAGTAATTTTGACTTGATTTGATATAATAATGCTCAAAATGGTATCAGAAATGGGGCGAAATGTCATAAAAACGATCATAAATTTATCTCTCATCAGTTGGTCTGTTTGGCTACTTTTATTCTCACTCGATCCATCCTAAAGGGTTCAGAAGTAGTTCTGAGTTTGTAGTCGCCAGCTTGACTTTCCTTTGACCTTTCCTCAGTCAGACTTTGGGTTTTTTATCCGCCAAACTTGAACTCTATAGGACTTAACCATGGTACGCCTTCCTTCTTTTTCTATACATGCTTTCCCTTGGCTTTTCAAACCTAGGAAGAAACACGTTTCTTTCTCATCTAGAAGGGCATCTTCACGGACTGACTCATGAGCCTTCTGCCTTGCACTTTTAACCTTTCTTTCTCGTGCATGTGGCCTTCACCTACTTTGAGAATTTTTCTTTAAGTTCAAGTCCACTTTCTGAACTTTTGAATTCTTGCCAACACTACGCCTACCAAGATTAAAGCACTCGGGTAGCACTTTGCCGTGGTCCTTATCATCTTTTTCTTGAAATAAGATAGACATAAACTCCTGATCAAAGGTTTTTATATCCTCTTTCTTTCATTTCACACATCCTCTACCTTCATAATCTCAACCTCTCCAGATTCATAGCTGTCTCTACAATCCACTGGTCCATCTAGCCGTTCCGATATCTCATAAGTGGCGATGTCATTATTCAATCTCAGCATAATCTCACCATTATCATAGTCTAGGTTAGCTCGGCTTGTGGCCAGGAAAGGGCATCCTAATATCACATTCACACTGGGATCATCGGGTATGTTCAGGACGAAGAAATCGGTCAGGTACTTAAAGCATTCTATCTTAATTTCATATCCTCCAACACGCCTGCTACCATATTCACCTGCCGGTCAGCAAACCTCATCTCCCTAGTCTCACGCATGTTCACATCGAATCCGACTAATTGAAAAAGAGAAAGCGGAATTATGTTGCTGCTAGAGCTAGAATCACACAGTCCTAACCCTAATGATCTTCCATTAACAGTTATAGGAAGTCTGAAGGTACCTGGATCTTCTAATTTTTCTATCCCATCACAGTCAGGATGATCTTCCGGTAATCTCAAGACATCATCAGGGTCACTAAAATAGTCCAAGTCTTCCTCAGCGTCAGATTCAGATTTAGAACTAATTTCAATAACACACTTACCTTTACGGAAGTCCTCGTACTCTTTCAAATTAGCTTCCTTTTCTTTTTTGGCCTTAGCAGCTTCTTCCTCCGCTACTCTTTCTAGTCTCTTTGATATAGCTCGTAAACCTTCGAACCAGGATACATGGAGATTGGTCTTGGATTCCATACGTATCTCTGATGTGGAGGCATGGTGCTTGTTTGGCTAGAAATTCGTACTCGTCCTTATGAGAGAAAGTCAAAAGTGTTTTGCACTACCTTCCAGAGAACAAAACAAAAATATGGTAAAAAAAAATGCCTTAGCTGGGTCAAGACCCAACTGTTGCGGACCTAGTAATATTACAGGGATAAACACAGAATCACAGTGGAAGGATAAAAAAGGATCATTCCAGGTCTCGCAATTACGGCAGCACCTGTCGCAATTTCGGGAACAGTTTTATCTTTTCCGATCGTAAACAATGCAGGGTTTATGCAAAACAGACTCTGGACTCGATAAATAAAAATTAACAAATAGAAAAACAAAAATTATTATTTAGATTTAATGAATATATTGATTGAATTGGCCTTTGTCCCCGGCAACGGCGCCAAAAACTTGATCGTCGCGTGTAGGCCACTAACACACACGAAATACTAGCAAGTGTACTAGGTCAATCGTAGTATAGTAGAAGTGAGTCAAGGTCGATCCCATATAGACAATGTCACTCATTCAATATATCCATCAAACTAACTATGAAAACAAATAATGGTCTTCGACCAACAAAGAAACAGAAAATAAAGTTGGTTTATCTCTCCTCACCGATCTCCTAACTTGGTGTAATTAACCCTTATACCCACTTCTCCTCGTAATTACCCAGATTTAACCAGAACACGTGTTTAATTCCGTTTTAGCTATGGGTGCAATCTCCTAGTGTTATCTACTTCTTAATATGACAGTAGACGCCTATGTGACGTTAACCTCCTTCGTTGGTTGTATTAACTCACACACAATAAGATCTAGAAAGTGCCGGCAAACCGAGAACCTCCTAAGCAGCTATCGTTATATGACTAGCACGTTCCTAGGAATGATCTAGACTATGTCCTAATTAATACTTCACTTATCGTCCTTCATGTAATTTACGAATACAATAAACAGATTGGCCAGATCTAACCTACTGTTAATTAAACATGTTGATCAACGTAGTTGACACTGAATCTCCAGATTTAAGGTTACCTAAGTTGCACCGCAATTACGGTAAAGACCGCAGCAATTGCGCGAGCGGTGGTTCCTAATTATGGAATTTCATCATATGGTCCTAACTAATTCTGGTTAATTATGAGTTGTTTAAGCATGCAGGTTAATTACAACATTTTAAACAAAGTAAATCTACCATAATGAAGAATATGAATGAACGTTCAAAGATCCATACCTCTATGACGGTTGATCTAACTTGATCGACTCAAGTTAGTTGATGGCTTGGAAGAGATAACCAAAGGAAAACGAAATAATACTCAAGAGAAACTTTATTTCATAAGTAAAATATTGTATATTATCAAAGGTCTATTGTGTACCTAGTTCCTATATAATCAATTCGGAACAGCCTTTATATAGCTGTAAAAATCGACTTAAACTAGGTAAACTATAACAGACTTAATGCTTTCAATGGCGGCTTCAATTTCTTGTCCAAAAAGTCGCGCAACTACGGTTAGGGTTGTCGCAGCTGCCGGACTTCTTTTCTTCGATTCTTGGCCCAACAGATTTCTTCTAGACTTTATGACTTTGGTCCAATCATCATTTTTAGCCCAGATTCGTTCCCATTTCGCTCCATGACTTGGCACATCTGAAAAGTACGGAAATAAAACGAAACAGTACCAAATCTCGGGATAAAATGTATAGATGCAGAATTACTAACCAAGGAACCATCTATAGACAATTGACAAGTATTTCATACAATAATCCATCTATCATTCCGTAATTGAGCATAATTCGGGGTAAATAAACATATACTTTATAATACTAATTTCACGGTGATCACAGTGTCCAAGACATTGATGCCAGGTAAAGGAGGAGCTGAATGTGGTGGCAAGATCTTGAACCGAAGAGTGGTTGAAGGTGGAGGAAAAGTGATTGAGTCAATATTTGACAAATCCCCTATGATGGATGCGGCCCGAGTAATCCCTCACAAGAAAGTAGTTATTGTGAAATTCAAAATATACTGTATTATCATGGGCAAATTGGCATACAGAAAGCAAATTATTAGTAAGGGATGGGGAAACTAAAACATTATGCAATAAATATGTATGCGTAGGAGTGGAAATTGAGGAAAAACCAAGGTAAGATATTTTTAAACCTGTACCATCATCAACGTGCACTTTGTCTGGACCATCGTATGGTTCATATGAGTGGTTTAATTTTGGAGGTCATTGGTCATGTAATGTGTGGCTCCAGTATCGGGTATGTAGTCGTTGGTGTAGGGTTATGGTTGTTGGTACATGTGGTATGCATAGGGAGGCCGAGGGCTGGGACGTGGGGAGGTAATTATATTGCGGATTAGGTTACAGGCTGTTGATTGTATCTATAGTAACAGGTTTGGGAAGTGTGGCCAATACGGGAGCATATTTGAAATGTAGGGGCAAGTTCATCATTATACGAAGGACGAGGGGAGCCGCGGCCACGGCCATGCCCCCGTCTGCGAGGGTTATTATAGCCATGGCCATGGGTGGGATTATTGTGCATGGGAGGTGATGCAACATGGGCAAAATCAGGTGAGGTAGGTTCGAAGTCGAAGATGGCGATGATGAGGTGACAACCGGACAGTGATGCAATAACCGAGATTCAGTGGTGAGGAGTTGAGAGTACACCTCATCGATGGTGATGGATGAATGGGTTTCGATCATAGTGACAAGTGCATCGTAATCAGGTCCCAAACCGGCCAAGAGGTAGGCGATGAAACTGTCATCGGCAAGAGGTTGTCCGGCGAGGGATAAATCATCAACGATCTTCTTTAATTTAAAATAATAATCTATGACTGACATGTCTTGCTTTCGGGTAGCAGCCAATTATGTTCTAAGTTGGAATAATTTCGATCGGGTAGCAGATGCGAAAGCCGTTTGGAGAGCCGTCCATATTTTCGACGATGAGGTGGCGATGTAGACATGTGTCAAAACGTCATATGAAAGTGAAGAGGTGATGGTGCTTAAGATGAGGTTGAATTGTTTTAACCACTCGGTGTAGGCCGGATTAGGAGAGGTCGTTACGGCGGAGTCGGTAACAGTTGCAGCTGGTGGTTTTATTGATCCGTCAAGGTAACCATAAATGCCTTGGCCCCGTAGGTAGGGAATAATTTGTGCTCGCCATAGATGATAGTTGTTTCAGGTTAATTTAGAGATACGGATAGAAGAAGAGAGGGTGAAGGAGGGATAATTCCAAGAGGAGGAGCTGCCGGACGTGGTCTCGGAGACGCCGGACATGGATGAAGTTTAGGGAAGGGAGACGACGGAAATTTTCTAGGGTTTAGGAAAAAGAAAGTGGCGTAATACTGGAAGAGAGAAAAAAACCGCTCTCCGATACTATATTGTATTGGAAAGTAATCAAATATTTTCCACTGAATTGTAATGTGTATACAACAGTGTTTATATAGGCACACAATCTTGGACAACAAATAATAGATAATTACTAGAATATTTATATTTAAACTGCATATAATTAAAATAATAATATTCATTTTCTAGAATATCTTCAACAGTTGGATTGTAACATATTATGTATTCAGTAATGGAATCTAATGTCAATATTCATGTATCGTATTCTTCAAAAAAAAAATTAATTTCTTTCACGTATTGGAGGTATGTATGAGAAAATAGTCTATTTCACATAGTTAGTGTAACGCTCCGTTCCCGGACACCGAGTCCTTATCCGTAAATAGAACGTTCGGCACGTATAATATAAAATAAATTCTATATTATGCTTAAGCCTCTACTACGTCGTATCGAGTTTCGCATTTACGGAAGCTAAAACACTTGGGTGTATTTTTTTTTTATACAAGATACAAAATGAGAATAGAAATACAACATACTAAAGATAGAAAGATATCTTACAACAATGATACGTAAGTCTTACAACCGTACGAGTTTCTTAAAGAAAGAAAGAAAGTACAAAAAGTATCTCAAGAAATACGACATGTCTTGGAATGAAAATTACAACATAAGTCTTGTAACAATAAAATATGATAAAAACATCGCATGACAAATCATCAAATATCATCCACGAAATCCTCGTCGAACTTATGTTCCACCTGTTCATCTTCTCAACCCCAAAAACAACAAACATGCATTTGAGGTAAGTACAAATGTACTTAGCAAGAAACAGAAGTTATTGCGTTAACTAGGTTTTACAAAGAAAGGTTTGCATAGTTATTAAGTAATCTTTATTTGACCGACTCAATTCTAGGGTTCCCTTCATGCTCATCAACACGTTGTGACTAAACGTTTCTAACTTAAATTAAGTTTGTTACACCGGCACTCAAGGGCACTACGCATTGTGCTACCCACCACGAGGTATCGTTTGCAACCTATTAGTGGATCACACCAATAGCCACGGGTTAAAACCCGATAGTGTACACGTTCGGCGAAGTTCCCCTACCATTTAGCCGTTTATAGGCCAGTAGAGTTATTCACTTTATCTGACCACCCATACATCGCGATATAGACAAGTGCCTTACTGTTGGTCCCTTGGAAAGGCTAACACAAGTTTAGAGGGGTGGGTGAATAAACTTGTCACCAAAAACTTTCCCAAAAACTGAATTTAAACCAGATAGAGTTCAACTAAAGCTTGTGCGGAGTTAAGCTAACTCAACTGAGTATAAGTCAATACAGACTTATTCTTAGTCTAGTTAACTGGCAGTGGATTGATTTATCCTTTATAAAATATAAGTTATCAGATAACTTGTTGAGTCAGTTTCCTAAAATTGCTGTATATAAGAACTAGATAATTATGACTGTAATGAAGTAAGTAAATGCGTAAAATAAATAAACAAGAATTATAGAGGTTCCAGGTGGCGTAATCCTATCAGTCCTCTCTTCCCCTGTGATGCGGAGGAAAATTCCACTAGAACTTCTTTGAGATGGCCCGGTTACAAAAAGTTCTAAACTGATAGTCCTTGACTAATCCCTTGCTTCACTATCGAAACACATGTAGAACAGGTAGAATTGCTGCTCTTCAATTGTTTGAAACACTGGTCCTTGGAGGGTTGAATTGCCTCTTCACCAGCTCATCACAACCACAGTCTTCCTGACTGCACTCAACTGTCCTTCACACCTTCTTGGTGTTTCACAGTCTAAACCTTTGATAGAATCAAAGTTGAGACTTGAATCAATAACTATGATTCAATTGTGATTTGAGCTTTTCTTCTAGATATATAAGTTATGCACAGCTCTGTATTTCTTCAAATGAATGATCTTGATTTTTTTTTAATGCTAATGAACACTTGAAGAAATTTCTTGATCTTGCAATTAAGTATTTAGTAGGAATTCTTTTAAATTGGCTTTTCCCCCTTAATTTGATCTTTCTTGACTAGATTAATTCTTAGAATTCCTCCTTCTCCCCCCTTTTCTTTATGATAGAAGTGGTCTATTTATAGGGGTTTATCTAACGGTCAAATTTCTTTGAGTTCAAATCCTTGTAGCCGTTAGTGGTCCTGCTTTATTGCTTGTATGTTTATGTCAGAACGGATAGATTATCCTCCAATCATAATTCTTGAATTGTAACGGTTGGATTCTTCTTCAGTTTAGTTGAACCTTAGTTCTGAAACTGATTTACTGAGAACATTATCAGTTCTCAGTTCTTAAGAGCATTAACTGAGTTTTTACTCTTCTTCAAAAATCAGTACTCCAGTTTTTCATCTGATTATAAATGACTTAATCAGAGTACACCAAGGAATTAATCAGCAAAGACATTATTGTCCTTATGTGTCTTAGCTCCCAATACAAGATCCATAAAGTCAGTTCAGGTCATCATAATGTTGCCTGAAGTCTAGCTTTACAGTCTCGTCGTAGTCTTCATAACTGAGTTTGAACCCTCAGTTCTTCAATCTTCTATAACTGAGTATGTGACCCTCAGTTCTTCATTAACTGAGTTTGAAACCTCATTTCTTCAGTCTTCTAGATAAGCCAACCGAGTTTGTGTCCCTCAGCGAACTTATCTTCTTTAGTTTTCATATTGGTGTGCTCTGTTTTCCAGTTTAACTAATTTCCAGTTTCCTGTTATCTCAGTTTCTTGTTATCTCAGTTCACAACCTAGAAATATTACAGTGCTTGTCTGATTTAACTTATACAAATATCAGACTCTTTCAGTGCTGTAAGATTGTGTACCGGCTACTACACAGAAGTACATTAGTGATCGGGAACTTGTCTGACCAGTTGTACGTAAAGTGTAGCAGTTAGTAACACCATATTTCTGAGATATCGAAGGCCTTTCGAGCCGCAACAACACAAGAGTGACTTGCGTACCTCTCTCGAGTGACTAACGTACCTCTTTAGAGCATTAAATCCTCGCACATAATTAAGGGAGCCATTGAAAGGTGACTAAAACACCAGAAACGGGGACTACCCGAGCTAATGATAGAGGCAAGAACACTTTCCGGCCAAGTCTTTAACTTATACAAATATCAGACTCTATTAAATCCTATACATTGATATCTAGACATCTTTTTGCTTTGCACTATAACAGCTAGTTATGACACTTCATCAATCGGGTCTAGAACAATGACTGAATAAGTGATGAATCATCATCAAAACATAAATTTTATTTCCAACAATTTCCCCCTTTTTGATGATGTCAATACCCTCCTTAAAAGCAATGCAAAAAGATAAAACAAGATACAGTGAGTAACACAATGAACTGAGAAACTGAGAATTTATTGATATCTGAGTTACGGAACTGGGTAATAGAATATACAGCATAATAAAAAGAATTAAAAGACAGCTTCTTTTTACTTAATAGTTAAACTCAATTGATTGTCATAAGCTTCAGCAACATTCCTCATAGCATCATTTGTTGTCGTGCTTTCGATTCCATGGATGCTTGCCCATATGTTCCATGATTCAGATAAGTTGTGCTTGCCGAATAATTTGCTTTTGAAAAGAATAGCGAAAGTAAAAAACAGATGTCCTCAGCCTTTCAGTGGTGGCTGTTTTTAGTAGACTCTGAACAAATTCAGGTTCAACCTTATCTGATTCATTATCTAGAGTACCATTCTTTTCCCATTTCTTAAGTTTGTTCCAGTAATGCATGAGAATTTTCTGCATATGTAGAAATATTTCTAGAGATTCTTGTCTTGATTCTCCTTCTCTGACTGGTAGATTTTTGAATAAACTGTAGAGATGAGAATCCAAGCCAATTCTTTTATCAGTTGGCTCTGAGTATTTAGCAATCAGCTCCATTTCCTCATCAGTGAAGTCTCATATAGCTTTCTTCAGTTCAGTCAGTTTATCATCAATGTTTGCAAGGACTTGTGGCATCTCAGTTGCATGGACTTTTAAGATGTCCAAACTTTCCCTCTTATTGACATCATCTTTATCAATTAGGCTTTTGATCTAATTGTTCAGATTCTGCTGAGTTGATGCCAAAATGGTTTGAGCTACAACTGAGTCCTCCATGCCATTTTCCATTAGAGTCATTCTGTCAACCAGATTATTGAGAATACCTTCCCATCTATCTTGGGTTTCATCTCTTCTTGCATTGTTTTCAATGGTTGTCTTTCGAAGCTCAATCAGAGTGTCTTGACAGTTACCAGTGACAATATCCATATTCTTTTCAAGTTCGCTTCTTTCATTTTTGCTAGCCTCTAAGGACTTTAACTTTTCCAAACAAACTGTTATCGTCCTTCTGAATTCTGATTATCTCATTATGATAAAATTTAATGAGATCAACCTAAGGTGGCATGTCTTTTGGGCTTCCAGCTTGTTGTTCATTGGCTTTGCTTGTCTCAGCCTCAGTTGATTTAGCTTGCTTCAGCGGTGAGAGAACAACTTGCTTCAGTTTTTCTTTGTATTCTACTGATTTTCTTCTTTCTTTAGATTGTTTTCTAATTTCTTCTAGACCTTATTGATCAACATTTCTTGCAGGTGATATTTGTACGATAAATTCTTCATCAGATTCTTCTTCAGCCATGTTTGCCACAGTTCTTGTTAGGAAATCTACGCGGGAACGCAGCGGAATTTAAAATTTTATTTCCTTTTAACCAGGATCGACTTCGTTTAAGCAATAAACAAATAAGTAGTAGACGGTGGTTACCTTGGTTGATCTAAAAGATCGACGCTTTGACCGTCTAAGGAGAGTAGTTATGCATAGAGCCGCTCAAGTGTTCGGCCTCTATCGCTAGTCCACACGAACAGCCCGCCGGAATCCCATCATGGATTACTATTGAAAAACTCCGGTTGCTATACCGACCTTTTTCCCCGCTCTCAAACTCTCTATAGGATGCTCTCTATTTTACACAAGAACTATTAGTTCTTGGAATTGTGTTGTCAAAAGAGCTTGACACCCATCTCCTATTTATAGTGGTTGGGGCGCCCCATATAGTGTGGAGGAGAAGAAAACCTTTTACCAATAAAATAAGGAAAATATAATAGATTGATTTATCTCATTTAATTATAATATCTTATATTAAATATTTCCAAGATATTGTCAATATCTTATATTGACTATATTTATCTTATTACCATAAATCAATTTACACATGTGTGCAAATCTATAGTCATTAATATCTAATATTAATATATGATAATATTATTTATTTTATCAATCAACTTGCACAATCCAAATACATCTAATGTACTTGGAAAGTGGCGCCTAACATACATATCAAATATATATATATGTTTAATAAATTAATATAATATAATACTATGATTAATTAATTTGCAAAATACATGTGTATCAATATACATATATATTTTCGACATATGTATCTAAATACATACATTTAATTAATCAACATAATTAGTATCTTGTATTATATTTATTCATAATAAATAAATACCACCATATTAATTTACCTTTATAACCTTTATAGTACGAGATAAATTCTTTCCTTATTTGGTTATCCACTATAACCACATTTTAATCCGGCTAGATGTTCTTATATGTGTGACCCGATAGGCTTCCGAATATGTTGGCCGTAGACACAAAATGCAAATTACAAAAATGCCCTCCATGCCTAACGATCACGGGATGTCGTCTAGCAACACACCGTGACCCCCAATCATCGGAAGAGTCAAATGCAATGACTACTACCATTCATGTGAAACAGTTACCGTGTAACTTACAATCCTATCGCTGTAATTATATCCATACGATCGTATCTCGAGTGTCGATACATTAACGATCGTATCTAATAATCTGGATATCATGCTCTCTCGAAATAACTCATTTACTCCCACTTTGCAAAGATTCACGAGAGCTAGACATTCCTTATAAGAAGGCCATTTCGGATATTCGATCCCAATCATAGGATACACGATTCCCAGATGACCAATCATGTATACTCCGCATGCTTCAGTATCACACCCAATCACTACCGCATGATCGCCCCGTGGCTAGGGGAAACCTCAATAGTGTCAAAGCATGACAATCCACACCGTGATGCCATGAAGACTCCGGTCTTAAGGATAATTACACAACCGCCACATAGTGTGACACTTAATGTAAGTGGGTCAGTCTAACATACGCATTCTCTAATACACGTCCACGTACAGTCCAAGTGTCTCTACACTTTGATAGACGAGATCTATCCCTGCCCTTAAAGATAGAAGACATCTAATACGTGCTAGCATGTTCATACTATCAATGCCCTGTTTAATAGTACATCAACCTAGAGACATTTAAGTATCAAACTTATTAAAGTGATTAGAGATCTCATCAACCATAATCGCCTATCATGGTTTCTCTATCACGGTTTAAAATACTAAGGACGTTATCATATAACAATTCATAATTGGTTCTTTAAAAGAACATATATATAACAACATAAAAGCCATTTAATATATGTACAAACATAAAGAAATAGTAGAAATGATCCGACCCGGTCGGATCCGGTCCAACCCGATTGGGTTTAGGACACTATTTCAACAATCTCCCACTTGGCCTATGACCAATCACTCGCACACACAAGACCAAGTTGAAACACAGGAATCTCATGCAATACTCGAAACCAGCTCTAGCCATGAATGGATCGCTATCCGTGGGGACTCAAAGTATCTTCATATCATGTTCCAAATGACCTAGTCAAAGGAACCGCCTCAACACACACACGAATCTCTAACGAGACCCTGGTCCTTGCTTCAAGCAATGAATCCACTTACTATATCAGCCATAAAGAAATGGTGGAAGAACCGTTCAAGGTTCAAGAATGAACCTCATAGACTCATGTACTGCTCCTGCTGTGCCTCCAAGGCACTACTGTCTTTTGGCCTAGTTATAGAATTTACAGTGACCCATGGCTAAGAACATTTCCAGCCCACTGTATCACTTAATCAAAGTGACTGCAAACCCAGACTGTAGCTCCCACTCGCCTTCGTAAGACTCAGGATATACGTCTGTATATCTACGTTTATCTAATTCCAAGTTTCAATAAACTAGGAACTCTTCCTTAACTTGTTTAAGGATATTCTCGACATTCACCAGATTTACTTTCATACTTGCTCATGACTATTCATGGACTATGAACATCCGGCATTACCTATAAGATGGTTCCTATCGCAGTAGCGAAGGAAACCTTCCATAAGCATCATCTTTCACCTCATCTTTAGGACGAACGTCCTAACATAGATAGATCTTGAGAACACTGGCTAGCAGTATCCCCGTCGTGATCTATGCTAAACTCTTTTAGCATCACATCTATATAGGTAAACAATCATCTAACAACAGTTAAATCTATCGCTATAGATTCTTATTTCTAAAATAAGAACTGCCAATCCAAGTGCTTTAGTAAAGATCTTGAACTACCAACATTAATTGACTATGAAATGGGGTATTAATTCTCGAGAGAGATACCCAATACCATACTCAAAAATCGTAACATACTCCCACTATCCATCTTGCACATTGGGCATATCCTTCTTTTGACTAAATCAAACTCCTTTGATTATCAAACAAAGAAATCGTCTAGAGAAACTTGTTTGAGTCCATAAATGGATCTCGTGGGCTTACATATCATGTCATCGTCTATGAACATCGAGCTGTTTGCCCAACGTCTTCAACACTATCATATAGCCATGATACGAAGTTACAACAAGCATAGTCTGAATAGAACTGGGCTCAGCCTTACAGGGACATACCCTCTAGGTAAGACAGAATAGGTTCATAACCTGGTTGTCACTGATAGAATCTAATTCAGATATTATGGCTCCTGGACATATCTCTAAATCTTGCCTTTCAAACATTCTTTCATAAGTCGTGAGATATTCATTCTTCAAGATGAACATACCAGTAGCCCTTTCAGGCTTTAAGGTTATCTACAGACTTACAGAACTTTTGTGTGCACTGAGCAGTGATCTACACCTCATCGCTATGTGGCGTCTGCTCACGTTCCTGTGGTTGAATATCTCTTTGTGGTTCTCAAACTACCTTTGAGATCTAAACCTACTCCCACTGTTTCTTTTGGAAGAAACACTTCCTCTAGAAGACAGCATGTTTGGAGGAAAACATTTTGCTCCGCGGATAAGTAAGTAATATCTAGCGTGCTAGCTAAGACATTCCACAAAGTTGCATATGTCGTATTCGGCTCCAAGCCTTTCTGATTCTGCCTATGACAACTTCAAATCATCGGTTAAGATAGATTCGACATTATCCCCTTCCATATCTAATATGGAATTTATTCAACCTTTATTCTTTGGAACTCGGTTAAGTATAAGGGCACTATCCCGAAACAGGTAAGGGATACTTCGCATGGCTTGCGTCACACCTTTTTCATATAAAGTGTTGTTTCCATTTTGGGAACACAATCTAATTGCGTATCCCAAAGATGATATCCTTCAAGGGAGAATCTTATTCCTTTCAGACGACTTCTGAAACACCCTTCAGGTATTAATTACTTCAATCCAATTGGAGATTAATTCCTAAATAGCTCATCAATCTCATATTCGTACTAGCTCAAACTTTTCGGACTTTCCGAATTATGCACTTCACTGAGTCCACTTGACTATTTCTAAAAATAGTCGTAGAGATTAACAAACAATTATTTGTGGCATTAATTGTCATAAGCCAACAAACATCGGTATGTTTAGGCTTTAGACAATTTTTCTAGAATTTATAACCTTTTCATAAAAGGGTATTTTAGTCATCTTTAGATAAGACACGTATCGCCCACATGATTCATAATCACATGGTTCAGACATCATCTAAATGACATTTGATTATACGTTTCTCTTCCAGAGAGTCGACATCTAGAACAACTACAAATATCAAGGATAACAGGCATACAAATGTTTAGTTGAGATCTCATCACATATATCAACTATATATTGACATCAATCTATTATGTTAGATTCAGTGACCTTCCAACTTTATCGGAATAACATTTATTCTTTACAACTGAATATGTCTACTAAATCCTAACAAATAACTGAAAGTATGTTCTTCATAAGAACCGGAACATAATAACATTTATTTAGTTCCCTTATCAGTTTACTAGATCAAGAATATGGTAAGTGTCACAACGTTTGCTTCACCTTTCATATCTGTATATAATCTTTCTAATTTAATCACACTCGCAAGATATCATATATCTAAGAGTTGACTTGAACTTAGATAGATTTATCTCAACACACTTTCCTAGAATAGAGACTTCAATAAGCTCTCTATGTAAGCACACGCCCTAACTTTCCTTTTTAATCCCTTAAGCACTTGAAAAACGTTTCTTATTGTAGTCTTCATAATACTTAAGAAAGATCACAAGAGCTATGTCTTTGATTTCCTTTCATAAAGAAAATCCAAAGTTTATTAAATAGTTTATTTAACCTTTTGAATCGTATTCAAAACATTAACTATTTAATTAACCTTTAAGCAATGGTAGAATTAAGTCGATACTTAAATCTTACAATTTTGAAAACAACCTTTCCAAAATTTGATGTTTTCATTCTTATCCAGCGTTTGAATTAATTGTCATCGTATGACAGAATGATCATCTTGGATCGTATCCAATATATGATTAATTCGTTGAAACTTATTTCAAATGATTTAATCATATCATGAGCTTCCGCTTCATTAATAATTAAATTCTTGGAGCACTGCATCAATTATGTAGTCTCTTTGTCTCTAAATACTATAACGGAATTGCCCGTGTCATTGCTTATTTTAAAAGGATTAAAATTACTTAACCCTATTTGAGAACGTTTCTCAAAAGGTAACAGTCATAATTTGGTTTTACTAATCGAGAATAAAACATAAATATAAAGTTTGCTAAAACTACAACATAAAAAAATGAAAATAAAAGAGTGTTGTTGTTTATACACGCAAAATCAAAAATGGTCTTTTGATTTATGATTTTGCTCCCACTAGTCAACTACTCCCAATTGACTTTCAAGAATCTTTCAAAATTCTTTAGTGGCCAAGATCCCATCTGGTTACCCCGATTCCCGACGAGGGCCGATCAACCGGAATAATTCGAAAGTTATGTAACACTTACCAATCACATCTCTATGTGACTCTTGGTGGTTGACTAATCAACTCTTTGACAATTCACATCTTTATGTGGTAGTCAACCCCTTGCCTCTAGAATAAGACGGTCCTGACGAGGGCCAATGACCGCAATACTCTAGTCAAGTCATAACCCAATATTCGCGAGATCTCATACGATCATATCTCAATAACGACGATATACCCGTGGTAGGTCAACTCCCGACGAGGGTCGATCAGTTGGATCCGAACAAAGGCTCTTCACCGTCGCTATAATATTGGGAGACAATTTTTCTACTTGATTTTTTGTTGTGGAAGTATTTACGTAAATTAATTCACTTAATTAATTTTAATTACGGTCTCATCAAATATATCTATCTCTATAGACATACATCCTACACATTTATCTAGATCGTGCCTAGTCATGCATCTATCGTATCATATAAAATAAATACAAACTCAAAATAAATAAATGCGTAAAGTAACCCGTATGATCATGGACTTTTCCTAGGTGCGCTTTCGAATACAAACTGACGAAACCGCGGGTCGCAATCTAAAGGTAGTTGCAACCGCCAATAGGATCTTTAATGCTCCATTCTCCAATGGGATATTTATTTTCGTCTTTCTTTGGTCTTCATCTTCTGCTCCATTCTTGTTACATTTAATTCTATCTAATAAAATAAATACACCCGCCGCACACAGGAGGAGCTAACGGGAATAGGATAAATGCAGAAAATAATCTAGGTCACGTTCTTCATAACGGCCTAGGACAATTTTTAAACCAACAGAAAAGTTAAATCATTCACATCTATCCTATCGGTCGAGTCCATGATCAATCGGGGTCCATATAATCATATTATATCTACTATATCTAATCCATACAATAACATCTTATGAAAAAGATAAAATTAAAATTTAACTACTTTCGTCTTAATTAATCAATTAACATTTAATCTATTAAATAATTTTATCCAATCAATTAACTAATTAACATTTAATTAATTAAATGATTTTAATCGAAATAAAATTAACGATTAATTTGAAACGATTTTAATTTTAATTTTAATAAATTAGAACTATTCCAATAATAAATCAAAATTAAAATTATGTCTCTTTTGTTTCTTTCCTTTTGATTCCTAATCAAAAGGGATGCATTTGGTTTCCTAAACCAAAAGGCATCTTCCTAAACCAAATTTGGTTTAGGCCTGGCCACTTTCCAAAATCAAAATTTTGGAAGTGGCCTAGGCCTAGGCCTTTTACAAATCAAATATTTGAAAAGGGCCTAGGCCTATTCCAAATCAAATATTTGGAAATGCCAAATAATTTTGGTTTAGGCCTGGCCACTTTCCAAAATCAAAATTTTGGAAGTGGCCTAGGCCTAGGCCTTTTCCCAAATCAAATATTTGGAAAGGGCCTAGGCCTATTCCAAATCAAATATTTGGAAAGGCCAAATAATTTTGGTTTAGGCCTGGCCACTTTCCAAAATCAAAATTTTGGAAGTGGCCTAGGCCTAGGCCTTTTCCCAAATCAAATATTTGGAAAGGCCATTATTATTTTAATGCCATGTGGCATCCCAATGGCCCAAACTATTTGAACCATTGGTTAGCCACATGATACAACTAAAAACAAAGGAGGAATTACGAATCACAACAATGAACCATATTGAATCACAAAATACACAAAACAAAAATTTGGAGATCCGCCAGCATTGACCGGTCAACCGACTGCCGGCAGCAGGTTGCCCTGCTGCCGCCGCCAGTCGGCCGAGCACCAACCGATCTCGTTTTTTTTTTCTTTTCATGTATCACTTTTGCGAATCAAAAACCTTTCATCTTTTAATTACGTGATTTAAACGATAAAATTAACTACGCAAAATAACATGCTTATTGCTTAAGCTCGAAGCTCTCCCTGATACCACTGTTAGGAAATCTACGCGGGAACGCAGCGGAATTCAAAATTTTATTTCCTTTTAACCAGGATCGACTTCGTTTAAGCAATAAACAAATAAGTAGTAGACGGTGGTTACCTTGGTTAATCTAAAAGATCGACGCTTTGACCGTCTAAGGAGAGTAGTTCTGCATAGAGCCGCCCAAGTGTTTGGCCTCTACCGCTAGTCCACACGAACAGCCCGCCGGAATGCCATCATGGATTGCTATTGAAAAACTCCGGTTGCTAGACCGGCCTTTTTCCCCTCTCCCCAACTCTCTATAGGATGCCCTCTATTTTACACAAGAACTATTAGTTCTTGGAATTGTGTTGTCAAAAGAGCTTGACACCCACCTCCTATTTATAGTGGTTGGGGCACCCCATATAGTGTGGAGGAGAAGAAAACATTTTCCCAATAAAAAAAAGAAAATATAATAGATTGATTTATCTCATTTAATTATAATATCTTCTATTAAATATTTCCAAGATATTGTCAATATCTTATATTGACTATATTTATCTTATTACTATAAATCAATTTACACATGTGTACAAATCTATAGTCATTAATATCTAATATTAATATATGATAATATTATTTATTTTATCAATCAACTTGCACAATCCAAATACATCTAATGTACTTGGAAAGTGGCGCCTAACATACATATCAAATATATATATGTTTAATCAATTAATATAATATAATACTATGATTAATTAATTTGCAAAATACATGTGTATCAATATACATATATATTTTCGACATATGTATCTAAATACATACATTTAATTAATCAACATAATTAATATCTTGTATTATATTTATTCATAATAAATAAATACCACCATATTAATTTACCACTATAACCTTTATAGTACGAGATAAATTCTTTCCTTATTTGGTTATCAACTATAACCACATTTTAATCCGGCTAGATGTTCTTATGTGTTTGACCCGATAGGCTTCCGAATATGTTGGCCGTAGACACAAAATGCAAATTACGAAAATGCCCTTCATGCCTAACGATCACGGGATAGCGTCTAGCAACACACCGTGACCCTCAATCATCGGAAGAGTCAAATGCAATGACTACTACCTTTCATGTGAAACAGTTACCGTGTAACTTACAATCCTATCGCTGTAATAATATCCATATGATCGTATCTTGAGTGTCGATACATTAACGATCGTATCTTATAATCTTGATATCATGCTCTCTCGAAATAACTCATTTACTCCCACTTTGCAAAGATTCACGAGATCTAGACATTCCTTATAAGAAGGCCATTTCGGATATTCGATCCCAATCATAGGATAAGCGATTCCCGGATGACCAATCATGTATACTCCGCATGCTTCAGTATCACACCCAATCACTACCGCATGATCGCCCCGTGGCTAGGGGAAACCTCAATAGTGTCAAAGCATGACAATCCACACCGTGATGCCATGAAGACTCCGGTCTTAAGGACAATTACACAACCGCCACATAGTGTGACACTTAATGTAAGTTGGTCAGTCTAACGTACGCATTCTCTAATACACGTCCACGTACAGTCCAAGTGTCTCTACACTTTGATAGACGAGATCTATCCCTGCCTTTAAAGACAGAAGACATCTAATACATGCTAGCCTGTTCATACTATCAATGCCCTGTTTAATAGTACATCAGCCTAGAGACATTTAAGTATCAAACTTATTAAAGTGATTAGAGATCTCATCAACCATAATCGCCTATCATGGTTTCTCTATCACGGTTTAAAATACTAAGGACGTTATCATATAACAATTCATAATTGGTTCTTTAAAAGAACATATATATATGACAACATAAAAGCCATTTAATATATGTACAAACATAAAGAAATAGTAGAAATGATCCAACCCGGTCGGATCCGGTACAACCCGATTGTGTTTAGGACACTATTTCAACAGTTCTTGCTATTTCTAGCATAGACTTATCAGTTGGAGATTGATAACCTCCTTCATCTTTTTCTTGTTCATCAGATACAGTTCTAGAAGTAGAAATTTCACTGCTTTCTTCAGAATTACTAGAATCATCATCAGTATTCTGATCAGTTTCAATGTTCTTTTCTTGTAAAGAGGCAAGAATCCCTTTCTGCAAATTGGGATCTTCCTGAGAATCATTATCATCATCACCCTTTTTGAAACTTCCACCAGCTGTGGCATCCTTCCAATAACTATTTCTGATCAGCGCATATCCTTGATTTAAGAATTCATCGGTATTGATCATTTCTGAAAGATTGGTAATGTTGTAGAGATCAAATACCCATTTTTCAGTAACTTCCATTTCTACTAGCTGACTCCTTTGATTGGCGATAGAACCGAATTTCCAGATTTGATAATTGCGCAATCGCTCATAATCAGCTGACATCAGTTCTCCATGATCAGTTGAGAACTTAGATTGAGTAACAATCTCTTCAGATCCTCTTGAGATCTCCTGGGCAACATCCAGAATATCTCCATTTCTCAGAATATCTTCAGTTTGCATTGGGTCAGTTTTGCTGGCCTCCCTCAGCATTGGCTGGGATGACTGATGTACCTTTTTCAATGGCTGAAATTGAGATTATCGGTTCAGTTTCCAAATATTTGTCACTAACAAGTTCTTCAGCAACTTGTTCTCCAACAGGCTCAAGTTCCAATTCAGTAACTGGAACTTCTTTCATCATGGATTCAATGAGTTCTTCTTCATGGACCAGCTCATCCAGGTGAATGACTCTAGTCGATCTTGATTCTACTTCAGCTCCTTTATCTTCAGAGTGAGAAAAAAAATTCTTTGATTGATTCCTCAAATTCTAATCTGGAAGCAGATTTTTGAGGTGTGGATCTAGATTTTGAAAGTAACAAAAGCATGTCCATCGTTGCTTTGTCAATTAACCTTTCTTCACTGTCAGATCCTTCATCATCATGCTCAACTCTCAGGGTCTGTTCCCCCTGAGTGTCAGCTTCCTTCTGTAAGTCAGCCTCAACATTCTGTTCTCTGTTGACAACTTCAGTTTCCTTTGTCATTTTGATTTCTTTTGAATGTGTAACTAGCTCTTGAATTGGTAAAGCTTCAGTTACTGTTGGTCCCAGAGAAGGGTGAAACTATAGTCAGAGGGGGGGTGAATGACTATAGTGGAATTTCAAAAACTTTTCTTATGTTTAAAAGCTTTTGGACAGCGGATAAGTCCATTCTTACTATGTTGTTTTCAAATCAGTTTAGACAATCACAGATATAAGTTATGATCTAGGCAATTTAAATAAATGCTGTAAAGTAAATTGCAGAAAGTAAATTGACACAAGGCTTATAGTGGTCCAGGGTGGTGTAATCCCTTAATCCACTCTTCTCCTGCGATGATTGGAGGAATTCACTATTGTTTTCACAGATACAATAGTATGATTGTCCTTGACTTCCCAATCTTCACAATCTACAAGACTATCACTCATTGACTGCAACAGCTTCAGTGATTCAGTCTCTTTCACTGCTCCTTGAGATCAAAATCCTTCAGCAGCAGACACAACTCCTTCTCAGATTGCTTCTGATTCAGTTGCTTCAGTTTGATGTGAATGAGATTCACAAACTTGCTTGATCAATCTCAGTGCTGAATATAAAATTGTAGTTCTGATGTCTGAGTTGATCTCTAGATAAGTCCTTGTAAGTTCAGAGAGAAGGTTTTTCAAATTGACAGAGTTTCTGCTTCCTTTTTTGCTTTTTGTTAATTGTAGTTTATTTTTCTGTCAATGCCTACTATTTATAGCCTTGAATATCCTTGATTTGAAATTCCGTCCGTTGGCTAAATTAATGAGGGAATGATCCTTAATTTTATTCTTGATTCCCCCTTAATTGTATTCTCCTTGATTTCAGTGCTTGGATTTTTCCTTCAAATATATATAGCAGAAAATCCGTCCTTGATTGATCCTCTATTGATTGTGCATTTAATGCATGATCTTCTGAATCTTCATCATATTCCAAAATCTGATTTGGTAAGATTTACTTCGCCGTTCTCAGAGCGGTTGAGTGATTCATCTGACTTCGCCGTTCTAGATCTTCCTTCACCGTTTTGTCTTCACTTAGCTGAAAGTCGGTTTACTGCACCGATTCACTGTTTTCTTCATTGTTTAAGTATGAGGAGAATCTTGTACTTCACTGATCCTTGATTGGGGTGAGATCAGTGTACACCATATTTGAATATTAAGTTTCAACACTTGAAACATAACTTAGATTTATCCAAGGTCATCACAGACTTCCTTGGTTATAAGTCAGACCATAATGTCTTCATTACTTCTCTGCTGGTGCTTGGCTGGCTTCACTCTGCCGAAAGTCTGTTTTTACTTTGCCGTCCTACCAACTAGTACAATACTTGTCTGACTCAACTTATACAACATGTCAGACTCTAAGTAAAGACTTATACAGAGAATTCTAACTTATTTCAGGCTTGCTATAACAGTTAGTATGGCCATCATCAAAACATAATAAAATGTTCCTAACAATTTCCCCCTTTTTTGATGATGCCAAAACCCTCATAAGCCTGAACATAAGTGATCCAAATTGTTTATAATAAATAGTAGAGCAGAACTCAACAATTTTATTCATCCATCAAGGGCAATAAGATATTGCATCTTTTTATTTAAACGACAAAGGCAAATGGTAAAATCAAATTAAATTAAGCAAAAGGTCTACTTCTTCATTTCTTCAAACCTGATGCCTTTGCCTTTGCTTCCCTTTCCTTTTTCTGTTTGGCTTGCCTTCTTTTCACTGGAGCTTACAGGATTAGAGCTTTCTTCCCCCTTTTTGGAAGCACTAAAAAATGCTTCAAGATTTGTCGTTGTTGTGTCAGAATCAGGGAGAGGACCATACCTCCTTTCCAGTATCTTGTTGTTGGCCTCACCAACTTTGATTAGAAGGTCCAATTGCTTGCCATAATGCTCCATTACCTCATCCAGATGCTGAATTTGATGAGTGTGAGCATTGAGGGTGTCCACCAATGGCTTAAGATTGTTGTCAATCGTCTCAGCATGGAACTCAAGATTGGTTTGGACATGGTGAGGAATGAGTTGCTGTAAATTGCAAAGCAGGTTTCCTTGTATCTCCATGACCTCATCTTGTATTTTGATATGATTGATGAGGGCCTCAATCTTGTGGTTGAAGGAGGTTGCTTCAATCCTTAAGGCATTCTTCAGGTTTTGCCTGCTGTAATACTGCCTTTCCATGTCCACAATGAGGGGTTGAATGTCCAAATTGAAAATCCTATCAGGATCAATTTCATGTGGTGCCACATTGACATCCTCATCATCTGCATCTTCCCCTTTCTCACTTTCCACTTTAACTTCCTCTTCTTTCTCTTCTTCCTCTTTTTCTTGTTCTTCCTCGTGTGACTCAGAGTCATTTAGAGGTTGCTGTTGAGTGTGGGCTGCTTCATCAGTTGTTGTTCCCTCTTGTGCAATAGTGGGGGAGTTGACAAGTTCGGCTGAGTGAGCTTTATCAGTTGGCTCACTCAGCTGTTCGTCAATTTTGCCAATGCTCTTGAAAAGCACTTCTTGAAGTGTCAATTCATCATCAGAAATTCCCAAATTTTCTTGATTTGCTTCAGAATGACCACCTTCTGAGTGTTCATCCTCGGACTCAGCTTCTTCCTCATCTATCTCCTCCTCTTCAGTTGAAGTGATTCTATATCCTTCCTCACCTTCCTCCAGGTAGGTGATTTCCTCTTGTTGCTTTTCTTCTTCTATTGCTGTGTCATCATTGATTGTCACAGGTTTATTCAAGTTGCTGGTTCCAGGCCGAGAGATGTTTTCATGTGCCTTCTGGGATCTGGTTCGTCTTCCCACTCCTGATCTACTGCCTTCAGGTTTCTTTCTTTTGCTCCCAGCAATGGGTTTGGGTTTCATGGAAGCCTTGATGTAAGTAAACATTGTCTTTGACTTGTGTGGAGACTGCAAATTTGTGGGTTGTACTTTCAATGCGTTGAACAGGTGTTGAAGAGGGAACCCATATGATTTCCTCTCCCAGAAATCGCCCTTTTTCTACAAACCCTTGCTTGGTGCCGTTATTGATAAATCAATTTCCTTTTGAATCTGATCCTTCAATCGATTGAAAACAAATGTTGCCCAGTCGAATTTGGTACCTTCGTAGATGATGGCCATCAGTCTGATCCGTACCTCAGTTAGGTTTTCCATTGACCCCTTTCTGCCTTCGATATTCTTGGTGATGACTGGTGCAAATTCAGCAAACGGAAGTTTGAGCATTGATATGGGTAGATTGTATGTTTTGTTGTTTCTTCTGGGGTTCTTGGCTATCTCAGCCCAGAATTTCTTGGTGTCAATCGTCATAAACTTGACATTAGCCGGACCTATTATGGGAAGTTGCAGGTATCTGTTGAGTGTACCAGGCGTGATGACTATTTCTCTTCCAAAGATTGAGCTCTTTATGCAATCGACTTCAGTCTTCTTTGTGCTGGGCACAAACTTGGCATTTTTCCAAAATGCTATCAGATTTTCATAGAAAATTCCAGTTATTGGGGGGTTTAGGAAGGTCATCAGCCCTAAATTCGAACAGCAATCAACCAAGCGTTGAGCTTTTTCATCATTATCACAAAACGAGAGATAGTGTTCAGGTTTGAAAAACAAACCAGTGATGATTGATTTTTCGTAGAATTTTTCAGTAGGAGAGATTGTGGAGGATGAAGCCATTGATAAGTAATTGATGATTAGAAAAGAATACTTCGAGTTTTCAGAGAGAATCAAAAGTAGGGTTTGTAATTTTGCAAGAGGATGTAAAGATTTATGAAAATCTCTAAGTATCGTTTATATAGGATGGTTTGGGTAGTGTGAACGTGGTTTGAATGTGCAAGGATTTTATGACATAATGGCGTGATTTTGTGAATGTAAATCGCGATATTCGAGTGTAATGGGGGAGTGTATTGAGGTAAGTAATTATAGAGCCCAGGAATCGAGGCGTTTATAATTCGAAAAATAATATGGTTACCTCCATGATCATAAGTTGATCTCCACGTGTGTAATCTTCCACAGAATAATCCTGCATAATTTCCTTATTCTCCACGTGTAATAAAAATTGATTTTGTTCACACTTTAATTTGTCCAAGTCTTCATTTAGGTGGAGTGCCTTGGCTGGTCACTTAGCCGATGTAGTGAATTCTTCACTGAGCTGCTCGATTTTACCGTTCCTAACAATCAGTTAAGTTAACTTCGCTGGATACCAGTGCCTTACCTGCTACATCCCCTGTAACGGCAAAGGTTTAAACAGGTGATCAAGTCACTTAGCCTATTACTCTAGTTAGCTGCTCTTTGGTGCTTAGTCAACTTTTAATCATTCCTAACTCAGTTCTTAACATGCTGAATCTTTCATAACTGAGTGGTTTAGTGAAGATGTCAGCCAATTGATCTTCAGTGGGTATGTATTTTAGAATAACATCTCCCTTTTCAACATGATCTCTGATAAAATGATGTCTCACATCAATGTGTTTTATTCTTGAATGCAACACTGGATTTTCAGTAATAGATATTGCACTTGTGTTATAACACATGATTGGAATTGTCTTCTCCTCCACTACATAATCCCTTAGCTATTGTTTGATCCAAAGTACTTGTGCACAACAACTGCCTGCTGCTATATATTCTGCTTCAGCTATTGATGTAGATATGGAGTTTTGCTTTTTACTGAACCAAGAGACTAGTCTGGTGCCTAGCATTTGACATGTTCCAGAGGTGCTTTTTCTATCTATTTTGCATCCAGCATAGTCAGAGTCTGAATATGATATCAACTTAAATCCTCCATCTTTTGGATACTAAATTCCAACATTAATAGTGTTTTTCAAGTATTTGATTATTCTTTTGGCTGCTAGAAGATGTGATTCTTTTGGTTGAGCTTGAAATCTTGCACATACTCCTACTGTAAATGCTATGTCAGGTCTACTTGCAGTTAAGTATAGTAGGGATCCAATGATTCCTCTATACATTTTCTGATCAACATCCTTCCCAGTTTCATCTTTTCCAAGAATGACTCTTGCACACATTGGTGTATCTACTGTGCCACTTGTGTCCATCCCATACTTGTGTATCAAGTCTTTTGTATACAGGCTTGATTAATGAAAATTCCATCTTTCATTTGTTTTACTTGAAGGCCAAGAAAATAATTCAGTTCTCCCATCATGCTCATCTGAAATTTGCTCTTCATCAGATTTGCAAATTTCTCACATAGCTTTTCATCCTCAGATCCAAAGATGATATCATCAACATAGATTTGTACTAGCAATGTGCTTGTTCCTTCCTCTAGTTTGAATAGAGTCTTATCTATAGTTCCCTTGTTGAATCCATTCTTGATCAGAAATTGTGATAGTGTTTCATACCGCGCTCTAGGTGCCTGTTTGAGTCCATAGAGAGCTTTCTTGAGTTTGTATACTTTGTCTTCCTTTCCTTTGAGTTGGAAACCAGGAGGTTGTTCCACATAAACTTCTTCTTCCAAAAGTCCATTTAGAAATGCACTCTTGACATCCATTTGATAGACTTTGAAGTCTTTGTATGCAGCAAAAGCTAGAAAAAGTCTGATTGCCTCCAATCTTGCTACTGGTGCAAATGTTTCATCATAATCTATTCCTTCTGCTTGAGAATAGCCTTTTGCAACTAGCCTTGCTTTGTTTCTGACAACTGTTCCTTGCTCATCCATTTTGTTTCTGAATACCCATTTTGTACGAATGATGTTGGCCATATCTGGTCTGTCAACAAGTTCCCAGACTTCATTTCTTTCAAATTCATTTAGTTCTTCTTGCATGGCTGTGATCCAATCTGCATCTTGGATTGCATCATCTATGGTCTTGGGTTCCACTTGTGATAGAAAACATGTTAGCATGTGCTCCAGTTGTCTTATTGTTCTAACTCATGTGTGAATATCTCCAATGACTTGTTCTTCAGGATGATCTCTTAGCCAATTTAGGTCAGGTTGAAGTTGTTCTTCACTTGGTGCTTCCACGCCTTCATGTTGAGCATGAACTTCAAATTCTAGTACTTCTTCTGTTGTATTAATATGTGGCTCTTCTTGATTTTCCAAATGGTGATTTAAGATGGAAGCTGGTATGGTTGCATTTGTATAGATTTCCCTTTGTGTTGCTTCTTCTTCTTGATCTTGAAGATCTTCACCATTTGTATTAGGTTCATCAAAAACTACATGTATTGATTCTTCAATCACCAATGTTCTTTTGTTGAGTACTCTGAAGGCTTTGCTAGTGTCTGAGTATCCCATAAAGATTGCTTCACCAGCCTTTTCATCAAAGGTATGCAGCTGATTCCTGTTCAAAACAAAACATTTTGATCCAAACATATGAAAATATGAGATATTAGGTCTTCTACCATTCCATATTTCATATGGAGTCTTTCCATGATGTTTGTTGATGATTGATCTATTTTGTGTATGGCATGCTGTGTTTGCTGCTTCAGCCCAAAATCTCTTTGGCAAGTATGCTTCAGCAATCATTGTTCTAACTGCTTCTTTGAGAGTTCTGTTTCTTCTTTCTGCTACACCATTTTGTTGTGGAGTTCCTGCTGCAGATAGTTGATGTAGCACTCCATTTTCTTCACAGTAGGTTCTGATAATCTCATTAGAAATTCAGTGCCTCTATCTGATCTGATCATGATGATCTTCAGTTCTTTCTCATTTTGGAGTCTTCTCAGTAAATCTGGCAGCTTTTTGAGAGTTTCTTTTTTCTTGTTCATGAAAATGGTCCAGGTGTATTTTGAGAAGTCATCCACCACTACTAGGGTGTATTTCTTACCACTTACACTTACTGGTGTGACTGGTCCAAACAGGTCCATATGTAACAGATGTAGAATTCTTGTTGTTGATTGATAGGGCTTTGACTTGAATGAACTTTTGATTTGTTTCCCTTTCTAACATGCATCACATAAACTTTATTTCTTTAATGTGATCTCTGGCAGGCCTTCAACTAACTTGTTCTTTGATAATTTGTTGATGGTCTTGAAATTCAAGTGATTTAATCTTCTGTGCCAAATCCAACTGGTTGATTGTTTATTTTTGACAAGCAGACATGTTTCTGCCTTGGCTGTTTTCCAATCCACCACATACATGTTGTCTTGTCTTCTACCTGCAAGAACTACTGTGTTGGTTTAGCTGTGAATCACTTTGCATCCTTCCTTATTGAAATATACACTGTAGCCTTTGTCACATAATTGACTGATGCTCATCAGATTGAAATTAAGTCCTTTGACATATGCTACATTTCGAATCTTTAATTTTTTCTTGAGTATTGTGCCTTCCCCCTTAATCTTGCCAGGGTTTTCTTTGCCTCCAAAAGTGACTTTGGGTCCATCAAAAGCTTTGAAGTCAGTGAGCCATCTCTTATTTCATGTCATGTGTCTGGAACATCCACTGTCTATGTACCAGACATCCTACAAAACAAATTAATTAAGTTTAGGTACCCAACACTGTTTGGGTCCATACCTGTTAGCAGTCATGCCTCCCATACCAAGTGTATATCCAAAAGTTCTTCTTTTTGGATAATTGAAGTCATCAACTTCATATGTATAAGGCATGGCAGAATAGCTTCTAATATTTTTACTGAAGATATTCTGATACATTTCTCTACCTTTTAGTGCATGTGCATCCTTCTTCACTTTCCAATATGCAGTAGGAAACATGTGTTGCTTCATGTGTCTAGGAACATATCTAGATTGATTTTTCTTAAACACATGATGCATATCATTCAATGGTTTCTTCTTGTATTTTGGAGGTGCAACATTCCAATCATCTTCTGAAGGGTAAAGTCTACCTTTACCTTTCAGAAGGTTTTTGTTTTTGGTTGACTGGAAAGAGGATTTAGTCTGCTGTTTCACTACACTAGATTTTGACTTCACCGGTGCAGGATGATTGGTTGGAACTATGGTCTGTCCCTTTCTAAATTTTGGTCCATTGTTGGTCCTGAATTTAGAATTGTGTTGACCATTGTTTCTACTCTCATCCTGACTGTTGTAGCCAAGACCAGATCTGGATCCAAACCTTTTTGAGGGTTTGTAAGCTGGTGCATTTAGTGGTGCAGTGGTTATCTTAACTGGTGGGGAGATTTTCTTAACTGATCGGTTAACAGATGTATGATCATCTGCTATTTGTTGATCATTTAAGTGGGTCTCCTTACTAGTTAGTTCAGCTTTTGCTTTATCCAGTTCTTTCTTTAATCTTTTGTTTTACTTTCTTAGATCCTTGCATTCCTTCTCCAGAATTTCATGATTCATTTCAATTTCATCAAATTTAGTCATGAGATTTTGGACTAGGTCTGCTGTATCTAATGGGGAATCAGAAGATTGTGAAGTGTCAGATGTGGATGCATTAGATGAAGAGTGAGAGCTAGATGTTACCTCAGTTTCATTTGATTCTTTGGTCATTAGACATAAATCAGTGTCTAAGCTGTCATCTTCATCCTCATCTAATTCTTTGGTCATGAGACATAGACATGCTTTTTCATTGTCTGAGCTGTCTTCTTCATCACTATCATCTGAGTCATTATCAGATGATTCTTCATTCTTTTCACTGCTGGATTCAGCCTTGAGTGCTTTCTTGCCTTTCCTCTTCTCAGATGTTTTATGTTTCTTCTTTTCATCATCTTTATCATTGTCTTCAGGACAATCAGCCTTGAAGTGACCTTTCTTGTTGCAGTTGAAGCATCTGTATTCATCATCTTTCTTCTTCATGTCTTTGTTTGAGCTTGACCTCTTGTTTGATGATGAGTTTCCTTCGAATGGCTTCTTTTTGCTAAACCTGTCAAAACGTTTAACTAATAAAGCTACCTGTTCTTTGAGTTCTTGTGTCTCTTTGCTGGGGTGCTATCAGCGTAGTGGCTCTTTGTGTCTCTGCCGGAGCACCATCTTCACCGTTCAATACGAATTCATGAGCTTTTAATTGAGACATCAGGGTCAGAGTGTCTGTGTTTGCAAGATTTGTTGTTCTTCTGATTACTGATGTTATGATCTTCCATCTTTCAGGTAAGCCTCTTAAGATCTTTAAGCATACTTCTTTCTGGGGATATGTGTGTCCAAGCTGTTGCAGTTCACTGATGATGCTAGAGAATCTGTTGTCCATTTGATCAATGGATTCACCAGTCTTCATTTTGAAATTTTCAAATTTCTGTTTTGCAACAGATAATTTGTTTTCTTTAACTGCTTCAGATCCTTCATTTATCAAAACTAGCTTGTCCCACATCTCCTTTGCTGTTTTGCCGTCTTTGATTCTCATGAACATGTTGCTATCTAGGGTCTTCAAAATCATGTCTTTTGCAACAAATTCTAGATTTGCTATTCTCCTGTCATCCTTGGTCCAATATTTATTAGGTTTGTCTATCTTCTTTCCTTGATCTGCTCCTGTGGATACCACAGTCATGATCATGATTGGTCCATCATTGATTACGTCCAGCATCTCCTCATGAGTTGCTGCAAGATGAGACAGCATTCTTATTTTATATTCATCAAAATTATTAACATTGAAAACATGTACTTTTGACATAAAGTTTGAGGAATCCATAAGCACAAGTAATAGATTTATATGTGAATGAATAGAAAACTCAGATTTGAAAACTACTTTGAAAATATGTGATCTCCTTGTTACCAGAAATTAGATCTGAACAGGTTCTGATACTAGGAACACTGCTCCGATACCAATTGTTGGTCCCAGAGAATGGTGAAACTATAGTCAGAGGGGGGTGAATGACTATAGTGGAATTTCAAAAACTTTTCTTATGTTTAAATGCATTTGGGCAGCGGATAAGTCCCTTCTTACTATGTTGTTTTCAAATCAGTTTAGACAATCACAGATATAAGTTATGATCTAGGCAATTTAAATAAATGCTGTAAAGTAAATTGCAGAAAGTAAATTGACACAAGGCTTATAGTGGTTCAGGGTGGTGTAATCCCTTAATCCACTCTTCTCCTGTGATGATTGGAGGAATTCACTATTGTTTTCACAAATACAATAGTATGATTGTCCTTGACTTCCCAAGATTCACAATCTACAAGACTATCACTCCTTGACTGCAACACCTTCAGTGATTCAGTCTCTTTCACTGCTCCTTGAGATCAAAATCCTTCAGCAGCAGACACAACTCCTTCTCAGATTGCTTCCGATTCAGTTGCTTCAGTTTGATGTGAATGAGATTCACAAACTTGCTTGATCAATCTCGATACTGAATATAAAATTGTAGTTCCGATGTCCGAGTTGATCTCTAGATAAGTCCTTGTAAGTTCAGAGAGAAGGCTTTTCAAATTGATAGAGTTTCTGCTTCCTTTTTTGCTTTTTGTTAATTGTACTTTATTTTTCTGTCAATGCCTTCTATTTATAGCCTTGAATATCCTTGATTTGAAATTCCGTCCGTTGGCTAAATTAATGAGGGAATGATCCTTGATTTTATTCTTGATTCCCCCTTAATTGTATTCTCCTTGATTCATCCGACTTCGTTGTTCTAGATCTTCCTTCACCGTTTTGTCTTCACTCAACTGAAAGTCAGTTTACTGCGCCGATTCACTGTTTTCTTCATTGTTTAAGTATGAGGAGAATCTTGTACTTCACTGATCCTTGATTGGGGTGAGATCGGTGTACACCATATTTGAATATTAAGTTTCAACACTTGAAACATAACTTAGACTTATCCAAGGTCATCACAGACTTCCTTGGTTATAAGTCGGACCATAATGTCTTCATTACTTCTCAGCTGGTGCTTGGCTGGCTTCACTCGCCAAAAGTCTGCTTTTACTTTGCCGTCCTACCAACTAGTACAATACTTGTCCGACTCAACTTATCCAAAATGTCGGACTCTAAGTAAAGACTTATACAGAGAATTCTAACTTATTTCAGGCTTGCTATAACAGCTAGTATGGCCATCATCAAAACATAATAAAATGTTCCTGACAGTTTCTGAGATGTTGGAACAGATTCGGTAAGAGTAATTTCAGTTCTTACTATTTGTGCTGATCCTTCAAAAAATCAAGTAGTGACTTTTGTTAGTGAAACAATATCAGATTTGTCTTTTCCTGAATCTTCTAACTTTTTCCTTCTTATCTTCAATTCTTCAACTTGTCCCAAGGCTTCATCTCCGGTTACAACTTTCTTCAACTTTCTGCTTTTCTTCTTTTTAGGTTCACTCACGGAACCTTCTGCTTTCCTTTTTCCGGACTTTTCTTCTTTAATAACAATCTTCCCATCGGCAATCGATGTTTCTTTCCTCTTTGCGATTCCAAAATGATCGAGTATTCTTTGGACCACCAGTGCAAGAGTCTTCTTGTGATAGAATCGACATTTCTTGACATCGGTCGTCTTTTTGGGTGTGTCAATTGATTATGCCACTAATTGATCAAACACATATCTCTGTTAGTAATATCATCCGCAACGGAAGCGATTTAAGGATCTAGATCTATAAATTACACGTAATAAAATAACTAGATCTACTCTACAAGGGGGTTGTAGAACATACCTCTTGGATCTCAAAATCCAAGTTGAAGAACCGCAAAAGGAAGAATGAAAGAAGATGTGAAGAGCACCATGATCTTCCGTACGTGTGATCCAAGCAACTCCCGGTGGAAGGAAATTCTCGTCTCGAATCCTCCCGATATGCTACCCGGAAAAAACCTCCAAGAATTTTCCCCTTAACCCCTTGGCCGAATTTTCCTCTTGCTTTTTCTTAAGAGTCGAAATTTTTGTGTGTATGTATGAGTTGGGAGAACTCTCTTTATATAGGAGAGTAATCCTTGTCCTCCAAGGATTTTATTATGCAAATAAATAAATCCAATAAATAAAAATAATTCCATAATATTCTAGAACAAATCTAGAATAATATTTATCTTTATTTCTTACCATAAATATTTATCCAATAAATATTTTGTGCACATGTCTTATTAATTCACAAGAAAACTAAATCCTTGTTGACTAATACATGTTGGGCGAAATTTATCACTTGTGACCTAGTCACAATATATTTCGGCCATACACACCATTTGGACGAAGATTATGAAAAATGCCTTTTCACATATTTAATTATTTAGCCCAACTAATTTAATAGTCCACTAAAAAAATTAATTCACACATCGTTTTAATTAAATTCTAATAAGAACTAAATTAATATTATTAGGATTCGACGTCCGAGAATAGCTATGCTATATAGGAAGCACGTCGGGGACCATAGACTAATAATCAGCGACTCCGATAAATCAAAATAAATAATTATCTTACGAACAGAATAATTATATTCGATAAATCAATCACAGGAATATACCACCATAATCCCGTGACTGCACTCCTGCGATTATGAGATTATATTTATCTCCTCACGAGAATGATAATAAGCGTCCATTGATATAATCATTACATATGGATTAATCCTCCATTGACTGTTCATTCTAAATCGGGAAGTTACCGTTAACCCATTTCAGAACCTCTTATCCTTATTTACCATTAACCCCCTAGTGATCAATTAATTCATACAACTCACTGGTAGCTAATCAGTGTAATATGAACTCGCGCGATCGATCAGTTTCTAGGATTAACAAATAAGGGAACTGTCTATCTACTTCCATAAATGGAAGGAATGGATTCCGTATCTGTGATAACACAGACTACTCACTCAATCCAGTACAATGCCAAGATGGGGTAATTCAGACCACAGACTCAGTGTAATCCTTAACCGTCAAGTCAAACCTCATACTGATTCAAGCAGTTGACTGTGATCACCTCAAGATTAAGATATATCCATAAATATGATCATCAATTGATTCGATAAGACTTATCGATTACGGAATTATATCGAGAACTCTAATCAAATCGGTCCAGCCCTATATGATATATCTATCATATATAAATGCCCCACTAGGTTCTCTTAACCGAAAGTCCGGATAAGACAATCACACCAATTGTGTTCTGGGTGCATTAATAGCACGTTAAAGGAGAGACCCGATACTCTCGATTAACTTCACTACGGGCTAATTGTATTTTAAGTAAATCTTCACTAACTCAATCCTCCCGTGTATATCCCATACACTGAGTTAAGTGATTACATAAACGGTATACTTTAGGGTTTTCTGTAGTGTAAATACTATTATCACATCTGTGAATATGAGAATAATCATTTCATTTATTAAATAAAACAATTACAAAATTGTCTTTCAGGCATCACACCTAACAATCTCTCACTTGCACGAAAGCATGTGATTAATTGTTTTAGAGCACACCCTATTATTTAAAATACAGCAAACTATCACTCCCACTTGCTCTAAAGCAAATTAGACATGTCTCTAATACCTATAGTCTCCAAGTGTCGACTAAAAGCTTCAATCGACAGCGTCTTGGTAAATGGATCAGCAGGATTATCGGCGGAGGCGATTCTTCGGACGAAAACGTCCCCTCTATCGACAAAATCATTGATCACCCAGTATTTCCTCTCTATATGCTTCGACTTACTGTGCTTTCGAGGTTCCCTAGAGTTGGCAATGGCCCCATTGTTATCACAATAGAGAGTAATAGGATCTTCAGCATTCGGGACAACGCCTAATCCGCTGATGAACTTTCTTAACCAAACCGCTTCCTTAGCGGCCTCCGAGGCTGCTATGAACTCAGCTTCAATTGTTGAATCGGCTGTGTTGGATTGCTTTTGGCTTCTCCATTCTATTGCACCGCCACCAAACGTAAACACCGAACCAGAGGTTGATTTAGAATCATCTCTGTCTGACTGAAAGTCAGAATCGGTGTACCCCGCTAACTCCAAACTCCCACTCGAATAGACGAGCATATAATTTCTGGTTCTCTTCAAATATTTGATGAGATTCTTTACTGCTGTCCAGTGCGGTTGCCCTGGATTTGACTGAAAACGGCTGACTAATCCAATGCCATAACAAATATCGGGTCTCGTACACCTCATAGCATACATAAGACTACCAACAGCCGAGGCATATGGCACTCTTCCCATAGCTTCAATCTCTTCAGGAGTATGAGGCCCCTGAGTCTTAGAGAGGTAAACGCCGTGACGGGTTGGTAGAAAACCCTTCTTTGCGTTCTCCATACTCAAGCGTGCCAGCACCTTATCTATATAAGTTGCTTGGGACAGAGCTAACATCATGTTCTTGCGATCCCTTATAATTTGGATCCCTAGAACATAACTCTCTTCTCCCAAATCCTTCATTTGGAATTGCGTGGTCAACCAAATTTTTACGTCGGACATCATCCCCTTATCGTTGCCAATTAGGAGTATGTCATCAACGTACAACACTAGAAATACAACACTATCTTTGATAACCTTCTTGTACACACAAGATTCAGCAAAGTGTTGTTCGAAATCATAAGACTTGATCGTGTGATCGAATCTATGATACCAGGAACGAGATGCTTGCTTCAACCCATAAATGGATCTGAGCAACTTGCACACCATGCGCTCTCGACCTTCTTTAATGAATCCCTATGGTTGCTGCATATAGATTTCCTCGTCGAGAAAGCCTTTTAGAAACGCTGTCTTAACATCCATTTGCCGATTTCATAATCCGGACATGCAATAATCGAAAGGAGGATGCGGATGGTTTTCATCATGGCCACAGGTGAGAAGGTTTCCTCGTAGTCTATACCCTCTCGATGTGTGTAACCTTTGGCTACCAGCCGTGCTTTGAAGGTTTCGACCTTCCCATCTACTCCTCTCTTTCGCTTGTAGAGCCATTTACATCCAATGGGCCTTTCATCCCGAGGAAGTTCTACAAGTTTCGAGACTGAGTTAGAGTACATAGACTCCATCTCTTGATTCATTGCGTCAATCCATTTATCATTATCATGATCCAATAGAGCCTTCTTATAGGTCGGAGGATCATCTTCCACCCCATCAGAGGCGACTACGTTTGCCTCTAAATCCATGCCGTACCGAGCCGGTGGCGAACCACTCTCGCAGTACGTCTAGGTGGAACAGGAATGTCGGAATTGACTATTGTATTAGTAGTGTTGTTTACTGGAACATCAACAACCACAATAGGCCTGACGTCATCGGAGAGTGATTCCTCTAGTATAATTTTACTTCGAGGTCTGTGGTTTTTCATATAACTTTCCTCCAACAACGTAGCGTTAGTCGAGACTAGCACTTTGTTATCTTCCGGATCGTAAAATAGACCACCACGTGTACCTTTTAGATAGCCTACAAACAAACATACTTTCGTACGTGATTGTAGCTTGGTAGTCTTGTCCATCGGCACATGTGCAGGACAACCCCATATGTGGAAATGACGAAAGCTTTCACGATGTCCGGACCACATCTCTACGGGTGTCTTTTCGATAGACTTTGACGGTACTGCATTTAAAATGTAGACCGCTGCTTCTAAAGCATAACCCCAAAAGGATATAGGTAGTGTGGCGTAGCTCATCATTGATCTAACCATGTTAATCAATGTCCTGTTTCTCCTCTCAGCAACTCCGTTTTGTTGAGGTGTCCTAGGCGCTGAACGTTGGAAACAAATTCCTTTTTCACCAAGTAGTCAATGAATTCAGTATCCAAATACTCACATCCACGATCCGAGCGAAGGCATTTCAATGACTTGCCTAGTTGCCTTTCGGCTTCGCTTGGAACTCCTTGAACTTACCAAAAGCCTCGGACTTCCTATGCAGCAGATAAACATAACCGAATCTCGAGTAGTCATCAATGAAAGTCACAAAGTACTCGTATCCGCCTCTAGCTTGTACGTTCATCGGACCACAAAGGTCTGAATGCACTAAGTCTAGAGTTCCCGTGGCTCTATTACCCTTTGATGAGAAGGGAAGCTTAGTCATTTTTCCCTCCAGGCAACACTCGCAGACAGGCAGTGTGTCAACAGATGACTCACCTAAGGCATAAACCTTTTCTAGTCTTTTGAGTCTTTACAAGGAAATATGGCCGAGCCTTAGATGCCACAAGTATGTTTTATCTTCTTTTACTTGAGAAACTTTCTACCTTTTAGCAGATCTTCGATGAGCAGTTTTAAACATTTCAGTATTAAGTAGGGGTGCTTTATATGGTCTTACAAAATATAAACCGTTTTCATTCGTAGTTGAACACAATTCAAAGCCATTCTTCGAAATAACAAATTCACCATTCAAATTTGAAACAGAAAATGATTGTTCAACTAAGGCAGAATGAGAAATCAAATTTCTCCTGAAATTCGGAATAAAATAAACATTCTCTAAATGTAAAATTCTATTATTAAAAATGCAAGTCCACAGCTCCCACTGCTTTAGCCGAAATGAGCGCCCCAGTGCCTAGCATCACTTGAGAACCCTCTTCCAGCTCCTCGTACGAACTAAGAATCTGCAATGAAGAACATACATGGTTAGTAGCTCCAGTATCAAGTATCCAAGTGGACACATCTTTAGCTACATTAAAAGATTCCAAGAATAGTAATTCCAAATTACCTTTCTTATCTTTCCCAGTGACAGCCTTGACTTTGCCATCCTTTACATCACGAAGATAATCCGGACAATGGCGTTTCCAATGTCCTACCTCCTTGCAGTAAAAGCATTTGCCTTTGGGCTTGGCCTCATCAACTTTCTTGGCTTTCTTTTTCTTCATTGGCTTGGGCACAGGTGCAACGTTACCCTTCTTCTTTGGTTTGGCCTTAGGCTTGTTTGAAGACTTAGCTTCGGCCATATTGGCTTCAGCTTTCTTATCCCCTACTTGGACTTTATCTTTCGATAGTAGGCCCTCGTAGATAGTCAGTTCATTAAGCATCTGTGTCATGGTAAACTCATGTTTTCCCATCAGATACTGAGTTTTGAATGGGATAAACTCAGGAGTCAACGATTCCAAAATCATCGACACTTGAGTTGCTTCATCGAACATCGATCCATGAATACCGGCGTCATTAAAGTAACTGATCATATTCAAAACATGACCATTCACTGCTTGACCTTTCTTAAATTTCGTGTTAACAGCCATCCTGATGGCATCGTGTCTTGCTTGGTTGCTAGGTGATCCAAACATCGAAGTAAGTTTCCGCATGATTTCTCCTGCAGTCTCAAACTCTTCAATCTGGGTCCTAATAACCTCCGACACTGCCGCTAGAATGATCCCACGAGCCCGGTTATCTGCCTCGATCCAGCGATTACGCTGTTCTATCTCAGCTTTTCCAGGTTTTTGGATCGCCACCGTAGGGCATTCAGAAGTGAGTACATGTTGCACATTCTCATATGTGAGTACCACGTTTAGGTTACTCTTCCATTTCTTAAAGTTGTTTCCCATTAATTTTTCAGACAGTAAAGCAGAAATTTGAGCAGACATTTTTGCTGAAAATAAAATGACATACATTAATTCATGTTTAACACTACTATATAAGTTTATTTTAGGAATTGTAAACTAAAATTAAGTCTACTCTACCATTCCAAGGTTTTAACCTCGCATCTCAGTGCCGCCGTAGGGTAGGTCAAAGAGATGACGGTTAAATCGAGACAATCTCATCAATGAATAACTTGTGAGAATCGAACATCCCACGAGAATCAAACATCCCTTTATTCATTGACTACCTTCCTTTTTTAGCCTAGATATTATCAAGAATATCCTTTATGAGTGTGACCTACTATATTGGATCTCTTAGGTACGCCCCGAGTGTGCCGTCGTAGGATAGGTCAGTGACCCGACGAGTACCCGGAAATCCTATCCTTTCGGAGACCAAGCCATGAATGTTGATAGGGGTGAACACCATCCGTAGGGGGATGAAATCAAAGCGCCGTGAGGCGTCACCCTTCTCTCACTTACTTGTATCTATAGTAGAGGCCGTGGGGTTGGTTGTCGCCTTCCCCGCTCCCACTCAATATTTTGGAAGTGGTGGTGGGTTAACTAACCACGTCTTTTTGATGTTAACATAAAATCACATCAAATCAAGGATTCCGAATGGTGTCGGTAACGTAGGCAAGCCTACCCGTCCTATTCATTGGAACATATGTGACAGTCGGACGAAATCGGGTCAAGACAGCCCCATTGAGATAAGAAGGAATCACCCCTCCGCTCTCCGGTGTAGCTTAGTCTTGCCGGACCCCCGTGCATACATCACACTAGGAGGGTTAAGTCGGTCGAGCCTAGCTCAGTTGACCATCCAATCTATAAGCGAACCGTTTTTATCCAAGATTTATTAATGTTCTTTTACCATCATTCAATCTCGTAGACACTACAAATTGAAAACGTGATCTCGTTTGGGCTTTTAAGGCGGTTCACTGAGAACACACACCGAAAAGGCTTAACGATTTCATAACCCGTCCTCGGATCTTTAATTAGTTACTAAATTAATTAATTACCACGTATTAATTAAATTTCAACAAATTACGCGAGTTTGTATACATGCATATTTTAATTACCAAAATTAAAATTCTACATGTATGCATGGAGTGGATTAATGATATGATGCATGCCATGGCAATTCCGATTTTATATCTATTTTATGATCAAACACATAAAAAATAAATTGCGGAAAAATTTAAACACCGAGATGGATTGTTGGTACCCCCGTATCTAATCTATCCTAGGAAAGCTGTAAATTACATAATCTATGTCTTCGAGTCTTGATCTTCAAATCTTGAACTCGAACCGCCGGATCACGAACCACGAACACCCGAGAGGAGAAAAGGCTTTTTAATTAAATAAATCCAATTTATTTGATAAATAAAACCTTTTTTTTTCCGGCTGTTTTTAAAAAAAATATTACCATTTTTTTTTTTTTTTAATTATCTGCCATAATGGCAGTATGTCCAAAAAAAAAAAAATAGGTCATAACAAAAATTTATACAGCCGCACAAAAAACCCTAGCCGCATGCTAGTTGTATTATACAGGACTTATAGCGACGCTTTTCAGCGTCGCAGTAAGTCCTGTAGCGCAGATTTTTAATTAAAATCAGGTTTTTAGCTGTTTCTCCTCGTTCATACTTTGGTTTTCGCCTTGATCTTCAATTTTTCAGCAAGATCTTCAAATTTTCGAGCCCGGATTTACAAAATTACAATAAAAGATGCTACTTTTACATTGAAATTTTGAAAATTGACATAAAAAAATACAATTCCTATGCTCAATTGTTACTAAACAAAGGAGCTACAAAATAGATCTAACGAGTAAACAGTACCAACCACAATCCATCTCTTCAACCAAGACATTCATAAAAAAAATATATAAACATAATTTTCGGCCCTTTTAAAAAAAAATTGGGACAAAAAATCTACATGTTTACCACTCCTAGATCTAATATTTTATACGTATAAATATAGATCACCTTGGCGACTGATACCACTGTTAGTAATATCATCCGCAACGGAGGCGATTTAAAGATCTAGATCTATAAATTACACGTAATAAAATAACTAGATCTACTCTACAAGAGGGTTGTAGAACATACCTCTTGGATATCAAAATCCAAGTTGAAGAACCGCAAAAGGAAGAATGAAAGAAGATGTGAAGAGCACCACGATCTTCCGTACGTGTGATCCAAACAACTCCCGGTGGAAAGAAATTCTCGTCTCGAATCCTCCCGATATGCTACCCGAAAAAAACCTCTAAGATTTTTCCCCTTAACCCCTTGGCCGAATTTTCCTCTTGCTTTTTCTTAAGAGTCGAAATTTTTGTGTGTATGTATGAGTTGGGAGAACTCTCTTTATATAGGAGAGTAATCCTTGTCCTCCAAGGATTTTATTATGAAAATAAATAAATCCAATAAATAAAAATAATTCCATAATATTCAAGAACAAATCTAGAATAATATTTATCTTTATTTCTTACCATAAATAATTATCCAATAAATATTTTGTGCACATGTCTTATTAATTCATAAGAAAACTAATTCCTTGTTGACTAATACATGTTGGGCGAAATTTATCACTTGTGACCTAGTCACAATATATTTCGGCCATACACACCATTTGGGCCAAGATTATGAAAAATCTATTTTTCACATATTTAATTATTTAGCCCAACTAATTTAATAGTCCACAAAACAATTAATTCACACATCGTTTTAATTAAATTCTAATAAGAACTAAATTAATATTATTAGGATTCGACGTCCGAGAATAGCTATGCTGTATAGGAGGCACGTCGGGGACCATGGACTAATAATCAGCGGCTCCGATAAATCAAAATAAATAATTATCTTACGAACAGAATAATTATATTCGATAAATCAATCACAGGAATATGCTACCATAATCCCGTGACTGCACTCCTCCGATTATGAGATTATATTTATCTGCTCACGAGAATGATAATAAGCGTCCATTGATATAATCATTACATATGGATTAATCCTCCATAGACTGTTCATTCTAAATCGGGAAATTACCGTTAACCCTTTTCAGAACCTCTTATCCTTATTTACCATTAACCCCCTAATGATCAATTAATTCATACAACTCACTGGTAGCTAATCAGTGTAATATGAACTCGCGTGATCGATCAGTTTCTAGGATTAAAAAATAAGGGAACTGTCTATCTACTTCCACAAATGGAAGGAATGGATTCCGTATCTGTGATAACACAGACTACTCACTCAATCCAGTACAATGCCAAGATAGGGTAATTCAGACCACAGACTCAGTGTAATCCTTAACCGTCAAGTCAAACGTCATACTGATTCAAGCAGTTGACTGTGATCACCTCAGGATTAAGATATATCCATAAATATGATCATTGATTGATTCGATAAGACTTCTCGATTACGGAATTATATCGAGAACTCTAATCAAATCGGTCCAGCCCTATATGATATATCTATCATATATAAATGCCCCACTAGGTTCTCTTAACCGAAAGTCCGGATAAGACAATCACACCAATTGTGTTCTGGGCACATTAATAGCACGTTAAAGGAGAGACCCGATACTCTCGATTAACTGCACTACGGGCTAATTGTATTTGAAGTACATCTTCACTAACTCAATCCTCCCGTGTATATCCCATACACTGAGTTAAGTGATTACATAAACGATATACTTTAGGGTTTTCTGTAGTGTAAATACTATTGTCACATCGGTGAATATGAGAATAATAAATATGAATAATAATATCATTTCATTTATTAAATAAAACAATTACAAAATTGCCTTTCGGGCATCACACCTAACAATCTCTGCCAATTAAAATTTTCCCCAAACCAAATCACATATAATAAATCCAATTTCGCTCCAGAGAGATTGCTAAAGTTTCCTGCATTTCCAATTATGCAATTTGCTAATATTTTGGTGAGAAAATTGAATTCGGTTTGAGTAAATTGTGCTCCCAGTCTGTGAAACTGTGGAGTCTGCATCAATTGCTATATCTTTCCATAATTTTCCTTCTGTTCTTTAGTCAATTTGATGGCTGCCGTTCCTCCAGATTTGTCGAACCCAAAAATCTCTGTAATTAGGTCTTCAGTAACTTTGATCTGCTTACCATTGACAGTTGTGGTAAAAGTGTGTCTGCCCTCTCCTTCTAGAGCTGTACTTCCAAATTCATTGAAGTCTCCAATGCTCTCCAGACATACACTCTTCAGATTGATGTTGAATACAGTATCCAATCCTTTGATTTGCTGTATTTTTGTTACAATAACTTTGGCTAGAGTTTGATCAGTATATTTTGCAATAAACTGATCAAGAGAGATGATCATTCCAGGTTCAATATGAATAGAAGTCATTGTTTTCTGGATTTGATTGAGAATTTGAAAACTCGGAGATTTAGAGAATAGATTCAAAATTTGAGTGTGAAGAATTATAAAAGAAAATTCTAGGCTATTTATAATTTTGTAGCAAAGGTGGTTAAGAATTGAGTGGTACTCAAAACGTCTTGTCATAAATGTTTTGAGAGTACGAAAATGAGCTGAGTGGAAAAGATGGACGGTTGAGATTGAAGAAGATCACGTTTTTTCTTGACATCATTAGCTAGACAGTAGTAAGTAGGGTAGATGCGGTGTATCTCCAGCTGTACACGTTCAGTCTTGTACTTATACTGAATTCAGAAACTCAGTTGTGAATACAACTCAGTTTTGTGAATCACACCTCTTCAGTTCTCAGTTAGCGATATTCTCCTGCAAAACAGAATGAGAGATTTTCGGTACCCATATCTGTTTGGGTCCTAACTGATTAGTTTTAGATGATATAATTTTATTTTTGACTTTATACCTCTCTTGACATTTTGACTGGGTAAAGTCAGTTTTCACAAATTCTTGCTGTTTTGTCCTAATGGTTTTTGGTTTGTTCAGTTTGTGGAACTGATGTGATGGTTCACTCTAGTCTTCATCAGTGGGAAACCGTCTCCCTTTCCCTCTAAGTTTATTATTCCATGAATGATCTTCATTCTTAGATGGATGAGACTTGAAGATTTTTCTTACTGATCTCTGATCAGTTTTACCTTTTTCAGCCTTTTGAGCCTTCCTGTAAATCTGTTGGTTTGTTGCTTTTACCAACTGTTTTTTTAGTTCTGTCAATTTGTCCATTTGGCTGTGCTAAGTTTTTGTCAATTCTAATAATATTATCAGTTTTCTGAGTTCCTGACTGTTGTGCACTCACAAATTTCATTGCAAATGAACTTGGTCTAAACTTAGAATTATACTGATTAACAAACCCTAAACCAGATCTATCTCCAAATGGTTTTCCAAGTTTGAACTGAACACTAGGGATTGGATCAACTGATGATTCTGTGATGTTTGTTACTTCTGTCTGTTCATCAGTTGGTCGGATTACCTTGGTTCCATTATTAGCCTTGATTAAATTGATCTCAGCATTCAATCTCGAAACTTCAGCTTTCAATAACTTTTTCTCCTTTTTGACATTCTTATAATTCTTTTGAATTTCCTCTAATTCCTTTATGAGTATGTCCAAGGTTTTATTGAAGTCTTCATTTCTATGATTGTTCATGGCAGTGTGAGTGCTGGATGTAAATGCAATTACCTCCTGGTGTTTGATAGGTAAATTTTATGTTGAGGAATCATCATCATTTAAAACTTGCTTCCTTTTATCATTAATACTTGCATGTGCTGCTTCTAGCAGTATGATTTCCTCATCACTTTCACCTCCATAGCTCATAGGTAGAATCTCAACAATATCTTTGGCTTTTGCGATGGATGGATCTTCAATGATGGTTTCAGTCAGTTTTCCTTCTATGTAATCAGCAACTCGTAGCAACTCATTTTCTGCTTCTTCTGAGAGATCACTTAGGGATGGAAATCCTCTGGATTCATCATCATACGCGTTAAAGTCAATATCCACATCATTACTGAAATGAGGTTATGGATTTGTATGTGAACTCGTAGTACTGAATCTTTCAAATACTTGATCCTAAAATTCAGAAACAGCATTCTGCAAATAGTCAGTCAGGGGGTTATTCAGCCAACTTCTACTTCTAGATGAATCCATTAAATTTCAATAAAATGCTTATACAAATGATACAGAAAGGGGTTTTCAACAACTGGTTTGTAAGATATCTTTGGATCACTTCCAAACGGAAGAACTGCTCCGATACCAATTGTCGGTCCCTTGGAAAGGCTAACACAAGTTTAGAGGGGGGGGGGTGAATAAACTTGTCACCAAAAACTTTCCTAAAAACTGAATCATAAACCAGATAGAGTTCAACTAAAGCTTGTGCGGAGTTAAGCTAACTCAACTGAGTATAAGTCAATACTGAATTATTCTTAGTCTAGTTAACTGGCAGCGGATTGATTTAGCCTTTATAAAATATAAGTTATCAGATAACTTGTTGAGTCAATTTCTTAAAATTGATGTATATAAGAACTAGATAATTATGACTGTAATGAAATAAGTAAATGCGTAAAATAAATAAACAAGAATTATAAAGGTTCCAGGTGGTGTAATCCAGTCAGTCCTCTCTTCCCCTGTGATGCGGAGGAAAATTCCACTAGAACTTCTTTGAGATGGCCCGGTTACAAAAAGTTCTAAACTGATAGTCCTTGACTAATCCCTAGCTTCACTGTCTAAACACTTGCAGAACAGGTAGAATTGCTGCTCTTCAATTGTTTGAAACACTGGTCCTTGGAGGGTTGAATTGCCTCTTCACCAGCTCATCACAACCACAGACTTCCTGACTACACTCAACTGTCCTTCACACCTTCTTGGTGTTTCACAGTCTAAACCTTTGATAGAATCAAAGTTGAGACTTGAATCAATAACTATGATTCAATTGTGATTCGAGCTTTTCTTCTAGATATATAAGTTATGCAAAGCTCTGTATTTCTTCAAATGAATGATCTTGATTTTTTTTTAATGCTAATGAACACTTGAAGAAATTTCTTGATCTTGCAATTAAGTATTTAGTAGGAATTCTTTTAAATTGGCTTTTCCCCCTTAATTTGATCTTTCTTGACTAGATTAATTCTTAGAATTCCTCCTTCTACCCCATTTTCTTATGATAGAAGTGGTCTATTTATAAGGGTTTATCTAACGGTCAAATTTCTTTGAGTTCAAATCCTTGTAGCCGTTATTGGTCCTGCTTTCTTGCTTGTACGTTTATGTCAGAACGCATAGATTATCCTCAAATCATAATTCTTGAATTGTAACGGTTGGATTCTTCTTCAGTTTAGTTAAACCTTAGTTCTGAAACTGATTTACTGAGAACATTATCAGTTCTCAGTTCTTAAGAGCATTAATTGAGTTTTTACTCTTCTTCAAAAATCAGTACTCCAGTTTTTCATCTGATTATAAATGACTTAATCAGAGTACACCAAGGAATTAATCAGCAACGACATTATTGTCGTTATGTGTCTTAGCTCCCTATACAAGATCTATAAAGTCAGTTCAGAGCATTATAATCTTGTCTGAAGTCTAGCTTTACAGTCTCGACGTAGTCTTCATAACTGAGTTTGAACCCTCAGTTCTTCGATCTTTTATAACTGAGTCTGTGACCCTCAGTTCTTCATTAACTGAGTTTGAAACCTCAGTTCTTCAATCTTCTAGATAAGCCAACCGAGTTTGTGTCCCTCAGCGAACTTATCTTCTTTAGTTTCATATTGGTGTGCTCTGTTTTCCAGTTTAACTAACTTCCAGTTTCCCGTTATCTCAGTTTCTTGTTATCTCAGTTCACAACCTAGAAATATTACAGTGCTTGTCTGATTTAACTTACACAAATATCAGACTCTATTAAATCCTATACATTGATATCTAGACATCTTTTTGCTTTACACTATAACAGCTAGTTATGACACTTCATCAATGGGGTCTAGAACAATGACTGAATAAGTGATGAATCATCATCAAAACATAAATTTTATTTCCAACACTTACCAAGAATATTACGATGTTTAGTCTTTTACTAAACACTTATGTAAGTTATTAATCATTAACTAGCCACCTAAGTGTTTTCAAGGTAGGAACTCACTTAACAACTCTACTCCCTCGCTTAGACTCTAGACATAACACCCTAGGCACATTCACAGACATTGATGAATACTAATTCATCAAAGCACAAGCCATTCGTACCCTTCCGACGGTCCCGAACTTCAACTCTATGGAAGAGTACATCCGGTGACGGAACTAAACGCATCGGAAGCTTAATCGAGGCTTATTCAAGTTCATTTAATGTTATCAGGTCAAGAAACAACCCTTAAACTAGATTCGTGGCTCAAAACTGATCAAACTCAAAAAAAAACATGTCCAATGCGCCTGCACTGGATTCTGGTGTGCTTGCACCAAGGCTCTAAATGTAAAAATCGATTCTGGAAGCCCGGTGCTCCCGCACAGAGTCCTGGTGCGCCCGCACCAAGACTCTAAATGTAAAACTGGAGCTCCTGCACATCCAGTGCGCACGCACTGGCCTTGGTGCGCCCGTACGAAGCGCAGTATGCCCCAAAAACACGGTTTTCTGCACTTTATCGGATCCCTAACACTCCAAACATGTTCTTCAACAATGTACTCATCAAAACAGTAGAAAAGTGCCAATTTAACAATATATAGCATCCCACACTAGCAAGGTAACACTTATACATGAATTTAACACCATATTACTTCCAACACCAAGTCTTAACTCTACCAAACCATAATCAAAGCAATAGGGAAGATTTTCTTACTTGATCAAAGCACAACTCCAAGCAAAACTTCAAAAGTCTGCAGCAACTTCTCCAAGACCAACACAAAACCTATCTGATCCACAACCAATTCAAGAACTAGTTAGGATCAATGTTTCTAACTACTCAGAACTACGAATTACACAACTTTCTTCATCCAAACATGACCAAAACATGATGAATCCAAGATTAGGGCTATTTTGAACCTTGATAAAACCTGGAAATTTTAGTATCAAAACGATCATTGCCTTCTTACGATGCTCATGCTCTAGTTGAATCTAAAAACCGTCAAGTAATCACTTAAAATTATGAGGGAGAAAACTTGCCCTTTTCTTTTTGCTCTTAAAAACTTTTGCAGGAGAAGTTGTATTTAAAATCTGAAACTTGCAACTTAGTGGGAAGTTTTATTTCTTCCAAATAAAACTTCTCCTCCTAAATTCCATTAAAACCCTTACTTGTCCTTTAAATACAAAACAATCCACAAGGAAAACTATATATGTATATTTTTTTATTCCATAAAAAGAATGAATCTAATATTTTGTTTCGCAAAATGACACGTCTGCCAATTTTCCGAAAATCGGAATATTACAGTTAGAATGTATATTGTGAAATAGATTAGAAATAAAATAATATAATTGATGTTATTTGGTATAAGTTAATTTATTACAATTATATTCTATACTTTTTTAAGGGAACATTAGAAATTTTATTAAAGAAAACACAAAATACAACTATGGTTTCACTAAACATACGAGAGTCTAACCCCACAGATAAAAGATTCCAGGCAACTAGCTTTCCAAATATCGAGACATAAACTATACACCATCCGTCCAATTTTATTTTACTCCTCGACTTTTCAGAAGTGTAGCTCATGTTTGGAATCTAATTAAATGATCCAGTATTTTTACATTTATATCCTTTAATTAGTTGTTTGAGTATTTAATGATACATATTTTATTGTAAATATTGTAAAGATAGAAGAACCTTTAAAGAAATTTGACAATTAATACAAAAAATGAACTTTTATTTTAAGACAAACCCAAAAAAAACGTGAACAAATAAAATGGGACGTAGGGAGTATTACATTCTAAGGGATAGCTCATACATGGAATGAAGCATAATAACATTTTCGCGTGACAACAATATATAACAACAACAACATCATCAAAAAAATCCGTAACCGACCCAAGCCGAGAAGACTCGAAACCGATTGAGAAAGATGGTACTCCCTCCGTGTTTTTATCTGTCATATTTCAGAATTTGCTATGTTTTTATTTATCTGTCATTTTACATTTCAAATGCATCATTTATTTTTGTTTTCCTTTCTTTACCAATAAAGTATTTACATCTCCAATAAAAAAATATATTTCCAATACTAAAAGCCCTTTATCAGCAAAGTATTTACATCTCCAATAAAATAAATACATTTTCAATACTATATTTTAGACATATTAATTATTTTCTTAATCTGTGTGATTCTTCTCTCTGCGGCAGATAAAAAAAACGGAGGGAGTATGACATAACGTGCATTTTTTATTTAAAAGAAAACATATACTTCATTTGTTTCGAAATAACTGAGGCAGTTGTCAAAAAGATTTGTAAAAAAAACTCAGGCAGTTATATTTCCAATGCAGCATTTACTGTGTTTTTCTACATCTATCCTTATTTATTAAGTAGTGAGATAATAAATACAATATTGAATTAATTATAGTCTATAGACTAAGGGTTTTTTTTTAGTAATTTTGGTATTCAAATTAAAATATTAAATCTCATCCTTAATATTCATGTTTTTTGCAACTATCTCAGTAATTTCGAAACGGGGAGAGTATAATAAAAATTTTAATTTAATTTATCTGTGGTTTATATATGTTAACACAAGTGGCGTGGCAGTAGGTAGAGAAGTGCGGTCCGGGCAAGTAGTAGTTGACAATTAGGTCATTGCTGAAAATTGGGTGTCAAATGAATTGAGATGCAGCCACGGATAGCAGGGGGGAGGATCCCCAACGGTACACCTTCTACGGTACACCAACCGGTGCAATATTGTGGTGCTGCCACGTTATTAAAAGACTCAGCCGCATCTTGTTTGTTTGGTTTTTACTTTTATTTTTAAGTAAAGGCCCTTTTTAATTTTGTTTTTATTTTTTTATGTACCAAAACCTATAAAACTTCGATATAAACACGGATATACAGTGTGACACGACGGCACACCTTAATTTTAAAGGCACGACACATCAACAACACATAAGAAAAACATACATAATATAAATTGATGAGTTCTATTGACACCATCATTTTACTATCGTTACCTTTTTTTTATATATAATTTTTCATTTACTTCATCACACTACCAAATTATTTTTTGGCACCACGATACGCGCGTCAGATCCACTGACGTTTCAATTCGCTAAAAACGTCAGTGAGTCTGACGTTTTCAACAACGACACATTTATACCTGTAAAATCACTGTCTGACGTTGGGATTGAAAACCAACGTCAGTTTCAATGACGCTCGTACCGCAAACGGGCGCCAGTGCCACAGACGTTGTGTTGTTTAAAATAATAAAAATATTCAATCTGGTGCCAGAGAAATTTATAGGGTGCCAAAGTAATCGTGGTGCCGATCGAAGCCGCCTATAAATTAATGCTATATGGTATACATGATATATATATATATATATATATATATATTCCACTTGGGTTATCGGAGTCTAAAACCATATTTTTTATACAAAAAATTGCTCATGTGAGCTCACCGGAGCCTAAAATTGCAGTTTTTTTAATTAACCACAGAATGATATTTTTGAAACAACAAAACTACATTGTTTTGGTACTAAAAAATTTCTCGGATCTCAGTGAGGTCACCGGAACCTAAAACTGCATTTTTTAAATTAACCACAAAATGACATTTTCTTTAACAATAATACTAATCGTTTTAATACTAAAAAAATTCTCGGATCTCAGTGGGGTCACGTGACCCCACCCCAGCCTACATAGATCCGCCAATGATATATATATTAGGTTTTTCAGTAAATAAAACATATAAGAAACATAAAAATATGACTATTTATTTCATTAAGTGATAAATCATTAAAAACTTGTTAAGAAAATTTAGACACATTTAATATCAAGTGATTATGCAATGTAATTATCAAATATATTTCGATGTAAATATCACTTAATATATTTAGATTAAATAATAAGCGTTGTTAATTCGACAACATCAGCGTTTTTTTTTTTTTTAGGATTGGGCAAAATTTTACTTAAAAAAGGGAAAGAATCGGGTTTCAAGTGTGATTTGTCTTTATAGAGGTTGATGAACGATATATTTTAGTTTTGATTTAGAAAGCACCTAAAATATATATCACCATTTGATGTGTCGTGCTTTTAAAATTTAAAATTAGATATGTCACCAATATATGATATTTGTATTGTGTTTTACAGGATTTGATTAAAAATAATAATAATAAAAAGTAAATAAGAAGGAAAAGCAAATAATAATAAAAAGCAAATAAGAAGAAAGCAGCGTTCTACTATAAGTTAGCCAAAAAAAAAAAAAAAAAAAAAACACAAAACTTGCGGCTGAGATTCTACAATTGTGCACCGATTGGTGTACCGTAGAAGGTGTACCGTTGGGGATCTCCTCCCGGATAGCAGAGTCCGTGCCCCTTTTTTCATCCAATATAATTGTGCAGCAGCTAAGTTCTCTCCATTTCTCATTAATCGTTCTTTCTCTACTGCGAATTGGCTGTGATTTTCATTTTCAAATATAGCTCTGTTCATTACCAGAGCTCATTCATGATAAGAAGCATTAGTTTAAAGTATTCAAATCAGCTCTGAATCCTTTTGTATTAACCTTTCGATGATAAGAAGCCAAGAAAAGCCACAACATATACATGTCGATAATTCTTTCGTGAGACGGAAAAACAACTCTCTTGATTTGGTTGATTGGATTTAGATCTTTATCCGGTCTCCGTTCTTGGTATCATTCTTCCTTTTTCTTCCAACAAAGAATGCTGTAGCCGTAGCCACATCTGTTATTTCAAAGAGATCAAAGTTCCTGTGGATGATAGTCCGTAATCTTGATTTCTATCAGGGAGGTTCGTTGGGACAAAAAGGCCATGAGATTCGTCCGATATGTTTACAATGTTTTGCTGGATTACTAACTAATTTCATTTGGTCTGGAAACCTGGGTGTATTCATGGATCAACCAGGCAACTATATCTGTGAGCTTTTTATGTGTCGACACTCTTCGTAAATTACATTCTTTTTGATGTACCTATGAGTGTTTTTAGTTGTGTATCAATGCAATCTTTGGACTTGAATGACGGCATTCATGTATATGCGGCAATTGTGATTAGCCTTCCAAAGACTTTGAAAGTCTAAGCATTTTTTTGGTGTATTTCAAATTCGAAGAAGCTTTTGGAAATTTTATAAGCGGATGCCCGATGCTAAATTATGTGCACCTACATATGCCTAATTACGTGTTACAAGATTTTGGATAGGATGATGATTTTTCGTATATAATATCTTCAACTTACCTAAGACATCTTGAGCTATGTTTCAAGTATTGCATCATGGGGTTGAGGCTTCCTTGCTTGTTCGCTTAACATTTGATATTTCTGTGCATAATAGTCTAACCAGAGATAGGATATAATATAGCTCAAGACGTCTCAAAGTTGTAGAAGAAATGATATAAGTAAAATCATTTTCATCTGCAAAGTATATTCACCTACGTAGGTGTAGATCATTTAGCATTGGGCATCCGTTTATAAGTTTTTCAAAAGCTTCTTCAAATTAGAAATAAACCGAAACAAGCTTTAGATTTTCAAGTCTTGGAAGGCAAACCACGATTGCGGCGGAAACACAAAAATGCCGCTATTCAACTCCAAAGATTGTGATGAGATATAGCTAAAAACACTAATATGCATTTCAAATGGTTTAAGAAAACCATATGGCTCAACAAGAATCTCCACTCACACAAATCATTAGTTATTGTTGATTATTTTCTGAATCTTTGTTTGTGTTTGTGTTTTTTTCTTCTCATTATGTTGTAGAAACAGAAACTAAATCTGCTATTCAACTACATAGCATTTTATTCTTTTTGGTGTGTTTTAAGGCAAGACTAGTGATTATGATTTGTTTCAAAGTGTGTTTGATAATAAGGCTGATTATTAAGACTGATGGTGTGATAAGAAGTCTCACATTGATCAGATTAATTTTTAGATATGTTCAAATCGATATGAAGAAACATCACATGTTTTGTGATTTTTTTTTTATTTTATAAAGAAGCAGGTAATTAATGTAATAGAATCCCCAAAATTTTGATTCAGAAGCAGATGATGAAACATATGACTATCTGCACAATTTTTGCTTAATGGAAAAGATGGCCTCCTGTTTTTGCGTTATTGATTACCTGTTTTTGCAGATAGTGAAATTAGTCTTAGATATTGCTAAGAACGTCGAGATGCAATGTATAGTTAAATACCACGCCTCGGTAAGTTGCTATAGGGACAGTTGATGAAGAAACCGAAAAATATTTATAGTACACACGATAACCCTTACCTTTGCATTGGTCATAGTTCGTGTAGGGATTATAGTAGGTAATAAAATAATGTTATACAACAATTTCTGAAATGAATATACAACTGAGATGGCAAGACAGGAGTGAAAACCAAACTGCAGCTGTTCTTTTGAGCATTTAATCCAACACCGGCTTCAACCCAAAACAGTTGAAGGTAGTTAGAACAGTTGTAACCGATTATAATTGTTGTTACTTGTTAGAGTGATAAGAGCACTTACAGTAGAATCTATAAATGGTGTTAAATCTGTCATTTACAGATCTAAAGTGTTCAGATTTATCTAAATTTGATTTGCATTAGAATCTGTTTCAAAAATTGTAATCTCCAGATTCTTTTACTTTTGCGGTATATCTCCAGCAAAACACCCGATCTGTACAGCTTTCTCTTTCTTCCAAATTTATTGAACACCAAAATCCTCATTTTACATCTCTTTTTTTCCTTTTTTTTTTTTCTTTCTGTTAACAATGACATCTCCGGCAGCTTTAAATGAATCACATTCCCAATTTCTTCAATCATGCATTGGAGCCGTCCCAAAAAAATAAAAAAAATTAAGCGTTTCCGTTCAAACATCTTGTGTAAATCTCTTTCTCTCAATTCCATCATTCTTTTTAAGCTGTTGATCCTTTCCCAAGCTCCAGCTTTAATCAGTCAAAGGCTAAAGGTTTGCTCACTAATTTTTGGGAACTTATTCACCTGTCTTTGTTGGGCTTGTTGTGTTTAAGGCTTTTCTACCGGGAATGAATGCAATTAAGACAGTAATTCATTTTGAAATGATAATTTTCATGATACTTTTATATGTATTTCATTTTCTCTCTTTTTTGAGGATGGGTTTGAGAATTTTTTCATTTCTAAAGTGAATATCTCCCTGATGAGGATACAAGTTTTGAGATTGAAAACCACGTTCATGAAAAAGCAAGGGGAAAAGGTAAGAGTGAAACCGGGTACTCCATTTTAAATGATGTATGGAAGAAGTATGGAAATGAATAGTATAAAAGTGTTGTATAGATTTATTTATTTTAGAGATTCTGATGTAAAATAACTTGACTTAAGATTCTGTAAAGGAAAAAAAGTGATATAAGAATCTGAAAAGTAGAGAATCTGTTATAAGATGTTGATGCGAATGCTCTAAGTACATTATATAAAGCAGCAAGAGATTGAATGTAAACACAAATTCGGATTAAATGAAGTAATCTTTTTGATTGTTCAATGCTTCAACTTCCTACCTTCTGTATTTTTCAAATTCTGGTATATGTTCTTCAAGTTCTATTCATTAGAACTTGAATTTCTTCAATTTCTCATGAAAACAGGGGTATTTATTGAAGTCATGCATTTGATGGTTTGTTCTTTTCTTATACTTTGGGGTATTTATTGAATAAAATTTGCAGGTGTAGGACGACAATTCTTGTCTTTCTGCACCATGGTTAAAACAAACGATGTTGTATCCATAATCCATCTTTGGCTCAAGGGCGGTTAGCACGTGTGCGCACTGTTTACGCTTCTTTGTGCCTGTCGGATAGAATGTCACCTGTTTTCGGGTTGTATTTTTTAATCTGGAAATCGTATTTCTAGAATTCCACCGCCTTAGGCTATACGCATAATGAAGGCTCTATCTATAACGGCCTCAAAACCTATTTCAATGGCTTTTGATGAAAAACAAGCACTCATTAAGAATTCGATTATGCACACTCGAGTTCATATAACTCTAATATGGATACTATAATCGACTTTCAACAATCGAATGTATGTAGATTGCACACACTTGAGTTTTTATCTCAGAATTGCATGTTTTTCCATCCGATCTGTAGGCAGTATTATCTCTGGCTGAGTAGTTGAAACTTGGCTTACCATGCTGATATGCATATTGCATTGTCGCTCTGCTGTGTAATGTCATTGGATGTGTGCATAATCATGTATGTTTTAGTTTATGTACTATCTTTCTCCCTCTTTGTTATACTTTTTATTTCGAAAACTATAATCACATATATCGCAAGAACAAAGTTAAAAATTACAAACTGTTTGAAAAAGATATGTCGGAGTTCAAACAGATTTGTATTAAAAATAAAATAAAAAGACTATAAGGAAGACACCGGATAACGAGATATACTCTACTAAGGAGAGGAACGACTCCATCACAGTGTCGAGACAAATTGTAGCAAGAATGGGACCAAGAGGCCATCAACGTTCGTCTTTAAAGGGCTTTCTGATTACAACTCCTTCACACACCTACAACCAAAGAATTCATATTGACGTGAAACACGATACTTGAAATTATTCTTCTGCAACATCGTCGAATATTATTTGATGTGGTCTCTCTACAACCAATGTTTTTTAGATGCAATACTTGATATTGAGCTGTAAACTATGATGGTATCGATGGAAGTTCATTGTTCTTGTTTTTGTTCTTAGAGCTCTTCTCCTAATAGTGATATTCTCGGCTGCATCCTATAGATTTTATGCTGAGCAAGGATCCTCAATCAAGTATAAGCCTTATGTGATATCTCAAGTATAAGTGTTTTTTAAACATTACCAACAAATCGACGTAGTTATGAAGGGAAAATCAATCTATAGCCTGATTATTTTCACATTTTAAGTATGGCTAGATCACTTATGTTTGAGAGATCGCTTAAGACTAATACTTGAGTGGATCTTGACTCCTGCTGAACTAATTATAATACGTAAAAATTATAGTACTTGTATTAAATTGATCCGTTAAATTTAAGTATTGGTCCAATATTTTAATGTATTGACCGCCAATTATGTTTATTTCAATGGTTAACCTGAGATACCAAGACGAAGTTTGCTGATGCAACTTGTTCTCTCTCTCTCTTTTTCTCTATCTAAAAAACCTCTCCCTGCTGTGTGCGTTTCTTCCTTGGCATACCAGCTTCTGGCACCGGCGGCGCTAGGTGCCAGCTTCTGACTCCCTGCTGCCGGTGGCCGGTCCTCTCGGTTTCTTTTTATTTATTTCCATGTCTTTCTTGTTCCCCGGTTACTGCTTGTGACTTCGGCGGCCTTCTTCAACATACTCTCCTCGTAGCTGTGTTTACCCCAAGTTCTAGTAGCTTGGATTTGGCCAATTTTGAAAATGCCCGAGAATTAGACTGAAGGCACCAATAAGACGAGCACCGCGACCCTTGTTAGTAATTCATTGACTTAATTTTTTTTTTAAAATTCTCATAAAATCTTCTTGGATGAATGTTCGATGATTTAGTGATAGTTGAAGAAATGAAGATGTGTATTAGGATGAAGATTAAGATGAGTGGTTGGGTGGCGGGGTTTGGGGGGAAGATGGTGGTTATGGGTGTTCTGGGTGGAGAAGTGGTGGTGATGGTGGAGGATAAGAAAAATGAAGTTTTGTATTTACATTAATCGTGGACTAAAGTATAATTATTAGGGACTAAAGCGTAATTGTTTGAATGTTGTAATATTTACGTGGTTCCTTAATTGATTTTGTGGTGTGTTGAAGTAAATGAAAAATAATAATAAAAGGGGTGCCGATAGAAATAACGTAGTGCCGATAAAAACCGCCTAAATTTCACATTACATGTTTCCGCCTTACTCCAGCTCCCTAGGTGAATTGCTTGGGCTGGGGATTTATCTGCAATCGATTTGCCTAAATGTAAGATTGGGCTTTCACTTCGGTTTGGAAGCAAATGGCGTTTATGTTGGGCATTCTTTTTATCATAGACCACGGCCCAATGCGATTTCCAAATCCACCACGGGGTGTTTCTTCCTTTTTAGTTTTTTAGATTTTTATATGTAAATTTATGGTTTAGATTGAATTTCGTGTCAATTCTGTCCATATATCACTCTTGTATTCTCTATATCTATTTTCTTTATCAATAGCAGCATCTATGTCTGTGGAAGCCGCAGAGCGCAATTAGGGTTTTAGAGCGATAATTTTTTTCCAATAGTTGTTTGCTTAAATTTTTCTTGAGATATGGAAAATTCACTAGCTTCATGTTCATCATTACGCCGCAGACGACGAAATAGGATTAAGAAGGAAAGTGAAGCTTCTCTTTTCGACGAATCATTTATTGTGAGTGATTTAATTATTGACATTTTAAGACGGCTTTCGGCAAGAGACGTGCTCGTATCTCGATTTGTTTGCAGAAAATGGAGAGCTTTGACTTCGACCAAAGATTTTACAGACTTGCATATCCGCTGCAATTTTCCGCCAATGATTTTGAAAGAGGTCAATACACGAGATCTACTAGATAGATGTTGGGAACCGGCGTGAACGAGATCAAAGATTTACAAATTATACGAACCGTGTCAAAATGGTATCCTTTTTTCTCATAATGGCTTGATTGTTTCCTGTGGAGTTAAGATGGATGAAGAGTACGTTATTTATAATCCTGTGTACCGAGATGTGGTGTACATAAACTTTCATGTCAACGCATATTATACAAGTGAGGTATATGGAGTTTTTTTTTTTCCATCATGAGCTGAAAGAGTACTGCACACTTTGGCGAATAACGTTGTCATTAGTGCCCTGGAAAGTCTAATACAAGATACTTAATTTGGAGTCTAATATGAAGTGGCGAGATATCAGGAGCCCGTGTAATCAAAATGCCAGGATTTCGCGTACTCATCCTCTATTAATTGAGAATAAGTACCTTTATTGGATAATTGAGCCTTTTCAATACTTTGAAAAAAGATACAACAATGACGACGCCCCGTTCAATAGTGATATCATGGAATATGATATTACAAAGGAAGACTTTAGGGTGATACCTTGTCCAGTTGGTTTAAGTTTGTACAATATAAATCTGGTAGGCATTTGATGGTGCCTTATCCTTGGTTCAAGTTTTTCCAAGCAAAAAGGTGGTCAAAATAAACATATGGACATTGAAAGGCGACTGGGAGCAAGTGTGGACGCGCTCTAACTACTTAGTCAGCTCTGATTTATACCAATGGTATAGAGTGTCTAAAGCAATTGCTTTTCGAAATGGAGAGTTGGCTATTCTATCAGATGGAAGGCTATATGTCTGCAATCTCAAACTAGGAACTTATAAGAAGTTCGGACAAAAGTATCGTTGGGATGTGAAGTTTGTGCCTCATGTGATGAGTCTTGTTTCTAAAAGGAATTGCAAGTCCGAGATTTGTATGACCGAATAGGACTAGAATAACTACTCAGAGGGGTCATGTTGAGGAGGTTAAAACACTTTTCTTAATTATTTTGAATTCCTCCATGTCCTATTGTGTGATTTCGTTTTCGCTATCTTGATATGTATACATTCGCCTTTGCCTCTAGATCTATACCGGTCTTTAGCTTTTGCAATAAACCAATTTTATTTACTAGTGTCAGTTAATCCGAGTGCAAGATAACTTCTGGTTCTTTGTGGTTGGCCATATTTGATGTATCATGTTTTTGAAAAACCATGTTGAGACATGAGAGTTTGACCCGCTTCCCCCCACCCATCCGACCCCGGCACTACATCTTCCACTGCATTTTTTTCACTATTGATTATGGTGAACCCATATATCAATCGAATCAAAGTGTCGTACACTTTGATCATTGAGGAGAAAGCGTGTAGTGATATAAGAGCACTCACAACAACTTTATCCCGTGGTTTTACAGACTAAAACATCACATTTTACTATTTTATATAATGTTTATTTTCACGGTGATTATAGCGTTGATGCTCAACTTTTGGGAGAGATAATAGTTCATGGTGGTGTCAGACTTAATAGTTTTATGAGAGATTGTAGGTCATGACGGCATCAGAACAAAACCGAGGCTTTTCAAATCCCCAAATCACTATTTTTTTTTGTACCGGGACATGGTAATCACTATTTTTTTTGTTTGACTAATCTAGAGTTCGGCCCAGATGTTGTATGCAAGGTGTGACTCTTACTCAAAGGTAAAAGCTAAATGGTTTAGAGCATCAAAATAGTTAATAGTATTTTGTTTTATGTTTTAATTAGTTAAATAGACATATGGGCTTTATTAAGGGTAGATTACCTAAATGGGCTTTTAGCCCTATAAATACCTTTAGTATCCTAAATGCTAGGAATGATGTAAGCTTGAATCTATTTTCTACCCTCGTTTTAGAATGAATTATCTTTGAGTTGGGATTTAAAATGAATCTATTTAGAATGAATTATCTTTGAGTTTAGATTAGCTCGTTTTATCCGTTATCGTACATCTTTTACATCATTTGGTATCAGAGCTAAGGTTTTCCCCTCGCAGTATGACGGCCAAAATGAGTTGGGAAGATAGCCGGATTCGAAGATCCGTTGGGATTTCCGTGTAAGCTTAATCAAAAGCTTGGTTCTTTCAAAGGTGAATCGAATCAAGGTGCAATAAGGCTAGCACAGAGATTAAAGCACAACTATCACCAAATGGAAAGAGACTTTCCTCTTACCAATGGAGGTGGTGTTGGGCAAGGACTTCGGTAGCTATTACAATCAGGTAAGCTCAATAGGAGAAAGGAAGAGGAGTTATTATAGATCAATATTACCCACCATTGATGGCACTCGCAAAGATTTTTGGGATTGGATTGATACACTTGAATATTATTTTGAAAAAAATGCCAGTACCCGATAAACTACAATGTAAATTGCCATTTTACACTCTCGTCGGAGAAGCCGAATCGTGGTGCAAACAGTTGAAGTACAACAGATGCTTGTAGGGCAAATCAAAAATTGTATCGTGGGCTGTGATGAAATTGTTATTAGGTAATAGATTTTTGCACACCAACTGTTCGATAAATTAGCTCTGCAACAAACAGTGTGAGAACAGTGATTATTACAATTCTAGTGAGTCATATACTAATGTGTCGGATTATCCAATCAAATTGACACAAGAAGCTGGGAGTTGTGTGAAACAAGTTGAAGAGGAGAAGAAGAGTAGTGAAAGTTGTGAGGAAGAGGATATTCAAACAGTGAATAGAAATGAGCAATCAATAGAAATGAATGAAGTGAAACCTACCAAGTGTTTGACGAAATTCCCGAACCAACTGAACAAGGAGGAAGGATCTGCACCAACAGAGGAATTTGTCGGCGAAACAAAGGTTCAGAAGGAATTTAGAGGCTGGAGTTCCACAGATGAAGTTCATTGCCAGGGATTACATGATAATTTTAGTAAGACTACCAAGTGTGAGGATACTCCATCTGATCAAAATGAGCATAGCATGGCTGATGACACAAGAGAAAACCTTCAACAATCTATTAAGTGCTACTACTACACTGGGCATATATTGAGATGGCTGCTAACAACATGCATATGAAGAAAGAGGATTCTAAGAGTGAACAAAAGCCAAATCCTGATGTTGAGGCAACTAAGTGTGAGGACCAAGGAGATGATGCAGTGGATACAACAAATTTAGTCGCTTATGTGAAGTCCGAGTGTGCAACTCATGACACTCATGCCAAGGCTGCCCAGCTTATTTTGAAGGAAATCATCGGCAATGGCATTCAACGCAGCCGCAAAGTACCCTCAGTTCATGTCGGGTTGATGATGACAACCATAGTTGAAGAGGGAAATGCAACAAAGCCCACCAATTGCAGCCGACAAGCATGATATTAACAGTACCCAGCTGATTGCTAAGGCTGATGGTGCGGGTGTTTTGCCTCATACGGAGTTCAGAAGGCAAAGTTATTAATTACTCATACCGTGGACACATGTCTCCTTCTGGATGATAGCAAAAACTTTATAAACCTAGCATGTTGTGAGTACATGTACTATGCGTATTCAAATCCTGAATTTGTATCTTTTTATTTTGATCCCGGAGGAGCTAAGAATAGCGATCAAGTTAGAGTACATTGGCAAGCTTTACTTGTTAACAAGATGGGGTGTGTGGAAAGATACCAAATTGGTATTATGTCTGGACTTAAACATGTGAATGGTGAGACTGTCGCTCATTTTTTACCCCGGGGGCAGGTTGCAAAATGAGCAGAATGTGGTTGATGAACAGCTACGATCAAAGTTTGCGGGTTGTCTTGCCCTTAATTAATGGTTGATTGTCCAGCATGTCTATCCTAGTTTGCACAACGGAGACTTTGACGTTGGGGCAATTACTGGAAATGCTCGCATGAAAGGTAATAGCTCAAATGAAACAGAATGTGGTCTTTACTTGGATTTGTTACGGGGTCAACAATAATTACACGAGTGATGAGAATTTTATTGTCCACAAGGCCCGACGAAAAGGATTTGATAGAAGATGTTATATTCACTTTCATTCAGATGGTGTGAGTAGTAACCTCGCTAGTTCTCGAGAAGGCCCTACACTGTTGATAAGTCAAGAACCCAATTAGTGAGAGTACAGAAGGCACTATTGCAATCCGATGTGCAATCGACATCTGACAAAAGTCTTGCTACTTTGGCTGATTATGGTTCACATGTTGTGGTAAGCTTTATTTTGCAGAATGAGTTGTCATATAGTCTATATAGACCAATCTTGTTAGTTTGTCTATGTCCCCCGGAATCGATGTTGCTGTTGGTGAACTGGATGATCTATTGGTAAAAGAATGCATTAAAATGCATAAGGTTTGGCTACCAGAAACTTTTATCAACAACAATCCTCAAATGTACTTAAGTACTCAGCTGCCATTCAAGTTGCTTTCAGAATGCATAGGTCCACGAAATACTTGGTGCCGACATCGGACTTGCAATTCTTAATTGCTGTCACCATAGTAAGCAAAAGGAGTTGGATGAGGTACGGCCTATCTAGCCCTGTTGTTGCACCAATTTTTACGATGAAAGGACACTGCAAAACTAATAATCTCAGCAAAAGAATTCATATTTAAGTTGCAGAATGAGAAGCTAGTAAGCAGCCAGAACTTGCAACAGTTCACCATTAAAATCGATCAGATGAAACCCTCCATCATGATATCCAATAAATAAACACACTTACCGCATCACAACATACATGTATGCATTAATGCTTGTTAATTATCACAATAAGTTACCTCTCGGTTATCTGAGTGCTTGAATCACCTCATCCTCTTCCCCAATAAAAATGTTCGACCAGAAATTCTTCAAAGAAACAAGACTCGTCACATGAGAAAAAAACATATCATCAGGACTATATGTTCGTCCAAACTTCCTAAAAGTTGCTAGTTTGAGATTGAAGACATAGAGTCTTCCATGTGAAACAATAAGCAACTCTCCATCCCGAAAAGCAATTGCTTTAGGCACTCCATACTTTGGGCATACATCACACTTTTTTTTTTTGTGAAACCGGGGCATACATTACAGTTGATGATGATGTAATTACAACTTGTCCATAACTGCTCCCTATCCCCATCATCTTTCAATGTCCATATATTGATCTCAGCCAACTCTTTGCTCGGAAGAACTTGAACCACGGATACGTCACCATCAGTGTTAACCAGATTCACATTGTAGAAGATATGATGTTTCACACCTATAAACGCTGGACAAGGTATCACCCTAAACTCTTCTTTTTGAATATCATATTGCACGATGGAAAAGTCGGTATATAGTTTAGAAGGCTTAACCATCCAATAAATATAGGTGGGTTCTATTTGGACCCCCCTTTTTACTACTTGCACCACATTAATGAATATTTTTTCGGGTGAAAAAAACGTCACTCACACTGGTGTTCCTAGTGGCATACCAACGTCAGTGACACTGACGTTGGTATGCCACTAGGAACACCAGTGAAAAGTCATGGACTGACGTTATAAGATTTAACACTTTTTTATATAGGGAACGTCAGCCACACTGGTGTTCCTTGTGGAACACCAACGTCACTGTGACTGACGTTGGTGTTCCACAAGAAACACCAGTGTTACTGACTTCCCTATATAAAAAATCATGTGGTGTCTGAAGTAATTTTTTGTGGTACAAATAGTAAATGGGTGCAAGTAGTAAATAGGGGGTCCAAATAGAACCCCCCTAAATATACTTGTCAACCAAAACAGAAGGAATACCTGAAATCCTCCTATTCTGGGTGCACGGATTTTTGATATCTCGCCACTTTGGATTAGACTCCAAATTAAGTATCTTGTATTGCGATTTCCACGGTTCGACTAATTGAATTATTTCCCACAAGGTGCAGTACTCTTGCAGAACAGGATGGGAAAAAACCCCACACAAGTCACCACGATACGGTTTTATAGATATTTCCACCACATCATTGTATATAGGATTGGAAATTATAAATTTTGTTCCTTTCAGACGTCCACGGGAGAATATTAACCCATTATGGGAGAAATAGATATCTCCATGGTCAAATACTTGAATTTTTTATCTCGTTTGTACAGGTTCCCAACATCCATCAAGAAGAATCGGCCCTTTGTAAAAACTGTGATCCCTTAAAATCATGGGAAAACTACGTGGGAAGTGTGAGTCTGTAAAATCTCTAGTTGAGGTTAAATCCCTCCACACCCTACAAACACATTGACAACAACATCTTCGGGAAGGAATGATGAATTCTGAAGAAATGTTCCAGATTTCTTACCGAGCTTGAGCGTTCTCCGTCGTCGTCTTAATCCTGACTGTGCACCAACTGAATCGGACATGGATCTAGCTGTGGAGTTTCACGAAATCCACAAATTCCAGAAGGAATCTCAAAGCTCTTGCTGAATAAAAAGACAATAATTGCGAACCGGTGCATCGACGATGGTTAATCCCGTCAACTGGAACGAAAAGGACAATTTAAACAATAGCTTTGACTGCTGGACGGTCGAGTTCAAGACCCCCAAACAAAGCATTTTCTCGTGTAGATAAAAAATGTAGTTAATTTTTTTCACAAATTTTAGGATGGTCCAGGTGTAAGTTTTGGATCATCAAGTCAGCACTTTCAAAGGGATATATTGATGGAAAGTTTTTACAGGTAGGGGCCCATCGGTGGAAGTTGAATTCCTATTGGTTTTGGTGCACCAACTAGGATTTACACCAGGCCCAACATAAAATTTGTGATTTTTTTTTTGTGGATTTTATCGGCACACCACAAATTACTATTGACATCAATTTTTTAATTATTTTTTCGGATGAAAAAAACATCAGTCACACTGGCGTTCTTTGGTGAACACCAACGTCAATGACACTGATGTTGGTGTGCAATGTTTGCTAGTGTAAAATCGTGGACTGACGTTTCTAAGTTTTAACACTTTTTATAAAGGGAACGTCAGTCACACTGGTGTTCCTTGTTGAACACCAACGCCGGTGACACCGGCGTTGGTGTCAACAAAACAAACGTTCACTATAAAAATCATTGGGTGGAAGTAATTGTTTGTGGTGCCAGGAGTAATAGGGTGCCAGTAGTAAATTGGGGTGTGCCAAAAGAACCCCCTTTTTTTTGGACCTAATAAGGCACTTCTACTCTACTGCACTTGGGTCTAAACGAGTCGAGCAAATTAAATTATTTTTAATTTTGAGTTCGAGCACAAGTATTTCGAATTCGAGCTCATTTAAACCGAGTTGGGTTGAGTTCTGGCTCAGATCGATCTCTAGCTACTCACGAGTAGTTTGGCTCGTTTACGGCCCTATACTACACAACATGTCAACTACAAGTTTCACTAAATAGTTTTTAACCAAAAATTACGATGGACTCTTATCAATCAATAAATTGTGCATTTCAATCAAGAGCTAATTATTAAAAGAATTTTAGCATTTTGAGAAACTAAAAACATATCAAAATATCATGAAATGCCAGCTAACATATGCTGCAAACTAAAAATTTGGACATATGAAATTGTTTCAAGTTGCAGAATAATAGGAAAGCAAGATTGACTCAAAATTGACCGTTAATATCACATAAATATCTCCTTCGGTCCGATGACAAAATATATGAACACACATACTTGTATGCTCAGTATCACAGTTCCTTCCGTGCTTGAACCTCCTCCCCACAACCTCCATCTTTATAATTATTCTTACCATCTTCAACCATATGTGTCTTGGATTTCCAATTCTTCAAAGAAACAAGACTCACCAAATGAGGCCTATAATGATGCCGTGACCCAAAATTCTTAAAAGTTCCTAAACTGAGATTGCAGACATATAGCCTTTCGTTTGATTGAAGAACTAACTCTCCATTCCAAAAAGCAGTTGGTATGGGCACTCCATATTCCGGGTATACATCAGAGCTGATGATATAGTTAGAACATGTCCACAAATGCTCACCATGACCTTTGTTTGTCCATATATTGATCTCAGCCATCTCCTTGCTAGGTGAAACTTGAACTATTGACACGACACCATCAATGTTTATCAGATTCACATTGTAGGTATGATGGCTCAAAACAATAGGGACTGGACTAGGCATCATCCTAAATTCTTCATTTTTAATATCAAATTCCATTATGTCGCAATTAAATGTGTAATTTCTATAGTTGCATGTTTTTCTGAAGTCCTTAGAAGGCTCAACCATCCAATAAAGATACTTGTTAGTTAATACAGGACTAATTAGAGAAATCTTATTATTTTGTGTGCACGGGTTACTAATATCTCGCCAACTTGGATTAGACTCCAAATTAAGTATCTTGTATTGGACTTTCCACGGTTTAAGTGATAGAGTTACTCGCCAAAGGATACAATTTTCTCTTCGTAATGGATGGAAAAAAATTCCTAAAGGTTCACTCCAGTTCGGTTTTCCCGGAGGAATAACGTCCACTATATCACGGTATACAGGATTGAAAATTATGAATTTTCCATCATCTCCACGGGAGATTATTAAGCCATTATGAGAAAAATGAATACCAGCCCAAAACGGTTGGTATACTTTATGGATTTTTGATCTTGTTCGTGCAGGTTCCCAACATCTATCCAACAGAACCACCCGTTTTTTACCTTTCAAAAACATGGGAATACTAACTCGGATGTGTAAATCTGTAAAATGTATGGTTGAGGTTAAATCCTTCCATCTTCTGCAAACACAACGACATCGAATCACATCTTTTGCTGGAAGCCTGCCTAAAATGCCAATAATTAATTCATCAGGAATAAATGATTCATCAATTGAAAAATATTCCGTTTTCTTTTTAATCCTTCTTCGTTGGCGTAATGCTGAACATGAACCTAACGGATTCCCCATATAATAAATGAAGTGAAAAATCGAAAATATTTCGATGCTTTGAATCCTTAACTGCGCTCCGGCGTGTCTGTAAGGAAATAATCGAGTTAGAGCAGTGATATTGTTACTTTTATTTCCTCTAATAGATTGACTTTGTTTTGTTGTTCTATTGAAATAATTAAAAACGATAGATTTATACCTGTTGGACAACAAATGTGATTTTTGATGATATCTGTAAAAGCCCCCACTATACAAATTTCCGGCCTCTAACAATAAACCACACAAATAATTTATCAGAGATCCTCTTACGATTGTATACCGAAATCGGTGATCGCTAGTTTACTCTTTTATTTTTATATCCACAAATCTTTGGATTTCAAAGTCGAAAAAAAACTCTTTCAATGTATGTCACGGTTCTCAAAAGACGAGTAACCGTAATACTTAGTATTCTACTCGATCTTCTATACAAATCTACTAAAACCTTGTGTTGAACAATGGGAAATATTGCTCCCTTTTATAATGTAAGAATGTCCTTATGTTGCAATAAAATATCCAGATGGAATAAATGAAATATGTAATATTTGTATATGAAAGTGAACACGTGTTGCAACATGCAATTGGACATGCAAGTAGACAAGTGTATTATTTGCATAAGAGAAGAGAACTAGTGTTGCAACATGCAAATAGACATGCAAGCAGACATGTGTAATATTTCCATAAGAGAATAGAACACGTGTTGCAACATGCAAATACACATGCAAACGGACATGTGTAACTGTGATAAGTAGTAAAACATTTTACTTTTAGGAAAAAAAAATTTCCTCATCTTACAAAGACAAATTATTAAATGATTATCCATAACTTTTGATGGAAACTCCTTTTTTTTTTTTTGAATGATGCCATCTGGTAGTCTTATGCAGGGTGGAGCAACTAAACTACCTCGCTCGCATTCTTGACTTGCAATCTGTCTGGATGTGCTACGCATGTTGAAGTCACTCAGTACCTCACTCGCGTCCTTGATCAGCTGGATGACTGGATATACTACGCAGGGTGGTGTCACTAAGTACCCCACTCGGTTCATTTACTGTCTGAATGTCAGGATCCACTACGCAGGGTGAAGTCACTAGGTACCCGACTCGCGTCCTTGATTGGCTAAGTGTCTCTGGATGTGCTACGCAGAGTGGAGCAACTAACTACCCCACTCGCGTCCTTGGCTGGTCGTGATGCAAGCAACCAGGAATCATAATCTGCCAAAAAAAATCAAAGGCCAAAAGAATTTTTCCTGAATGGTTGACTCATTTTAAAGAAGCACATGGACAAAGGCAACAGTTACCATAAAAAGGAAAGAAAAAAGAAGGCCGAGACTTGTCGCTACGGTAAAATTTACCGGGACAACAACAAGTCTCGATGGGGCATTTCTAGTTATAAAAAATTTATGTGACATTATATATGTCACGTACTATATTTGTCCTAAATCAAATTTATTTTATTATTATTTCCTATATAAAATATTAGGAACTAATATAATGAAATAATAATTAAAATCTCTTAAAAAATTAGAGATATGACTAATTTGTAATAAATGGCTATATAAGTATGAATGTGAAACGTTATATGTGTCACATACTACATACACTATTAAATCCAAATATTTTATATTATTTCCTACAATAAATATTATGAGATAATACACAATTATTCAAATCAAATCGCTGAAATAAATTAGTAATTAATTTGATTGATTTGTAATAAATGTCAATATTCTAAATATGGTTGGAATCAATCAAGAGTCTAGATGCATTAAATGAAAATCAATCAAGAGTCTGGACTGCAAATCAATCAAGAGTCTGGATGTATTAAATGCAAATCAATCAGGAGTCTGGACGCATTACATGCAAATCAATCAGGAGTCTGGACGCATTAAATGAATGTGAATGCATTAAATGCAAATCAATTCAAAGGCTCTCATTTACCACTATAAATAGGAGATCTTGGTCATTTGCAAAAACACAAAGAAACACATAAGACACACAGAAGAAGAACAAGAACAAGGAAGAGCATAGAAGCTGGTGAGAAGTCCCAGAGCATCTTCAAAGCATCGAAGATCTTCCAAGAAATCCTCGAAGTTCTTCAAGAAAGCCAAGAAGATCGAAGAGCGTCTTCAAGCCTCACCCAAGAATTCCTCGAAGTTCTTCAAGAGATCCAAGAATATCGAAGAGAGTCTTCAAGACTTTAAGATCAACACAAAGGCGGAGCTCTTCAACACTTCAAGATCGACACAAAGGCGGAGTTCTTCAACAAGGCGTCTTAAACACTTGAAGATCAACCCAAAGTCAAGAAAGGCGTGAAGATCGAAAAGAATCAGCAACACGGAGTTGGTGCAAGAATCTACATTGGAGAAGTTGGTGAAATCATCAAGACGTTGAAGATGTTGGTGGAATCATCAACGCACTGCAGAAGTGGTGATTGAAGACCAGAGGAAAATCTTCAAACACAACAACATCAACACTCGAAGATCTTCTGGAAAGTCCAAAGTTCTTCAAGAAGATGAAGAACATCAAAAGGTCCAAAGCATCATTAAATATCGTCTTCAACACTCAAAGATCATAGGAGAACGTTGCCTTCAACACCCAAAGATCTTCTAGGAAAGTCCAAAGTTCTTCAAGACGATAAAAAACATCAAAAGCTTCGAAGAACCATGAAAGATTGTCTTCAACATCGAGGATCTTCTGCAAAGTCGAAGCCCTTAAACTAGGAGATTGAAGGTAATACAAAGTATTCCTTCAAGTCTTCTTAAAAGCCAATGTTCTTCCACAATATCTGGGAATTCAACACAACAACAACAACAATTGGTGAAAAAGATAGGGAGAAAGCATCAAGCCTTCTGTCCAACCACCACGGAGGAGATTGAAAGAGTAACAAAGAAGCCTCCAATTCATCTCCAATAACCGAAGATCGTCCGCCAAATTCGGAGTTCTTCAACAAAGAGAAGATCTAAGAAGCAACGAAGAAGTCTTCAAGTTCTTCAACAACATTCGAGGATCATCCGCCACATCTGGAGGTCTTCACCAACATTCGAAGCTCGTCCGCCATATCCGGAGTTCTTCAACAATCGAAGGTCGGAGTTCTTCAACATTCGAAGCTAGTCTACCTTATCCGGAGTTCTTCAACAACAATCGAAGGCCTTCTGCCATATTCAGAGTTCTTTAACATTCGAGGATCGTCCGCCATAGTCGGAGTTCTTCACCAACATTCAAGTATCATCCGGCATATCCGTAGTTCTTGAACAAAGAGAAGATCTATGAAGCAACGAAGAAGTCTTCAAGTTCTTCAACAACATTCGAGGATCATCCGCCGCATCCAGAGTTCTTCACCAACATTCAAAGGTTGAGTTCTTCAATAATCGAAGGTCGTCCGCCACATTCGGAGTTCTTCACCAACATTCGAGGATCATCCGTCATATCCATAGTTCTTAAATAAAGAGAAGATGTAAGAAGCAACGAAGAAGTCTTCAAGTTCTTCAACAACATTCAAGGATCGTCTACCAAATCCAGAGTTCTTTACCAACATTCGAAGCTCATCTGCCATATCCGGAGTTCTTCTGCAACCATCAAAGGTCTTCCGACATATTCAGAGTTCTTCAACAACAATCAAAGGACTTATGCTATATTCAGAGTTCTTCAACAAATCGAAGGTCGCCAAGAAACCTGATGTTCTTCAACAACAAATAAAGGCCTTCAACCTAAGAAAGAGAAGGAACACCGCCAAAGTCCGAGAACAAGTCACCGCAACCCTCAGAGAAATCAAATGAGATGATCAAGAAATCATTAAAGCATCTAGGTCATCTCCAACTAATGAAGACTATCCTCCATGTCCGGAGTTCTTTAACAAATATCGAAGATTATCCGTCATATCCAGAGATCTTCTATAAATCCAGCATCCTTCCCAACAAATTGGAGGAGTATTGACAAAGCCCAAGAACAAGTCCCCACGACCCTCAGAAAAATCAAAGGAGAATCAAAGGCGTCTCGTAGATATAGGGATTTTCTAGAGATTGTACCCACTCACATTTTGAAATTAATAAAATTATATTTTTTCCAATTTTCTTGTCTTTGTTTTTTTATTGAATTGTAGGACAACGAAATTTCTGTTACAAATTTCTGGCACGCCCAGTGGGACCAATCTTTCCTTTCATCTCTCCTTGCAAAAAAGAAAAGTCTTGAGGAAATAGAACCAAAGGATTCTACCACTTCAAAGGCTACTTTAAAGAATGCCGCTCCAAAGGTTTCTGCTGCAAAGGCTGTTGCTTCAAAGGGTGATGCTGGGAAAGCTACTGTTGCTAAGTCTGTTCCTTCATCTCAGGGACAACCTTCTGGCCATATCACTCAGACGTCATGATGACAAATTCCACCACCCTTGAGGAGCACATTTCAAATGTCACAATGTCCATTGAAGCTCTCATGTCACATGGTCAAACTCAAGACGTGGAAATTCCAAAGCTCGCCAGCAAGGTTGATTCCGTTGGATAAGCAAGTAAGGAGAAAAAAAGTTGTGCATGATGATGTGGACGAACTTGATGTCACTTCCAAAGATCAAGGGGCCTTCAAGTCTCTTTGCATGGAAAATAGCTTCGGGACTGCCCCAGAAAATTCTACAAGATATCAAGAAGCTACCAAGTCTTTTACCTTGGCAAGTGATATGAAGATTTCCCCCGATGGAACCATTCCTATCAGCCAGTTGCAGGAATTCATCACAGGGTCCATCAATGACAAAGTCGTAAGGTCCATGAATTCATCTCAAACGTATGTCAAACCATACACCTAAATGATTGATGATCTGAGGATGCCGGCCGGTTATCAATCACCGAAGTTCCAGCAATTCGATGGAAAGGGCAATCCAAAGAAACACAATGCCCATTTTGTTGAAACTTGCAACAACGCTTGGACGTATGGAGATGAAGCAAATTGTGCATCCTCTAAAAGGAAACGCCTTCGATTGGTACACTGATCTCGCCCCTGCCTCTTTGGATAGTTGGGAGAAATTGGAGCAGATCTTTCTCAATCGCTTCTATAGCACCCGTAGGTCTGCCAACATGGTAGAGTTGACCAACTCTCACCAATCAATAGGTGGAGAAGTTTGCCTCAATTTCAAGGACCAATTTCTTGAAGCTTATGCTATTGAAATTTGTATTCAAGGCATGCACTGGAGTCTCCAATACAACGCTGCAAACGTAGGCCAAGCTCTCATTCAAGACCCTAAAAAAACGAAGACCGGAAAATTCATCAAAGAAACTCTGTAGATAGAAAAACATCTATGGCTACAAAGAAAAGATTCCATATCGGGCATCAAAAGGTCTGAAGGAACAAAAGATGAACAGTCGCAACAAAAAAAGGCAACCACCAACTCTAGAGGAAAATCAACAAAAGTACCCCTTCTTTGATTGCGACGTCCCGTCCAACTTTGATGAGTTTCTCAAATCAAACTCATTGATCATTCCTCAACCAAGTGCCTCAAAGATGCTGAAAAAGCCAACGAAGGTAAAATGTTACAAACATCACCTCTTGACGGGGTATGCTATCGAGAATTGCTTTGTCCTTAAAAGACAAAGTAATTTTCATAGCTGATGAAGAAATGATCGTGTTTGAAGAAGAAAAAGCAAGCGTGAATCAAGTCACATTGGTGGAGCTGCTTCATGGTCATTCTACAACCATTCATTTTGGTACATCCGATCATCCTGCAACTTGATAAAAACTTAGGAGTTTCTGAATTGGAGCCCAACAAAGGAGTTCATTGACTTTGATGATAAATTGTTGTGACTTGGAGAAATAAACAAAGTCACCTTGCAGTATCAAGTCTTCAAAATCAAAACAAGGTCATTCCAAGTCCACTAAGGCAAAAAGACGCCAAAAGAAAAGGAAGCCCACGTCGTGGAGACAAATCAAGAAGTGGACGATAAAGGCTAACACTTCTTCGGATGATTGATCGCGTGTAAGTCACTAATGTCGATATTATTAGCAAGAATACTAGGTACATCATAGTATAGTAAGGGCGAATCAAGGTCGATCCCACAGAGACAATGCAACTTTAAGTATAAACGATTCTAACCTAACTAAGAAGCGACATATATGGTCTTTGACCAACAATAAACATGAAAGAAACTTGGTATTCCTCCCCCTCTTCCCACCGATCTACTAACTTGGATTAGTTAATCCTTATATTTACTTCCCCACATAATTTCCTTAAATTAATCGAGCGAGCTTTTAGTTTAATTTTAAGCTACCGGTGCAAGTCCTAACCCTATCTACTCCGACCATGGTAGTAGACAATCTATACGCAAGCTACCCCTCTTAATTGGTCCGTAATATCCCATACGCATAAAGAACTAGAATTGCCGATATCGAGCTTTAACTCATACCGTTAACCTGCCTAGACAGCTGTCGACGCTAATCAGCATGTTCTTAGGGTCCATCAAGACTATGCCAAACTAACACTTCACTATCAGTACTTCATGTTAATTTACGAATACAATAAGCAGATTGGCCAGATCTAACCTATTGTTAATTAAACCTGTTGATCAACGTAGCCGACGTGAATCCTTCAGATTAAGTTTCCTAAATTTTGCCTCGGTCCAAATCTACTCCTCGTTCTTGGGATACCGGTCTTCCGTTCCAATGCCTTCGGTACGATTCATAGATCTTTAAAGAGTGAAATTGCTCAACCCCATTTATCAAGGGGTTAGCATCTCCGTAAACATACTGGTGAACACTTGGATGATGGGATGTTCTGCTATGCTTGAGACCCATCCTGATTGGTACAGAGACTGATGATGGAGCTGATTCTGAAAAAGTACCCTCGGTAAACCGGCATGTACCCCCGATTTACCGGCCTGAATTTTTCTCTGTTTTTTATGGGATAGTGCTCTGAGGAAGAAAGAAGAAGAACAATAGCATCTACACTATTACAGCAGCACTACTAATCAGCAACAGGGATGTAAAAGGTGGTGATGTGGTTGTTGAAATGAAAGGAAAAAGGTTTGATTTTGGGAGGAGGTATGATGGTGATAGTGGTGATGATGGGGGCCAAAATTTATAGAAGGAGAAGAGATGTAGAGATTTTGGTGATGGAAGAAGAAGATAGTTGTTGAGGATGATGAATAATGGTGGTGGAAGGGTGTTTAAATAGGAGAAATGGGTAGAAGGTGGAAGGATTTGGTGGGATAGTGGGTAGATGAGTAATTATGGTGAGGGATTTGATTGATGGGATTGAGGTGGAGTTTTGGTGGAGTTTGGGAATAGATGAAAAGGTGGAAAATATGGAAAATGGGACAGTTTTGCTGACGGGTAGGTTTCTAATGCAACGTGTGTCCTCCACGTGTCTCTAAAAATTCTACTTTTTAATCTGACACTCAGAACCTGAAAAAACTAGCTCGGTAAACCGGAGGTAACTCCCGGTTTACCGGGGCCTCTTTTCCTCAGATTTCTATGTACTCCTTCTCTGCACACTTTACAATAACTTCTTGCTCAATCCTGACCTCAAAATGACTAGTTCCGTACTCTTTTTTGTTGCTATTTCCGACTCAATCCTAACCTACTTCACTAGAATCCACAACGAGCAAAAAAAACCTCTCCAACAACCATTGGTTTCAAGCCTAAGGGTGCGGTAGGATGAAAAAAGCTCGTCCCTTCATCCGGTTACTTTTATTCATTCCTATTCTACCTAAGGGTTCAAGAGAATAGTTCTGAGTTTAAAGTCGTCAGCTCGACTTACCTTCGGATCTTCAATCAGTCAAAAGTCGGGGCCTTAACTCGCAAAACTTGCATATTTGAGGTTTCAACCGTCTTGCACTTCCCTTCTCGTCGGTCATTATCTTTCGAGAGTGCCTTATCCTGGTTTTCCATAGAAACTTTCTGTGCTTTCTTCCTAGCAAACCGCTCTCTCTTTACTCGTGTGCTAGGTCGTCCTCTGCTTCAAGATTTAATCTTTATGCCCTAGGATTCCACATTTTCCACTTTAAGCTCTACTCTTTCACTACGCAATACGGAAGGACTAGCTTCCATGAGCGCCTTGTTGTGGTCCTTTTCTTCACTCTCTCGTAGCATTAATCTCATGAATTCTTGCTCACAGGTTTCCACTGAAACCTATCATTGCTTATGCCCATCCTTTTCTATCTCCACGATTTCCACTTTTCCCGAACCATAAGTCATCTTGCAACTTTCCGGCCTATTATCTAGGGGCTCTAGAATTTTCATCGATATGACATCATTTTTTAAACTTAAAGTGATCTCCCGATTATCGAAGTCCATGATTGCTCTGCTGAATGCTAAGAACGGTCTACTCAATAGAACTGGGCACTCGGATCCTCAGGTACGTCTAAAACCGTGATATTTATAAGAAATGAGAATCCTCCTGCCTTAATCGTACAATCCTTTAGCAGGCCGACAGACATATCTCGGGTTCGATCGACAAAAGTCATAAATCGTGTTTGATCCATGACAACCGGAAGCTTAATATTTTGGCAGATGGATAGAGGAAGAATGTTACAACTTGCACCGGAATCACAAAGACCTAAACCTACAGATATACCATTGATAGAGATTGGGAGTCAAAACGTTCCAGGGTCTCCTAACTTTTCTGCTGTATCAGTGTCTGGGTAATCCTTAGATTCTGAAAACATAGTGTCTGGATCTTCCTTCAGATCATCAGAGTCGTAATCGGATGAAAGATCAATTAGCTCGATAGGAAACGTACCTGGTCGATAAGTCTCGTACTCCTTCAGGTTTTCCTCGGCTTCATGTTTAAGATTTTCAGTCTCCTCCTCCACACGCTTTTTATCAGCTTCATATTGCTCTCTGGCTTCTGTTCCAGGATACATAGAGATTGGTTTGATGTTCAACACAGTACGAGGCATTGCATTTGACTCGTCTAGTCTTAATCGCTTCTGCTTGACTGAATTTCTGAAGTGTCCTGATACTCCTGCAAAGGAGACAAAATAAAACAATGAAAATGTTAGCAACTCCCACTTCAATTGGGGATGAACCCAACTGTTGCGGACCTACTAACTAAAATCAACTGGGAATAACATAAAAAAACAAAGGCTGATCAGAATTCGACTTTCTAGGCCTCGGTAAACCCGGGGTAAGCCATGGTAAACCGGACATAGAATTTCTTATTCTGACAAATTAACATGTGCAGGTTTGATCTATGATGACTCATGACTACAAAGAAAATAAACAAAACGACTTCTTAATCAGAATTAAAACTTTTATCCTTGAAATTGGCAATTGTCCCCGGCAACGGCGCCAAAAAAATCTTGATCGCGTGTAAGTCACTATCGTCGATATTACTAGCAAGAATACTAGGTACATCGTAGTATAGTAAGGGCGAATCAAGGTCGATCCCATAGAGACAATGCAACTTTAAGTATAAACGATTCTAACCTAACTAAGGAGCGACATATATGGTTTTTGACCAACAATAAACATGAAAAAAACTTGGTATTCCTCTCCCTCTTCCCACCGATCTACTAACTTGGATTAGTTTATCTATATATTTACTTCCCCATATAATTTCCTTTAATTAATCGAGTGAGCTTTTAGTTTAATTTTAAGCTATGGGTGAAACTCCTAACCCTATCTACTCCGGCCATGGTAGTAGACAATCTATACGCAAGCTACCCTCCTTAATTGGTCCATAATAGCCCATACGCATAAAGAACTAGAATTGCTGATATCGAGCGCTAACTCATACCGCTAACCCGCCTAGACAGCTGTCGACACTAATCAGCACGTTCTTTGTGTCCATCAAGACTATGTCCAAACTAACACTTCACTATCAGTACTTCATGTTAATTTATGAATACAATAAGCAGATTGACCAGATCTATCCTATTGTTAATTAAACCTGTCGATCAATGTAGCTGACGTGAATCCTCCAAATTAAGTTTCTTAAATTTTGCCTCGGTAAACCGGTATAAACCGCCGGTTTACTGGGGGCGGTTTTTCTTAATTCTGGATCTGCATTGCTCAATTATGATTAATCTAAGTAAATAATGGGGTCGTTAAACATGCTGATAAACTAAAACACATAAATACGAACAAATCTATCATATTGAAGACAAAAGGAACATTCAAAGCTTCATACCGTCAACGATGGAGATCTAGCTCGATCCATTAACGCTAGAGATGGTGAGGAAGGGAAGAAAACCAGAAATAACTCCTCAAAAGCTTAGAAAAATTTTATTTCATCAAATTGTATAATGTATATAATAAAAGATAGAATATATTTCAGTGCTTATGCAATAATCAGCTAATACGGCTTTATATAGATACAACAGCCGACTTATGACTCATAGAAACCCTAACCGACCTAATAGATGCGGCAGAATCGATTTCGTGTCCCACAAGGCTCTCGGTTTACTGGAACCTAGCCCACGGTAAACCGGGCTAGGTTTTCTTCATTTTCTTCAGCAGATCTCTTCTTGGACTTTCTTTACTTGGCCCGACATGATTCATTTGATCTAGATCCATTCTCCAATGCTCCAGATTCAGTAAATGTTCACGGATTTTTTCTAATGAAAATAAACAAGTAATAATTATAAATCCGGTATTCCCCAAGTGTAGGGATCGTAGCATAGCGATTAATACCGGAGTCGATCTCAGGGAATCGGGGTATCTAGTTCAATTAATTTTCCTAAGATTGATACTATTATTACTAAACCTAAACTAAAACGGAAAACAAACTGGACAGAGGATTGTCAGTCCAATGCCAGGAAGACATCGTTGCGAACAAAGATAAAATTTAAACTACAAAGAAAATAAACAAGACAATGATCATGGTGATTAAACAATGAACAAACAATAATCCACCGGTCCTGCAACCCTCAATTTCCTCTCTAAACTATCTTATGATGATTTAGATCAAGTTGTGGTTAACCTATCAAAAGTATGAATTCCTACTCTCGTAGATAATTCGTCTATCAATCTCATCATCTCTCGATCTATAGAGATTAACGCTCTCAAAACAAGGTGTAAGATCTCTCAATCTGGAAACCTAGATATTCAACCTATCAACTCTCGTTATGTCAAGGTTAAAAATCTCATCTTTCCTATGGTGATCTAAGGTTTACACAGACTCTCGTCATGCGGTAAACATCAATAACAATTCATCTTTCGATTTCGATTGCATAACAAATAATCAACGAAAAGATAACAACTTTGAATTAAAATCACAACATAAACTCAGATTGGAAATAGAAAAACCTGATGGAAAAGATTCAAATCGTTTGAACATGTTCAGCCCCAAGCGTTGAGCATAAAACGGAGCAGCAAAACAGAAATAAAATGGAAAAGAAACGACCCTCGGCCGGCCAAGCACCAATGTTCAGCCGGCCGAGGTCACTTGGCATGAAAAACTAGGGTTTTCTCAAGTAATATGCGTGTATGGTCTATCTCCTAGGGTTTGATAATGCGTTGTATTTATAGGGAATAAAGTCGGTTTGCTGTAAGTCGGCCGCGGACGCCCGTCTAAGAAAGTTTGGAACTCTCTGATCTGTTTTTCACCTCTTGGACGCCAGTCTGCTTTGATGGACGCCCGTCTGCTGGACGGGAAAAATAAACGAACGTTCAGCTTCGACTTGAACTTGATATTTCCATCTTTATCTTCTTTTTCTTCAGATCAATCCGATTTTAACACATTCTAAATCCTTTTCCAAGCCGGAATTGTGTACCTACAAGTCATCAAACATATTGCAAAATGCAGTATCTTCCAAATCAATATAAAACCATCAATTTTACACATAATTCATACGATTTTGCAACTAACCCATTAAAAACATCACTTGCTCAATATTTCAATATAAAGCTCGATTTCTATGAAAAACATCCAAATATGGGGAAATTGATATAAAATATATCCTTATAAAATGTATAAAATCACCCTTAACAACTCCCCCACACTTAAACCTTGCTCGTCCCGAGCAAGACAGAACAAAAACTAGGCGTAGTATAACAAAATTCCAACCAAAAATACATATAGACATTTTCAACAAATATAAAGCATATGTAATAAATTAGACGTTCACCCCGGTGTGTGTGCATAGCCATATTAAACTTCCACTAAGTCCACACTTGAAATTCTTCAAGCAAAACTAGCCAACATCCCATTTAAATTAGGAATAAAAACGATTATAACATGCACCTCACAAAACATACATATTCCGAAAAATAATAATAAGGAGTATTTAAAATATTTTCGACATACTTAGAGGATAATCCCTACAACATATCTTTCAATTTATACTAGGGATAGTTAGAAGATAACTAGGGTTTTCAACCATCTTTTCACATTACCATTCACTAATTTTTCTTTATAGTTCAATCAATTCCACATATATAGCATATATGCCCTCATTCCCAGCAATAGGATGTTTCGTGATAACACCCTAGCTGGACTACTATCATCAGGCAGTCGGGAGCTATTAACCTCATAGTGGTATAGGACATTTCGTGATAATGCCCTACCGCACTCAAATCATTGGCAGCTACTTCCGACACTTATATATATATATATATTATATCTTATTCATATTATTCATCTTAGATTGGTATACAAACCTTAAATTATATCCCTCCTATCACATTCAAACCTTCAGATATTCACAGTATGTCATACTTTAATTCTAAACACAAACTATTAAAATTTTCAAAATTCGTATGTAAGCGAAGGATCATGCGATAATCATCAAAAATCTCTAATCAAATGGGCATAGCTTTAAATTATAGCTCATCATTTACCATGGCACGTGAAAAATAGTGTTGGGTGAGACATCTAAATTTACTAAATATGCAAAATAACGCACCAATGATATAAAAACTCAAATAAAGATATGTATTTGCTCACTTGGGACAGAACAAACAAATTTTTTAAAATTTAGCACTTTTTCATAGAAATATAATAGTATGGCAAATGAATGTAGATACATAAAACTATTTCCCTCCCCCACACTTAAATTACAACATGTCCTTATGTTGTGCAGAATTAAAGAAAAGATAAAAGAACTTAGCTGATTTGGTAATGATATGAAGATAGGCTGAAGAAGGATAGATAATCGATCCGCGTTTCCGAGGCACGAGATGTCTTAGGTATTCCTCTCCAGATTCACTTCCAAGGCCAGCTTAACAAGAACAGCTAAAAAAAATACCTGCACCACTTGAAAAACATGGCAGTATCTCGGGGAACACGGGATATTATAACATGGCAAAAATAATTACAGACAAGAAATAAGCACATGATATAATGGCTCAGATGGAAAAATCACCACACATGGAAAGTACAGGACACCTAAGCGTCAAATATAAAGCCACAGAAGCTTTACAATACAAATAAGATCCCACATGTGCATACGGAAATAAGGATAGAGATTAAGGACACTACAAAATAGCGGGATTGTACATGTAAAACACATGGAAAAGAAGTCAGAGAGATTTTTTTAGATTAAGCTCATGTAAAGATGGAACATATACATGGAACATTACAAAATAGCAGGGCTAGGTGCACTATACGAAAATATATTACAATGCAATCTACATGATATGCAATTATATAAAAAATGCTGACAGGCTCAGGCTGAGCAAGTTGGGAGGGCAACCCTACAGTGACTACGGCCCGTGCAGAATCAGAAAATGAAGGACATAAAATAAAAGTGGTAGCGTACGGCAAACCGACAGTAACTACCCTCAAAAAAAAATTAAAGAAAAATAGAAAAACAATGCAACTAGATGACATGCAACTAAATGATATGCAAAAATAAAAGAAAATAAAAGAAAGAAAACTAGCCCACTCATTTGCAACACGACATGTATATCATAAACGTCTACCAAATAATGATAGTTTACGATAAACGACAGTACTATTCATTATATGCAGTGTAGACGCGCCTTAAGACTCATCAAAGGTGATAGCATTATGGAAAATCAACAGTTAGCTATACTAAACATATATAACTCATAAGCCAAAGATAGTAGCAACGGAAAACCGACAGTAGCTACCCATATGAGTTACAAAAATAACAAGAAAACACATAAGTCTCAAAGCTCACATGATTCATCACAACGATATGTAGCATACGGAAACCGACATTAGCTACTAAATAACAATAAGAACAGTTATAGCATACGAGAACCGACATTAACTATTAAATGCATAGATGAATCATGTATATAAAAGTTAATCAATTATTTAACATGGATCGGTAGATGGAAAGATGTAAACATGCAAGTTCAGAACATCTACGTAAAAATAACTAGCCACAGAAGCTCATATAGAAGTATCCACGTCAAATAAAACATTAAAAATCAAGTTAAGAAAAATTTGAACTAAGCATCTCACAATCACGACTTACCTAACACTCAACTAATAAAACAACTAAGTGTGTGTGAATGAATTTCATGACACCCTCTTATAAGTGCATCCCAAGAATCAGAGGTAAATGGGTGTGTAAGATAAAGAAGCCATGCCACAACAGTAACGTCGAAACACAAACAGTCACTCTAACATGGACCACAATAGATGGAAAAGGCCACAAAGGCTTAAAGTAAAGCATCCAAGTCAGGGGTGAAAGAATGCAAATTCTTATTACTATATTCATCACAAACCCTTTACATTTTAAAAAAAACTGGGTGGTTGGACGGCCGTTCATGTGTATGGACGGGCGTCTGGTCTGGGATTTATGAACTGGACGGTCGCACGTCCAGGTTCTGTAAAAGCATATCCAGAATAAGTGGGGCTGGATGGACGGGCGTTCACTTCTCTGGACGCACGTCCGGAGGCCACACAGAGTGGACGGGCGTTCAGAAGAAGTAGACGGTCGTCCGGCACTAGAGTAATGCGCACCAAACAGAAACTCGACCTATATCATAAACCTTAGATACACTTCATACATCATAAACCCTAAAAGCTTTAAGAAACCCTAGTTTTTATTAGGAAAAGGAAAAGAAAACCTAACCCTAGAAGAAAAAGAAACCTAATAAACCCTAATGAACAAACCCTAGTAAAAAAAAACTACCTAAAAAAAACTCGTCATCTAATTCACGTTTCACAAATCAAGTTAAAAAAAACTTTTGCACATTCTTAACCCAACGGTCATCGAAACACGGCAAAAATAAAAAAAACTCTCAATTTATTTAACGCTACTTTTATTGAAAACTACCTAAAAAGACACGGAAACAGAAACCTAAACCTAAACTACGAAAAATTTAAAACAGAAAAACAGAAAACACAAAAAAAGGAAAAAAACGTGTTGAAATCTTCTGAGCCCAAAATGGAAGGGAAAATAGTGGATTTTGACCTCGAAAACGGTGTCAAACAGCCATAGGCCATTGCACACGACGTCGGCGTCGGAACGAGCTTTCCGAATTGGGGTCCTGCGCGTAAATCCGACACTTGAGCCGAAAGTTATGGCCAAAATACTAACAAGTGCTAAATCGATCCCTTTTATCCAAAAATTTGACCGCGAAAAACGTGGAGTCAGATGATTCAACCTCAGATGTCCCCGAATCAATGTAGAAACTAGAAAGGATAGAAACAAAAACCTATCTACGAAAAAAATTCGTGATAAAAACAGAAAAATCAATAAAAACTAGTCAAGACGGGCGTCCAGATGACTGGACGGGCGTCTGCCTGAAGGTTGAATTGGACGGGCGTTTGGAAATCCAGACGCTCGTCCAGTAGGATAAAACAAAGCAGAGCTGTCGATTTCCAGACAGACGGGCGTCTACTAGTCAAGACGCCCGTTTGAGTGCAGAAAAACGGGAAACAGACAGACAGAAAGAGCAGAAAACTAAAGGGGAGAACAGCTAAGCCTAGGGAAATTGATAACTATAAAAGTTAACTACGAACAGCCCTAATAACATAAACTATAATCTACCTATGAAAAAGTTGTAACAAAAATAGAAAAATTAATAATGAACTGGACAACCGCACCGATTCCCCGGCAACGGCGCCAAGAACTTGTTCACGGATTTTATCTAATGAAAATAAACAAGTAATAAAATTTATAAATCCGGTATTCCCCAAGTGTAGGGATCGTAGCATAGCGATTAATACCCGAGTCGATCCCAGGGAATCGGGGTATCTAGTTCAATTAATTTTCCTAAGATTGATACTATTATTACTAAACCTAAACTAAAACGGAAAACAAACTGGACAGAGGATTGTCAGTCCAATGCCAGGAAGACATCGTTGCGAACAAAGATAAAATTTAAACTACAAAGAAAATAAACAAGACAATGATCATGGTGATTAAACAATGAACAAACAATAATCCACCGGTCCCGCAACCCTCAATTTCCTCTCTAAATTATCTTATGATGATTTAATTCAAGTTGTGGTTCACTTATCAAAAGTATGAATTCCTACTCTCGTAGATAATTCGTCTATCAATCTCATCATCTCTCGATCTATAGAGATTAACGCTCTCAAAACAAGGTGTAAGATCTCTCAATCTAGCAACCTAGATATTCAACCTATCAACTCTCGTTATGTCAAGGTTAAAAATCTCATCTTTCCAATGGTGATCTAAGGTTTACACCGACTCTCGTCATGCGGTAAACATCAATAACAATTCATCTTTCGATTTCGATTGCATAACAAATAATCAACGAAAAGATAACAACTTTGAATTAAAATCACAACATAAACTCAGATTGGAAATAGAAAAACCTGATGGAAAAGATTCAAATCGTTTGAACATGTTCAGCCCCAAGCGTTGAGCATAAAACGCAGCAGCAAAACAGAAATAAAACGGAAAAGAAACGACCCTCGGCCGGCCAAGCACCAAGGCTCAGCCGGCCGAGGTCACTTGGCATGAAAAACTAGGGTTTTCTCAAGTAATATGCGTGTATGGTCTATCTCCTAGGGTTTGATAATGCGTTGTATTTATAGGGAATAAAGTCGGTTTGCTGTAAGTCGGCCGCGGACGCCCGTCTAAGAAAGTTTGGAACTCTCTGATCTGTTTTTCACCTCTTGGACGCCAGTCTGCTTTGATGGACGCCCGTCTGCTGGACGGGAAAAATAAACGAACGTTCAGCTTCGACTTGAACTTGATATTTCCATCTTTATCTTCTTTTTCTTTAGATCTATCCGATTTTAACACATTCTAAATCCTTTTCCAAGCCGGAATTGTGTACCTACAAGTCATCAAACATATTGCAAAATGCAGTATCTTCCAAATCAATACAAAACCATCAATTTTACACATAATTCATACGATTTTGCAACTAACCCATTAAAAACATCACTTGCTCAATATTTCAATATAAAGCTCGATTTCTATGAAAAAATCCAAATATGGGGAAATTGATATAAAATATATCCTTATAAAACGTATAAAATCACCCTTAACAGTAAATCCTGTAAAACACATAAAACGAGGCAAAACAGTCCAAACCTTCGGGAAAATAACACAGATGCGGAATTACGAACCTTGAAACATACACATAGCATTTAACACATATTCCATATAATAATGCCTATCTATCCTCTCTCTGAGTAGAATTTGGGATGAATAAAGATATAATTAATGGTACTATTTAGGGCGTTATCAACTACCCCCCACTTAGCTTTTGATCGTCCCGAGCAAAAAGGCGAAAAGAAAACAACATCCTGATCAGTATACAAGTTAATTAAAAACAGCTATGGCTCACAAAATCAAGATCAAGATCATGCCACTCATATCCATCAGTAACCCATTAAACACTATTCATATCATGAGCCAATGTGTGTGTGCAATAACTTTCACAACCGCTTAGTAATGCAGACAATCTCATATTACGTCAACCTATAGTCGAACTAACCAGTCTCGAACATGTTTTTTATTAATCAAATTAGCTGGCAAGGCGGATCGAGAACCGAGTATTATTCTTAGGCTCACGTTTATCAGTCTATGCAAAAGTCGTGCGTTTTACGCTCCGTCGACTCAATTTTTGCCAAAGAGAATATAGATGTATATATTTCAATGCACTTCTCTTTCTTGGCGGGTGAACTCTCATTAATTTATCTATCCTCATGGTCTCACTCTTGATAAACTACCGAATCCAAAATTCCTTTGCCCTTATAATCGTTGGTGGAACATAATTCGGGATAAAGCCAGGGTCAACTCTAGTCAAGGCAATATGCTATCGACTACACACCAAGGAAAGTGAGTTATAGCTTAAAATGGTGGCTCACAACATAATATGCGTTTAATATGCCACGACTTTAGAAGTGGGCACTTGCTTTTACTTGTACATCGTGGAACAAAAGTGAAGTCAATTAACTCAAAAAGATCAAAGATATCATATTTTTTCAAAATTTTGTCGAAATTATTCAAAGTCTATGTGGTGAACTGTGCATCAAAGAGAATCAAGATAATCTAATAATTTTGGAATATAATGTTAAACAGCTAAGTGACGTCCCTTACCCCCAACTTAAGCAAAACATTGTCCCCAATGTGTAAGATGAAAATAGAAAATAAAAAGGAACATAGCTTCGTTAAGGGTGGAGCCAAAGAAGAATTGGATCGTCGTATATTTCGATGGCCGAATGTAAGTAGTTCTCGAATAATTTGCCCTACTTACATTCGATGGCCGAATGTAAGTAGTTATGAGAATAACTGAGAACTTTATTATAATTTGAAAGAAGTGTGTGAGGTGTGTAAGGTGTGTTTTTGCTAATGAACTAGTACAAGTATATATAGGAGTAAACATTCGCATGGGATAAGCCTGAACCGATCTAAAATAGGTTTCCTAAATCCAAATGAAGTCTGAAAACACGTTAGGATAATTCCAAGCTAATCCGGATAGAAAAGGGACTCGCCCCCAGCGAACAGGGGACTCGCTGCCAGCGAGTCCTCCAACATTGGATTGGCTCGCTGGCTCTTTGTATTCCATACTCCTCTGCTCGTGCTGCTTCGATATTTATCCTCAATTTAATCGATTCCACTTCGAATTGCCTTGAAATTTATCTTCTTCTTTGGTACAAAATCTCCAATTTATCTCTATCTACAAAATAAACATTTATTGCACAGTAAATTGTATTTAAATGATAAAAAAACGGATAAATACCAATTTATATTCTATAAATCACATAACATTAAATAATCAATATACACATGTGATTTAACATAAAATATATATTATTAGGATCGATTTAAGGATAATGTTGATGACTTTTATGGGTATAATTTGACCGTCATCAACTGCCCCCCACTTAGACTTTGATCGTCCCGAACAAAGCATCAATAAGTCATTCCCCAAGACAACATTTTCCATGGTCAAGTCATACTTACATAAGAAACTCGAGTCTACTCATACCGCTTATGCTCATAAGGTACCCATTATTCACTACTCGCTATGAATCGAAGTGATGTGTGCATGTGCATTTAATTTTGTATATTCGTGGCAAGATTAAAGTTTATGCTAACTTCGCAGTCTTAACCTACCAACATCAGTATTCCTACTTCTTAAGCCTCGCAATGGGTAAAGACATGGTGCAATAAGCAAGAGCATCATCCATAAGGTTTTTGGACTTGGAGACCGAGAAATACTCAAAGCCTCTTAAAAAGTTGCATTTTCTCGCATTTTCACATTTTCAAGCATTAACACATCTCAAGAAAGAAACTTTCTTTAAAAGTAAATTATGCATTGCAAGAATCCTCCTCTCACGGATTAGTCAATAGCATTGAATATTACCACAAGCGCGGGGCTACTTTGGTAACGTTACTACAAGCCCAGTGTTTAACGCATTGTCAAAACACAGATAATTCTCAAGCTTATTACTCCGCTTTGATGGCTAGAAGATAGGAATACATCAGCAGATAAATATCGACACTAAGTCTACATAACCAATCATCTACGCAATGTACACATAATTTCTTCAGTTATTATAATTCGTGCGGTAAAAATCGATTCAAAGATTGAGTAATCGAATAATAAATAACTACTTGCAACAATCGGCATGAATATCCTTAAATTTACATTCACATAAGTATAAAATGATCACGTACTCATGTAACTTGGTTCCTTTCCTATCAATTCTTAGCTAGGAACTCACAATTCTAAGGGTACGAGATAAATAATATGGCATTTATTCAATTTTTTCTTAAATTTTCTACCAGATCGTTTCTTTAAATTTCTAATTATAGCACATCATAGCTAAGTCTCCTACCCCCCACTTAAACATGTCATTGTCCCCGATGACAAAGAAAAAATGAGAATGTAAGAAAAAGACTTAGCTCGGGAAACGGTTCTCAAGTAAGAAGCAGAATATCGGAGTAGTCCAAGCACGTCGAGGAACTTCTAGGAATATAAGCAAACCGGAAATCGAATACGAAGTTCTATCGCTGCAAAATAAGTCTTCAACAAAGCTCGAAACTCGTTACAGCGTTAGCTCATAAAAAATAATAATCGAAAAAGGGACAGTAAAAGGAAAACATTAAACCTTAAACACTTTTAAGTCCTTAAAATGATTACATGTCTGAAACATTGAGAATATTAATCCTAACTTGCTTTTTAGTACAACATTGTGATTTAGAAAATAGACAACGGACTCGATACAAAGGAAAATATACTAATAAAGAGAGACAAAGATATACTCAATCATCTTCATCAAAAGATCGTCTAAATCTAGAAGGAACACGAGAAGGAGAGGGCTCCTGCCCCTCAAAACCAGGTGGAGGTGTAGGCCGACGTGCACGTCGGGTCCTAGGAACATCATCTTCATCCATATTCTGCACAATCCTCCCGACCATGTGATGAGTCTCAGCCACTGTCCGCTCCATTCCATTAAGACGAGCAAAAAGTTGCTCCATGTCTCGCCCTCGGTTGGTGGCATTGCCTGCACCGGCATTCCTTGCTTGGCGGGGTCGAGGTGGTGACCTTTGACGTTGATTGGCATTGGTGTGAGCCGGAACTGATGATCTTGACAAAGGTGCTTTTGGGTCAACATACACATCTGCCCCTAATACCTGGCAGCCAGCTGCAATTGCAAGGTCTGAAATCATAGAACCGTAAGGCAGAACGTTCCTGCTCTTGTTGGCTACCTCGGTCATGTTTCCCTGTATGACCGTGCCTAAATCCACAGGTCGCTCTGACCATAGCCAATACATCAAGGCAGCCTGAGAATCGTAAACTGTAGAGGTGTGGCTATTTGGAAGTATATCGGAACACAGGAACCGATGTAAGAACTTGTCCTTCCAAGTGGTGAATGCCGCCTCTTGAAAATTACGAGCATATTGGCCCATATACCACTCGATACCAAAGTAATCACCGATTTCTGTCAACATTGTATCATAATGGTCGTACACACTAGAGAACTCCTCAGCGTGACCCACTAAATCTCCCAATTTAAAATAAGTATTTATAGTGGTAGGGGATTGGCAAACGTGCATCCTCTAACCGTGACAGTGTGGGAATGGGGATGTACCGCTAAATAAGCATAGAACTCTTTTACTAGGGTCCCGTTGCAACGAGTAGGCGGCTCAGCCACGTACTCCCAACTGTGATAAGTAATAAGATTTCGAACGAGCTCCATGTTAGTAATATCATCCGCAACGGAAGTGATTTAAGGATCTAGATCTATAATTTACACATAATAAAATAACTAGATTTACTCTACAAGGGGGTTGTAGAACATACCTCTTGGATCTCAAAATCCAAGTAGAAGAACCGCAATAGGAAGAACAAAAGATGGTGTGAAGAGCACCATGATCTTCCGCACGTGTGATCCGAGCAACTCCCGGTGGAAGGAAATCCTCGTCTCGAATCCTCCCGATATGCTACCTAGAAAACCTCCAAAATTTTCCCTCTTCTTCCCCTTGGCCGAATTTCATCTTCTTCTCTCTAAGTGATAGAAGTCGAAAATTGTGTGTGTGTGTGTGTATGAGTTGGGATAAGCCTCTTTATATATGAGAGCTTTCCATGTCCTCCAAGGATTTTATTTTACAAATAAATAAATCCAATAAATAAAAGATAATCCTAGAATATTCTAAAACAAATCTAGAATAATCTTTATCTTTATTTTTTACCATAAAATATTTATCCAATAAATATTTTGTGCACATGTCTTATTAATCCACAAGAAAACTAATTCTTGTTCACTAAGACAAGCCTTGGCCGAAAATTCCTTATTGACCTAGTCAATATTATTTTCGGCCATAACACACTAATTGGGCCAAGATTATGAAAAATGTATTTTTCACATATTTAATTATTTTGCCCAACTAATTTAATAGTCCACTAAAAAATTAATTCACATATCGTTTTAATTAAATTCTAATAAGAACTAAATTAATATTATTAGGATTCGACGTCCGAGAATAGCTATGCTATATTGGAGGCACGTCGGGGACCATGGACTAATAATCAGCGGCTCCGATAAATCAAATAAATAATTATCTTACAAACAGAATAATTATATTCGATAAATCAATCACAGGAATATGCCACCATAATCCCGTGACTGCACTCCTCCGATTATGAGATTATATTTATCTCCTCACGAGAATGATAATAAGCGTCCATTGATATAATCATTACATATGGATTAATCCTCCATAGACTGTTCATTCTAAATCGGGAAGTTACCGTTAACCCTTTTTAGAACCTCTTATTCTTATTTACCATTAACCCCTAGTGATCAATTAATTCATAAAACTCACTGGTAGCTAATCAGTGTAATTTGAACTCGTACGATCGATCAGTTTCTGGGATTAACAAATAAGGGAACTGTCTATCTACTTCCATAAATGGAAGGAATGAATTCCGTATCTGTGATAACACAGACTACTCACTCAATCCAGTACAATTCCAAGATGGGGTAATTCAGATCACAGACTCAGTGTAATCCTTAACCGTCAAGTCAAACCTCATACTGATTCAAGCAGTTGACTGTGATCACCTCAGGATTAAGATATATCCATAAATATGATCATCGATTGATTCGATATGACTTCTCGATTACGGAATCATATCGTGAAATCTAATCAAATCGGTCCAGCCCTATATGATATATCTATCATATATAAATGCCCCACTAGGTTCTCTTAACCGAAAGTCCGGATAAGACAATCACACCTATTGTGTTCTAGGTGCATTAATAGCACGTTAAAGGAGAGACCCGATACTCTCGATTAACTTCACTACGGGCTAATTGTATTTTAAGTACATCTTCACTAACTCAATCCTCCCGTGTATATCCCATACACTGAGTTAAGTGATTACATAAACGATATACTTTAGGGTTTTCTGTAGTGTAAATACTATTGTCACATCGGTGAATATGAGAATAATAAATATGAATAATAATATCATTTCATTTATTAAATAAAACAATTACAAAATTGTCTTTCGGGCATTACACCTAACACTCCCCGCAATATTCAAGGTCTATGCCTCTTCTGTGATGTACCGTTGCATTGCTCCAGTGGGTACGAAATGACTCGTATACCTCGGGGCTAGAAAATTGTGGTCCCCCGTCAATAACCGGTATTGCGTCATCATCTAGAACAAATTGTGCTCTAGCTTGATGAATCTGTGGTTGATTCCTTTTGTTGCGATTATTCCGATTCATCTTAGAGACGCCCCAACTCTGTTTTTGCCTCAAAAAGGACTCGCTGGGAGCGAGTCTGTGTCTCGCTGGGGGCGAGTTCCCCAGTCCTGGCTCGGCTCGATTCGGCTTGTTGTGCTAATTCTCACACTGAACAGCTCCGAATGTGTATTTCCAGAATTTTTTAAGAACTTAATTGAATGAGAGATAGCCTCATTTCAATTTTAAGATGTGGAAGAGATAGGAAGTGAAGAATTTTAGGTAAAAGATGGTATAATTTTTGGCTAGGAAAGCTCACAACTTGTTTCTACATAAAATGGGTGTTGAAGAAGAAATGGAGGTCTAGAATGTGATGCGTTTAGAAAATGATAAAGAAAGAAAAATGACAGTTGGTTAGAAAATTGGTGTGGTGAAAATGTGGGTAAAAAGAGGGGTTTAAATAGGTGAAGAATGGAGAAAAAGAGAGGGAAGTGAAAATGAATTTGAATTTAAGATGGATTGTGATTGGTGGATATAGAAAAGAGAGGATTGATGAGGTGGAAAGTGATAAAGGTGAAAGTGGAAGATTGGAATATGTAGAAAAAGTGTTGACCACTCTTTTACTTTTTTTACCCTAAAAAAAATTCGAAATTTCAAAATGACAGGGTAAACCAAAATTTCTTATTACTTTCACACTTTAAATTACAAAACATTGTTCTTACAAAAATAAAATTCTGGACATTGCCCAATGAGGCAGTCTGACCAAACTGTCTCCGAATTTCTATATCTTGCCTCCAATCAGCTTCATTTAAATTCATGCTTTGCTCCCGTCTTCTCCTCAGATTGATGTCGTATCTTTTATTCCTCTTTTTCAGCATACTAACCTAGACACGCCTATGAGACTCTACTTCACGTTACAACGAATTGAGTAAAAAAAAACATTTGCACCTCCTTAACCCAACGGTCATCGGAACACGGCAAAAAAAAAAAAAAACCTCAACCGTTTTAACGTTACTTTTATTTGACTCAAAGAAAAGAAGAACCTAAAATCCTAAAAAGAATAACAAAAACCTAAGAGATAGAAATAGTTCTGAATTTAAAGTCTTCAGCTCGACTCTCCAAATATCATCATTCCATTGATTTATTGTCCTTTGCCTTCCAGATTTTCTTGAAGATGTTCTTGGTGCAATGGTTGAGGAAGGACCTCCCCCTGCTGGGAGAGATATGAGTAGAGCCATGGTCATCAGCAGACAACAGGCACAATATAGAGTTGAGGAGCCTGCTGATGGATCTACTGACAGTAGAATGGCCAGTGGAGTGCCAATTGAAGTTGTCAATGAGTTAAGAACTGTAAGAAATGACATGCAACAGTTAAGAACTCAATTGGACAGGCAAGAACAGAGATTTGAAGAACTGATGAAGATGGCAAATGATAATAGACATTCTACTGATACAGTTGCTTCAAACTTTGCATCTACTCAAAATGCAATGAATAATTTGATACTAGATGTCAATGGTATCAAAGTTGGAAATAAAGCCAAAGACAAGTTTCTAAAAGATCAACTTGTCTCTATACATGAGAAACTTGACAAGCTTGCTGAAGCTCCCAAACTTGCTGAGCCTATTGCTGCACAACAACCTGCTGTGCCTGATCCCAAATTTACTGAAAGGATCAACAGACTGGAAGAGACCCTGCAATCAAGGATTACTTCACTTGATACTAGAACTGGAACAATGGCAGGTCAATTACACAGAGTGATAGTATCACAGGAAGCTATTCATGGCCTCATCTCACGTTTTGTTGATGATGTCACTAAGGGTGAAGAGGGCCAATCAGCTGCAGCAAAGGAGGCTGCCAGACTCTTTGCACAGAAGAGATGGATTGATGATACAAATGCTTTTAGGCAACCTGCACCTGGCAGATTGCAACTCACAGATGATCTCCTGTCACAGTACAAGAAAGAGTTTCATAACAGAAGGAGACCCTATCGTGACATGGGATTTCATGAAGGTCTTAACTCCTTCTTGAGTTTGAAGTTTTGGGAGGCAAGGATTAAAGCTTTAAGAGCAACTACCAGAGGCAGAAGGAGTAGCAGAGGTGAAAAGGTGCTGCCAATTACAAAAGCAAAAGATTCACTGAATGAATTTAAGGAGCTGTATATGAAGTTTGGCTTCAGGGTGAATCAGATCAATCTTGTCCTGCCTGAAGCATGGAATTGGTGGAAACAAGTCAATTCTTATATTGACTTTACACTTATTGAGAATGAATGGATGGTTGAAATGATAGAAGAGATCAGAGCCTATCAAGAGCAAGCTGAGAAGGCTAGACAAGAAAGAGAGAAGAGACAATAGATCAGCTACTTATCACTGTTTATCTTTGCTGTATCTAGTTGTAATAACTGTGAACAAATATTTATAATGAGAATTGACTGAATTTGTTCTGTTTGTGTTTTTATCTTTTTGCTTTGCTGATTAGGTGAGGGTAGTGGCATCATCACCAAAAAAGGGGAAATTGTTGGACTTATTTCTCAGTTTTGATGATGAGTGCCATACTAGCTATTATAGTGCAAAGGCAAAAAGATGTCTAGATAAAATGTATAGGTTTATTAGAGTTTGATTCATAAATAGGTTTGATCAAACAAGCACTGTAAAAGGCTGCTGACTGTTTATCAGCAGACTAGTCTAGGTCAGTAGGGTAGATAGGTCAGTAGACTGGTCTGCAACCTGCTGAAGACTGAAGACTGAAGACTGAAGCGTGAGGGTTCAAACTCAGTGAATGAAGGCTAAGGGATCAAACTTAGTATTTAATGTCAAGGATATGGAATCGGAATTTAGGCAAGTCTGTGATGACCTAAACCGATTACATATACCTTGTGTAGAAGGTCTAAGTTCCACAAGTTGGATGATGTTTGGAACTTGGTTATACTTTAAATGATGTAATCTAACTTCACAAACAAAAGTTGGATAAAAGGATTCAGCTGCATTATATTTTACAGACAAAAATATGATGTTCAGCAGACTGATTGGTTTTACAGCAGACTGATGAACCTGCTGATATATACCTCGATTAATTCAAGATTATTGGGAAGTTACATGGATAAGAACAGCCAACTACCTCTGACTTATCAAGCAAATCAAAGGCTGAGATTAAAAAGACGTTGGGATGATCCATATTTTTATCCATTGGATACAAGTCAAAGGGGTGGACAGACTGCACTGTCAAAAAGTAATCCTAACAGTGTCAGTCCTATGAATAGTGACAGAATGCAGTAAGGATGGGACAAATACAAGGAACGGTCATATTTGAATTTCAAATTCAAGTCACATGCATTCCTACCTATAAATAGAGGACTTTCAACTCAAGAAGAAGATGATGAATTTTGGAATTAACTTCAAGTGATAACATTGAGCTGAAAAACACCCTGCTGAACTTACTGAGCTTAAGGCTGCTGATCTAGTTATTTTCTTCAAGTGCATTCTGTGTTCAAGCTGCATCAAGCATACACACTTGAAGACTGCAAGCTGCTGATTATATCATCCTAATCAAGCTGCTGCAATTGAATCATTTACTTGATTCATTCTTTATTTTATAAAGAACCTGCTGAAGACAGTGAAGCATCTGTTAGGTGTGAAAGACTGTTGGTTTGTGGTGAAGCTGGTGAAGAGGCAATTCTACCCTTCAAGGACCAGTGGAAGACTCAGGAGCAGCAATCCTACCTGTTCTTAGTTTTCAGTTTGTGAAGCCATAGTTATTGGTGAAGGACAAGCAACCTAGGATTCTTTGTAACAGATAACTCAAAGATTACTAGTGAATTTCCTCCAACATCACAGGAGAAGAGTGGACGTACAGGATTACATCACCTGGAACCACTATAAAAATCTCTCTACTTACTTACTGCATTTACTTTCTGCACTTAGTCATTATTCATATCAACCTGTTGAATCTAGCAACTGAAATCACACACATACACTACTGAGTATCTAATACTTAGTAACTTATTTAACAACAAGTAACAAGGCTTAATTTTGATATTCCGCTGCACAAATTCAGCAAACTGAACTGTCAGTAGACTACTGTTTATCAGCAGGCTATTGAGGTCTCAACAGACTACTGAAGTATCAGCAGGCTGCTGAAGTTGCAGAATTTGTTAACTCCAAAGTTTTAAGTGTTAAGTTTATTCATCCCCCCTCTAAACTTAACTAAAGCCTTTTCAAGGGACCAACAATTGGTATCAGAGCAGTGCTTCTGTTCTGAAGGAATCCTACTTGTTGTGCTTGTGAAAATTCTTTAAAACTTTCTTTCAAGTTACTGATTTTCAAGACTTGCATCATGGATAACACACAGTATGCTAGAACCATGTTGATGTGCTCTCTTGATAGATTTGATGAGTATAAACGTCGAATGCAGGCATATCTTGCTGCTACTCATGATGAGATGATGGATGTACTAACTGAAGGACCACTGGAGATTACAAAGGCAGTAACAGTGGGTGATAGAACTGAGTACATTCCTAAACCAAAGAGAGAATGGAATGCGAAACAGGAAAAGAGCAAACCTCAACAACATTGCTATTGATATCATCTACAGAACCTTGGATAGCAATATGTACATGAAAGTCAAAGATTGCAAGACCGCAAAGGAACTTTGGGATAAGATTCACTTAATCTGTGAAGGCACTGATGCAATAAAGAAGAACAAAATCGGTGTGGCGAGAAAAAGGTTTCAAAAGTTCAAAATGCTACCTAATGAAACCATTGAGCAAATGGAGTCCAGATTCAATGCAATCTTAGATGAACTTACTCTGCTGAGTGTAAGTTATTCAAAAGAGGAAGTAAACACCAAAATCTTGGAAGCTTTACCTGCAAGAGATGTTTGGAAAATGAAGGTGACTGCAATTGAAGAAATGAGAAAGCTGCATGAAGAAGACACCTTCAAACTGTTCTCTGATCTTAAGGCCTATGAATTCAGCAAGAAGTTAGTGCCTGAAACTGAAAAGGAAGAGCCAAAGACCACTGCATTGGCTGCTTCACATCATGAAGAAACATCAGGAGGACAGGATGATATGCTAGATGAAATGCAAGAGCAAATTGCCCTACTGAGCAAGAAAATCAGAATGATGAAGACTGGAAAGGCCCCTACAAGAAATTTCACAAAGAGGCCTACTGAAAGAAGGAAAGAAGAACCAAAGAAAGATAATGACTATCTATGCTTTCATTGCAAGAAACCAGGACACTTCAGACCGGATTGTCCTGAGTTGAAACAAGGCAAGGAACCTGATTATCTTTGCTTCAACTGTAAGAAGCCTGGACATTTTAGACCTGATTGTCCAGACCTACTGAAGACCAAGAGTCAACAAAGGAGACATGGAAAGAAAGCTATGGTTGCTGAAGATGAATCAGGATATGAAGTGGGATCTGAAAAAGGAAATGAATCAGATGACACAGCACTGGTTGCTGATATGGAGGATTATGCTTTGATGGCCAACATGGATGAAACTGAGGAGGTATACAACACTGTATCTATAAACACTCCTGCTGGAAGTGATTGTGAATCAACCTGTGGTTCAAATCCTAGAAATTCTGACAACAATGAGACTTTGGATGCCATCCTTAATCAACTAAGGATAATACAATCTGGTTATGAGATTGTGAAGGCTGAAAAAGAGACTCTTGAGTTAGAAGTTGGAAGATTGAAAGCTGAATTAAGGGTTTTCAAAGGTAAGGAAAGAGATGTTGGACAGAATCAGCATAAGTCTGCTGAACATCCAGCAGCCTCTGAATCTGCTGAACCATCTTGTTCCAATACTGCATACAAATCAGGAAAGCCTTATGGAGATAGAACTGGGCTTGGATTTGGAACTCAGCAATCTAACAAGAGTGGATCCAGTAAGGTTACTGAACCTAGTACCAGAATTGGTCCTAAGTTTGTGCCTGCACTAGATCCATCTCCCAGTAAGGCTGCTGAAGCAGTAAAACCAAATGAGAATGCCTCAAAGAAGCAAAATCAGAAGTCTCAGAAGTCAACAGCTCCTAGTAAAAAGAATAAATCCAAAAATAGGACTGCTGTACCTTCTAAGCCTGCTGATAGCAGACCTGCTACCAAGTCTGCTGGACCACAGAAGGGAAAGAAACAGAAATATTCCAAGAATAAGAATCCTAAATCCAAAAATGTTGATCATTCAAGGGATACTTATCTCAGGGGGAAAGGTAGACTGTTCCCTGCTGATAATGATTGGAATATTCCTGCACCTAATGCTAGAAACAGTCAGTATAACCATACTACTAGAGTAAAACCTAGGCAATGGAATCAGCAGAGGACTTACACAAGACCTTAGCAGACTCCATATCACAGGGCTGTTCCTAATAGACAGCACACCTATGGTTATGCAAATGTTTCTAATAACAAGAATCATTTCAAACAGCATTATGTACCAAAAGGCCAGAAAACATATGTGATTCCTACACAATCTACTGTTAGAACTTATGGATGTGTGGAATACATGTATGAACCAAAGTATGAACCAAAGTATGACATATTTAGGAGAAGACCTTATGGAGACATGCCAAGGGTCATGCTTACCACTGACCATTATGGACCCAAACAGGTTTGGGTACCTAAAATGCATTAACTTTGTTTTGTAGGGTGTCTGGTACTTTGACAATGGATGTTCCAGACACATGACAAAGAATAAGCACTGTCTGTCAAACTTTGTAGCAAAAGATGGTCCAAGGGTGAATTTTGGCAACAAGAATACACCTGGATATACAAGAGGATATGGCACACTTGTGAGAAATGGACTTACAATCAAGGATGTTGCATATGTTGAGGGACTGGAATACAACTTGCTGAGCACTGGACAATTCTGAGACAAGGGTTACAAGGTTACTTTTGACAAAGACAACTGCATTGTCATTAGTGAAAGAGGTGATCAAGTTGTGCTTGCTGGCAGAAGACAACAGAATATGTATGTTGTGGATTGGTCTACTGCAGTTCCAGAAACCTGCCTGATTGTGCATACCAAATCTGAACTCAATTGGTTATGGCACAAGAAGTTAAATCATCTAAATTTTGATGATATTAATCAGTTAGTGAAGAAGAAGTTAGTGGTTGGTTTACCTGAGATCACATTCAAGAAGGATGCTATCTGTGATGCATGTCAGCAAGGTAAACAGATAAAGTCAAGTTTCAAGTCAAAGACTAAACAATCAACTAATAGAGTGTTGGAGCTTATGCACATGGATCTTTTTGGACCAATAACTCCAACAAGTGTGACAGGAAAGAAATACACCTTAGTGGTTGTGGATGATTTTTCTAGATACACTTGGGTGATATTCATGAACAAGAAAAGTGAGACACTCCAAAGCTTGCCTAATCTTTTGAAGAGATTACAAAATGAGAAAAGTTTAACAGTCATAAAGATTAGATCAGATCAGGGTACTGAATTTCTCAACAAAGTTATAAGAGAATATTGTGAACAGAATGGTGTACTTCATCAACTTGCTGCTGCTGGTACACCTCAGCAAAATGGGGTTGCTGAAAGAAGAAACAGGACATTAAAGGAAGCAGGAAGAACAATGATTTGTGAAGCATTGCTACCTGAAAGATATTGGGCTGAAGCAGTAAATACAGCATGCTACACACAAAATAGAACATCAGTAAACAAGAAGCTGCTGAAGACACCTTATGAGGTTTGGAATGGAAGGAAACCTAACATATCCTATTTCCATCCATTTGGAAGCAAATGTTTTATTCTAAATCATAAGGTACATTTGAAAACATTCCAACCAAAATCAAATGAAGGAATTTTCTTGGGATATTCTTCAGTCAGCAGAGCATTCAGGGTACTGAACAAGAGGTCACTGAAACATGAAGAAACAATCCATGTTGTGTTTGATGAACCAAAATTTACTGGTATAGAAGATGAAGATTGTGGACCTGCTGAGAATCAACAAGTCACTGATCCAGATTGTGTTGAAGTTTTAGAAAGATTCAATGACTTGAAAGTTTCTGATACTGCCCCTGCTGATAATGTTACTGATGCAACAACTGAAGCAGTTCAAGAATTTGCTGAACCCCCTGTAGAAGAAGCTACAGCAGACCCTACTGAAGATGATGTTCCTGAAAATCAAAATAACCAAAATCCACAATGGTTAAGGAATCACCCTGCTGAACAAGTTATTGGCAATGTACAGCAAGGTGTGAGAACTAGAAGACAACTGAAAGCTTTGTTTACTTGTTTTCTATCTCAAGTGGAACCTAAAGTTGTTGAAGAAGCAATTTCAGATCCAGATTGGATAATTGCTATGCAAGAAGAATTAAATGAATTTGAAAGAAATCAAGTTTGGACACTAGTTGAAAGGCCAAGTCATGCAAATATCATTGGTACTAAGTGGGTATACAGAAACAAACTTGATGAATCTGGTACCATTGTAAGGAATAAAGCAAGACTAGTTGCAAAAGGCTATTCTCAAGCTGAAGGAATAGATTTTGATGAAACTTATGCACCTGTTGCAAGATTGGAAGCTATCAGATTATTCTTGGCACATGCTGCATATAAGAACTTCAAAGTATATCAAATGGATGTCAAGAGTGCATTTTTGAATGGCATTCTAGAGGAGGAAGTATATGTTCAGCAACCTCCTGGATTTGAAGTTAAAGATCAAGAAGATAAAGTGTATAGACTCAACAAAGCACTTTATGGATTGAAACAAGCACCAAGAGCATGGTATGAGACTCTATCTCAATTCTTGGTGGACAATGGTTTTATAAAAGGCACCATTGACAAGACACTTTTCAGAATCAGTGAAGGGGACAGCTCCCTGCTGGTACAAATTTATGTGGATGACATAATTTTTGGTTCTGAAAATGATTTACTTTGTGAAAAGTTTGCAAATCTAATGAAGAGTAAATTCCAAATGAGTATGATGAGAGAAATGAACTACTTTTTGGGATTGCAAGTTAAACAAATGAAAGAGGGAATCTTCATTCATCAAACCAAGTATACCAAGGAGTTACTGAAGAAGTTTGGTATGGAAAACAGCACTAAGAATTCAACTCCTATGAGTACAAATATCAGATTGGATGAAGATAAAGAAAGCAAAGATGTTGATCAAACCTTATACAGAAGGATGATAGGCAATCTGCTGTACCTAACTGCCAGCAGACCTGATATATCATTTGTTGTAGGTGTTTGTGCAAGATTTCAATCTAAACCTAAAGAAAGTCATTTAGGTGCAGTCAAAAGAGTTCTCAAGTATCTAAAAGAGACTTTGGGAGTAGGGATATGATATTCCAAGGAAGGAAGCTTCAAAGTTATATCCTACTCAGATTCTGATTATGCTGGATGCAAGATTGATAGAAAAAGCACCTCAGGAACCTGTCAGTTAATGGGAAATAGACTGGTCTCCTGGTTTAGCAAGAAACAGAATTCTATATCAACTTCTACTGCTGAAGCTGAATACATTGCTGCTGGAAGTTGCTGTGCACAAGTACTATGGCTAAGACAACAATTAAGGGATTATGGAATTGAAGAAAAGGAAATTCCAATTATGTGTGATAACACAAGTGCAATTGCAATCACAGAAAATCCTGTTTTGCACTCTAGAACCAAGCACATTGATGTGAGACATCATTTTATAAGAGATCATGTTGAAAAGAAAGATGTGGTGGTTCTATACATCCCTACTGAAGATCAACTTGCTGATATTTTCACTAAGCCACTTGATAGTGAAAGATTTGCCAAATTAAGGACTGAACTTGGAATTATAAAGGTTGACTGATATTCAGCAATGTACTGGAATTCACCAAGGGGATTAGTCTTTGCTATGTTGGGTGAGCTCACTTAGCAGATTAGTCATTGGTATCAACAATTCCATGTACTTATGTTTGGACAATTGAGCAAATGAGGTTGCCAAGGGGATTGGTCTTTGTCATGTTGGGTGAGCTCACTTGACAGATCGGTCATTGGTATTAAACTTCATCTTGTATTATCAATTGAACAAAACAAGAAGAAAACAAGGATCAGCAGAGTACTTTTGTCAGCAGGCTGCTGAAGCCTTCTTATCAGCAGACTGCTGAGGCCACCCTGCTGAGGATCACCCTGCTGGATGGAACGTTACACAGTCAAGGTTATTAAAGTCAAAAAGCATATTGGCGGGATATTTATTTTATCCTTTATTACCACAGTTAAACCATCCAATGGTTACAAACGTTATGGAAGGGTAATGGGCCACGTGTCAAGACTAGACTCATTCAATTTAATCGTGGTTACCTCAATGTACGTGCTATGACAGTTTAAACTACCCACTGTGAATGGTGAGGAGCTTGTAATCTCCTCCAGTCTGCTGAGACAAGTGTTTGGTTTTGAAGAAGTTGTTGATGGTTCAGTCAATCCTGAAGCTATGGGATTGGACAAGATGGTTTTTGTAGATCAGATCAAGACAGAAGCAACTATTAAATCAGTACCAGGCATCAACTGCAAAAACATTGGTATTGAATATAGTCTGCTGAGCAAGCTCATTGCAAAGAACATACTTGGGCTAACTGGCAGTATGGATACTCTATCAGGACCCAAGATAGAGCTGATGATTATCATCTGCAGGAGCATGAAGTTTGATTGGGCTGGATACTTTATTCATTATATGAAGAAAGTTGCAAAGGAGGACAAACTAGGAAAAGGAAATCAAAGGCCTTACCCTTAGGTTTGATGATTCAGACCCTGTTGAATCACTTGGAGGTTCCTGACATTGAACCAGTTGATATAAATCAGTCCAGATACAAAAAGGAGATTGATTATGCAATCCCTGGACTTGATGATGATGAAGAGATTGCTGGAGAGGCTGCTGATGATAATGATGATGGAGATGATGGTGATACTGGTGGTGAGCAGGTTCAACAAACTAAGAAGATTTCTATCAAACCTACTGCACCAAAGAAAACTGCTGGAAAGAGAAAGAGTGCTGATGTTAGGAAGACTTCAGAAGTCTTGAAATCAAAGAGAACAAGGAAGGAAACAGCACAGACTGATGAGTCTGCTGAGGGTCAAGTGGAGGTTACTGACCCTGCTGTAAGTTCAAGAAAAACTGTTGGTGAAATTTTTAGAGAACAACAGAAGGAAGCTAGCAGAAAAAGAAAATTGACTAGAAAAGTTGATGATGATGAACCCCTATCCAAGAGGATGAAGGAGGTTTCCAAAAAGAAGAAATATGGCAAAGGGAAAGAGTTGAAAAACCTGGAAGCTCAAAGAGTCCAGGAGGAAGCACCAGTAGAAGAGGAAGAAGAGGCTGTTGAAGCTGAGCCCCTAACTATCATTCCACCAGTTATTATCAGTGATTCATCAAATGAAGAAGTTAACAAGTCTACTGATGCTGAACAGGTTGTTTTTGAGCAATCTGTAGAGGATGTACAGCAGTCTACTGACCCTGAGCCTGCTGTAGCATCCACTGAAGAACCACAGCAAACCACTGGACCTGAACCTGCTGTGGTGGTTGAAGAGGTGATGGGAGACTTGGTCGAAGACCCTGCAAATTTGGCAATAGTTCAGGGGGAAGAGCAGTCTGCTGCTAACCCTGCTGATGAGCATATAAGTCAGGGGGAACCAAGTGTGATACAGATGGAAGTAGTAGGTACAAATGTACAATCACAGCAACCTGCTGACTTTCAAACATCTGTAGAAGATACCATGAATCTGCTTGTTGGAACCTTTGGAGGTCAACAAGCTACTGGAGCTGCTCCCAGGAGATCTTTTATGCCATTTGAAAGGCATGTGAAAAAGAGCAAGAAAACTGAAGAGTATGTGGATCCCAAACTTCAGCAAATTGCTGATTACTTCCAGTGGAAGTTTGGGTTCTACAAAAGACAAAAACCAGCTGCTCAACCAATGACAGATTTTGAAGAATGGGTTTTTGACAAGTTGGGAGTGGAAAATTTGCTGGATCTGATTGATACAACCTTGCTGCAATCAAGACTGATGGATCTGTTTGATGAGCAACAGAAGGAGGAGGGTATCCAATTTAGAGATCCAAGAGATGGTCCTGATGATTCTTCTTCATCATCAGATAGCAGAGGAGATTTTCCCTCTGGACCAGGAGAATCAAGTGGGGCTGCACTAACACATGTACCATCTGTGCAACAGTCCACTGATGCTGGAAGATCTGCTGAGGGCCAGCAGACTGGAGAAATGGATGAGGATCTACAAGATCTCACAATGGATGATCTAGAAGCACTAATCACTGAGGGAATTACATTGAGTGCTGGTAGGCTGACTGATGAACCAAGCACATTTCATGTTGTAGAGCCTACTGCACAACCTGAAGATGTACAGAATGCTGATTTGGATGTGGAAAAGACCACTGACTTCAGTGAACCAAGTGCTAGTTCTGAGGAATCCATTGAATATCAAAGTGGATTTGACTTTGAAGAGATTCTCACCAAAACTGCCATGATTCTGACCAAGATTGGTCATGCTGAAGGTTTCCAAGTGGATAATACCAATATATTCAATCCACAGGAAATTGAAGAGGAGGTACAGGTTGCTGAGTCTCAAACAGCACCTGGACAAAGGTTGGAACAGGCGGTACAGGCTGCTGAGTCTCAAACAGCACCTGGACAAAGGTTGGAACCGGATTTGGGTTTGGAGGAAACCCCTGTTGTTGAGGCTGCTGTAGTGGAGCCTGCTGGAGCCAAGGCCACTGTAGGGAAGGATAGTCAGCAGACTGCTGTTAATGAGGATGAGCAGCTGCTGGACTATAACTACAGTGATGAAGAATTACAAATTTTTGGAGAAGAAGAAGTTGTTGAAGAACCTGCACAAGATCCTATCCTTGAAGATGTTCTTGGTGCAATGGTTGAGGAAGGACCTCCCCCTGCTGGGAGAGATATGAGTAGAGCCATGGTCATCAGCAGACAACAGGCACAATATAGAGTTGAGGAGCCTGCTGATGGATCTACTGATAGTAGAATGGCCAGTGGAGTGCCAATTGAAGTTGTCAATGAGTTAAGAACTGTAAGAAATGACATGCAACAGTTAAGAACTCAATTGGACAGGCAAGAACAGAGATTTGAAGAACTGATGAAGATGGTAAACGATAATAGACAATCTACTGATACAGTTGCTTCAAACTTTGCATCTACTCAAAATGCAATGAATAATTTGATACTAGATGTCCAGGGTATCAAAGTTGGAAATAAAGCCAAAGACAAGTTTCTAAAAGATCAACTTGTCTCTATACATGAGAAACTTGACAAGCTTGCTGAAGCTCCCAAACTTGCTGAGCCTATTGCTGCACAACAACCTGCTATGCCCGATCCCAAATTCTTGAAAGGATCAACAGACTGGAAGAGACCCCGCAATCAAGGATTACTTCACTTGATACTAGAACTGGAACAATGGCGGGTCAATTACACAGAGTGATAGTATCACAGAAGCTATTCATGGCCTCATCTCACGTTTTGTTGATGATGTCACTAAGGGTGAAGAGGGCCAATCACCTGCAGCAAAGGAGGCTGCTAGACTCTTTGCACGTAAGAGATGGATTGATGATACAAATGCTTTTAGGCAACCTGCACTGGCAGATTGCAACTCACAGATGATCTCCTGTCACAGGACAAGAAAGAGTTTCATAACAGAAGGAGACCCTATCGTGACATGGGATTTCATGAAGGTCTTAACTCCTTCTTGAGTTTGAAGTTTTGGGAGGCAAGGATTAAAGCTTTAAGAGCAACTACCAGAGGCAGAAGGAGTAGCAAAGGTGAAAAGGTGCTGCCAATTACAAAAGCAAAAGATTCACTGAATGAATTTAAGGAGCTGTATATGAAGTTTGGCTTCAGGGTGAATCAGATCAATCTTGTCCTGCCTGAAGCATGGAATTGGTGGAAACAAGTCAATTCTTATATTGACTTTACACTTATTGAGAATGAATGGATGGTTGAAATGATAGAAGAGATCAGAGCCTATCAAGAGCAAGCTGAGAAGGCTAGACAAGAAAGAGAGAAGAGACAATAGATCAGCTACTTTTCACTGTTTATCTTTGCTGTATCTAGTTGTAATAACTGTGAACAAATATTTATAATGAGAATTGACTGAATTTGTTCTGTTTGTGTTTTTATCTTTTTGCTTTGCTGATTAGGTGAGGGTAGTGGCATCATCACCAAAAAGGGGGAAATTGTTGGACTTATTTCTCAGTTTTGATGATGAGTGCCATACTAGCTGTTATAGTGCAAAGGCAAAAAGATGTCTAGATAAAATGTATAGGTTTATTAGAGTTTGATTCATAAATAGGTTTGATCAAACAAGCACTGTAAAAGGCTGCTGACTGTTTATCAGCAGACTAGTCTAGGTCAGTAGGGTAGATAGGTCAGTAGACTGGTCTGCAACCTGCTGAAGACTGAAGACTGAAGACTGAAGGCTGAGGGTTCAAACTCAATGAATGAAGGCTAAGGGATCAAACTTAGTATTTAATGTCAAGGATATGGAATCAGAATTTAGGCAAGTCTGTGATGACCTAAACTGATTACATATACCTTGTGTAGAAGGTCTAAGTTCCACAAGTTGGATGATGTTTGGAACTTGGTTATACTTTAAATGATGTAATCTAACTTCACAAACAAAAGTTGGATAAAAGGATTCAGCTGCATTATATTTTACAGACAAAAATATGATGTTCAGCAGATTGATTGGTTTTACAGCAGACTGATGAACCTGCTGATATATACCTCGATTAATTCAAGATTATTGGGAAGTTACATGGATAAGAACAACCAACTACCTCGACTTATCAAGCAAATCAAAGGCTGAGATTAAAAAGACGTTGGGATGATCCATATTTTTATCCATTGGATACAAGTCAAAGGGGTGGACAGACTGCACTGTCAAAAAGTAATCCTGACAGTGTCAGTCCTATGAATAGTGACAGAATGCAGTAAGGATGGGACAAATACAAGGAACGGTCATATTTGAATTTCAAATTCAAGTCACATGCATTCCTACCTATAAATAGAGGACTTTCAACTCAAGAAGAAGATGATGAATTTTGGAATTAACTTCAAGTGATAACATTGAGCTGAAAAACACCCTGCTGAACTTACTGAGCTTAAGGCTGCTGATCTAGTTATTTTCTTCAAGTGCATTCTGTGTTCAAGCTGCATCAAGCATACACACTTGAAGACCGCAAGCTGCTGATTATATCATCCTAATCAAGCTGCTGCAACTGAATCATTTACTTGATTCATTCTTTATTTTATAAAGAACCTGCTGAAGACAGTGAAGCATCTGTTAGGTGTGAAAGATTGTTGGTTTGTGGTGAAGCTGGTGAAGAGGCAATTCTACCCTTCAAGGACCAGTGGAAGACTCAGGAGCAGCAATCCTACCTGTTCTTAGTTTTCAGTTTGTGAAGCCATAGTTATTGGTGAAGGACAAGCAACCTAGGATTCTTTGTAACAGATAACTCAAAGATTACTAGTGAATTTCCTCCAACATCACAGGAGAAGAGTGGACGTACAGGATTACATCACCTGGAACCACTATAAAAATCTCTCTACTTACTTACTGCATTTATTTTCTGCACTTAGTCATTATTCATATCAACCTGCTGAATCTAGCAACTGAAATCACACACATACACTACTGAGTATCTAATACTTAGTAACTTATTTAACAACAAGTAACAAGGCTTAATTTTGATATTATTCCGCTGCACAAATTCAGCAAACTGAACTGTCAGTAGACTACTGTTTATCAGCAGGCTACTGAGGTCTCAGCAGACTACTGAAGTATCAGCAGGCTGCTGAAGTTGCAGAATTTGTTAACTCCAAAGTTTTAAGTGTTAAGTTTATTCACCCCCCCCCCTCTAAACTTAACTAAAGCCTTTTCAAGGGACCAACAATAATTAACCTCCCCAATTATTATGTTATCGTTTTGAACTAGAGCTTCTATATAATTATACTAGACTCACTAACTATTAACCCGATTCGTATCTCTTTTATATTGGCTACATGAGTCATCCCCTAAACTAGATCTAGCTCCGGGTAGGCCATCTAGATCACTATGCTACATTACGTGACTTCGCTTTGTAGGCCTCCATCTCATATAACTTGCACGCTTACAAAACTAGGGATGCCGATATTAACCGTATTCCTCACCTAGGCAACATTCCTGTGGTTAGGCGTACTTCCTAAGCGATCGCATCAGTCTCCGTCCCATTAACACTAACTTTTTAGGTATCATGTTAATCTACGATTTACGTATAATTAGGCGCGTGCAATTCCCTAATATAACATAGATCTAGATCTCGTTGAAAGTCCCGGAAGATCAATTCATGAGCCGACCTAGCAGTATTATATTGGTATTTCCTAACAACACATTTTAATTAAAACAGACGAACAACGTAGCCGTAGCCATAACTACTAAGATAAGAAATCCTAAATGGACAATCACACCATAAAGACGTGGCTAGACTGACTCGGCGAACAACTAAATCTTAGCGTTTCTCTATACACAACGGATAAAATAGAAATTCATAGAGCAATTATATATATCAACTAGACACACGATTGTTGATCAAAATAAAGTCATACATAGATCACGAGACATCGGCGTGGGCGTGTGGATCCTTATAGACGAGGAATCCCCACTGCCTCACGTCTTAATCCTAGATCTACATCATTTAACTGAGAACTAACAATCTCAAACGATAAACAATAATTGGGGACTTAATTATCAAGAACTAAGAGGAAATAAATACAGAACTTACATTATTGCAGCACTTGTATAAAAAAAACTCTGAGAAAAACTGAGAACTTTATTATAATTTGAAAGAAGTGTCTGAGGTGTGTAAGGTGTGTTTTTGCTAATGAACTAGTACAAGTATATATAGGAGTAAAAATTCGCATGGGATAAGCCTAAACCGATCTAAAATAGGTTTCCTAAATCCAAATGAAGTCCGAAAACGTGTTAGGATAATTCCAAGCTAATCCGGATAGAAAAGGGACTCGCCCCCAGCGAACAGGGGACTCGCTGCTAGCGAGTCCTCCAAAATTGGATTGGCTCGCTGGCTCTTTGTATTCCGTACTCCTCTGCTCGTGCTGCTTCGATATTTATCCTCAATTTAATCTGATTCCACTTCGAATTGCCTTGAAATTTATCTTCTTCTTTGGTAGAAAATCTCCAATTTATCTCTATCTACAAAATAAACATTTATTGCACAGTAAATTGTATTTAAATGATAAAAAACGGATAAATACCAATTTATATTCTATAAATCACATAACATTAAATAATCAATATACACATGTGATTTAACATAAAATATATATTATTAGGCTCGATTTAAGGATAATGTTGATGACTTTTATGGGTATAATATGACCGTCATCAGTGGTGACAAGAAATCGTATAATAATATCGCGGCAGTAAAAGAAAAAATAAATAACTCCAAACAGTTTAAGCCGACAAAATCATTATATTAATAAAATTCCGCTACATTTACTAAATATGAAATGGAAAATTAGAACAAAATAAAAAGAAAGAAAACTAGTCCTCATCAGAATAATCCTCCAAGTCATGTCTAGGCTCAAAACCGGGAGGTGGTGTAGAACTTGAGGCAGCAGCGGTGGAAGAGGATGCTCTGTGAGGTGGGGCAGTCCTAGGTGGTGAGGTCGTAGGAGGAACTCCTAGAAAGTCTATAATTCTATCCATCTTGCGATGCGAACTCACAATTTCTCTTGAGTGCTCCTCTAGCAAGGCTCTCTGGGATCGAGGTCCTCCGAGGACCGGAGTACGCTCTCTCTCAGCTCTTGAACCGACCGGTCTTGGTAATCTTGAAACTGACTGCGAACTGATCATCAGTTTAGGTTCTTCCCAGTCATGACTAACCCTCTATAGCAAACATATCAATCGTAGGCCCATATGGCAACTGCTCGCGCTTAGATGTGGCGGGAAGCTCGTGAATACGGCTGTGCATCAGGAGACCTATGTTGACTGAATATCCCTGCTCCAGATAGAACATCAACTCTGCCCTCTTCGGTGTGACAGACACCGTATGCTTGGTCGGCAACAGGCGAGCACAAACAAATCAATTGACCACCTTCCTATCCCAGGATAACTCGTTTTCCCTAAAGTTGGTGGGGGCACCCATAGGATTGCACCTCCATTGCACCCCAAAGTAATCAGCAATCATATGCATCCTTTTTAGATCTTCAATATTGGTCGAGGATGTGTACTTATCTGGGCCCACTGGTTGATTGTGAACCCCGTAATAGGCATTGATCCGCTCAATCGTGAAGTCAACCTTAACTCCACGGACCATCGCAAATGTAGCTCCTGGGTAATGCGAAAGATATGCATAAAATTCTCTCACCACTATAGCATTGAACCGCGTCAGTGCCTCAGCCATATCCAAAATATCTTGTACTTTCCGGGCTCGTGGCAAGATCGTACCACAATCGTCCAACTCTACTCCTCATTCTCGGGCAACTGGTCTTCCGTTATAATGCCCTCGGAACGATTCATAGATCTCTAAAGAGTGAAATTGCTCAACCCTATTTATCAAGGGGTTAGCATCTCCATAAACATACTGGTGACCACTTGGATGATGGGCTGTTCTGCAACGCTTGGGACCCATCCTGATTGATACAGAGACTGATGATGAATCTGATTCTAAAAAAGTACCCTCGATAAACCGGCATGTACCCCCCGATTTACCGGCCTGAATTTTTCTCAGTTTTTTCTGGGACAGTGCATTGAGGAAGAAAGAAGAAGAACTGTAGCAGCTACACTATTACAGCAGCATTACTAATCGGCAACATGGATGGAAAAGGTGGTGATGTGGTTGTTGAAATGAAAGGAAAAAGGTTTGATTTTGGGTGGAGGTATGGTGGTGATAGTGGTGGTGATGGGGGCCGCAATTTATAGATGGAGAAGAAATGTAGAGATTTTGGTGATGGAAGAAGAAGATAGCTGTTGAGGATGATGAATAATGGTGGTGGAAGGGTGTTTAAATAGGAGAAATGGGTAAGAGGTGGAAGGATTTGGTGGGATAGTGGGTAGAGGAGTAATTAGGGTGAGGGATTTGAGGGGTTTGATTGATGTGATTGAGGTGGATTTATGGTGGAGTGTGGGAATAGATGAAAAGGTGGAAAATCGGGAAAATGGGACGGTTTTGCTGACTGGTAGGTTTCTGATGCAACGTGTGTCCTCCACGTGTCTCTAAAAATTCTGCTTTTTAATCTGACACTCAGAACCTGAAAAAAAAAACTAGCTCGGTAAACCGGAGGTAACTCTCGGTTTACCGGGGCCTCTTTTCCTCAGATTTCTCTGTACTCCTTCTCTCCACACCTTACAATAACTTCCTGCTCAATCCTGACCTCAAAATGACTAGTTCTTTACTCTCTTTTGTTGCTATTTCCGACTCAATCCTAACCTACTTCACTAGAATCCACAACGAGCAAAAAAACCTTTCCAACAACCATTGGTTTCAAGCCTAAGGGTGCATTAGGATGAAAAAGGCCCGTTCCTTCATCCGGTTACTTTTATTCATTCCTATTTTTCCTAAGGGTTCAAGAGAATAGTTCTGAGTTTAAAGTCATTAGCTCGACTTACCTTCGGATCTTCAATCAGTCAAAAGTTGGGGCCTTAACTTGCAAAACTTGAATCTTTGAGGTTTCAACCGTCATGCACTTCCCTTCTCGTCAGTCATTATCTTTCGAGAGTGCCTTATCCCGGTTTTCGATAGAAACATTCTGAGCTCTCCTCCTATCACGCCGCTCTCTCTTTGCTCGTGTGCTAGGTCGTCATCTACTTCGAGATTTAATCTTTATGCCTAACGATTCCACATTCCACATTTTTCACTTTAAGCTCTACTCTTTCACTACGCAATACGGAAGGACTAGCTTCTGTGAGCGCCTTGTTGTGGTCATTTTCTTCACTCTCTCTAAGCATTAATCTCCTGAATTCTTGCTCACAGGTTTCCACTAAAACCTCTCATTGCTTATGCCCTTCCTTTTCTATCTCCATGATTTCCACTTTTCCCGAACCATAAGTCATCTTGTAACTTTTCGGCCTATTATCTAGAGGCTCTAGGATTTTCATCGATACGGAATCATTTTTCAATCTTAAAGTGATTTCCCATTATCGAAGTCCATGCTTTCTCTGCTGGTTGCTAAGAACAGTCTACCCAATAGAACTGGGGTGCTCGGATCCTCAGGTACGTCTAAAACCGTGAAATTTATAAGAATTGAGAATCCTCCTGCCTTAATCATACAATCCTTTAGCAGGCCGGCAGGCATATCCTGGGTTCGATCGACAAAAGTCATGAACCGTGTTTGATCCATGACAACCGGAAGCTTAATCTTTTGGCAGATGGATAGAGGAAGAATGTTACAACTTGCACCGGAATCACAAAGACCTAAACCTACAGATATACCATTGATAGAGATTGGGAGTCGAAACGTTCCTGGGTCTCCTAACTTTTCTGCTGTATCAGAGTCCGGGTAATCCTTAGACTCTGAGAACATAGTGTCCGGATCCTCCTCCGGATCATTGGATTCGTAATCGGACGAAAGATCAATTAGCTCGATAGAGAACGTACCTGGTCGATAAGTCTCATACTCCTTCAGGTTTTCCTCGGCTTCCTGTTTAAGCTTTTCAGTCTCCTCCTCCACACGCTTCTTATCAGCTTCATATTTCTCTCTCGCTTCTGATCCTGGATACACAGAGATTGGTTTGATTTTCCACACAATACGAGGCATTGCGTTTGACTCGTCTAGCCTTAATCGCTTCTGCTTGACTGAATTTCCGAAGTGTCCTGATACTCCTGCAAAAGAGACAAAATAAAACAAAGAAAAGGTTAGCAACTCCCGCTTCAGTTGGGGATGAACCCAACTGTTGCGGACCTACTAACTAAAATCAACTGGGAATAACATAGAAAAACAAAGGCTGTTCAGTATTCGACTTTCTAGGCCTCGGTAAACCGGGGGTATGCCACGGTCAACCGGACATATAATTTCTTATTTTGACAGATTAACAGGAGCAGGTCTATGACGACTCAATACTCCAAAGAAAATAAACAAAACGACTTCTTTTTTTTGGTTAAATGTAAATATGTATAACCAAGGTATGCAAAATACAAGAGATTACATCCTAAACAATAAAAGAACTAGGCTAACACCAATACAGTGTTGAAAAGAGGTTAGATTTGTTGATTCCGAGCAGCATAAGACCCCTGAGGTTATATGCTACATGAAACAACAGCCACTAAGCACTTAACAACACCCAAAACCTGCAAAATGGGGTCATATGAGAGCATATCTCACAGAGCCTATCCCATGGAGTGTAGAGTAAGAAAATAATCACATACATCCACCAACAAGCATTAAAGGAAATAACAAAATATGTACAAAACCCTAACATCATGGGGTAAAAGTGTACAGATGGAAAGCAGCCTGCATTATATAAAAGATATGGGTTTTAATACAATGCAGAACATCAGAAATCTTCTTAAGAGCACCATCAAATCTCTTCATGTTCCTCATATGTCAAAGCCAATAAACCACCACAGAAACAGAAGCAGATCTGGCAACATTCCCATGGGAAGTACCCCTGTAATTCCTACTAAACCATCTAACAACACTAACTACTGTTTCCAACCTCCTACTGATGCCTAACCATAATCTAATCCTTTCTCAAACCATACAGGAAACAGGACATTGAAAGAACAAATGGGAGGCAGATTCATTGACCAGACCACAAAGAGAACACAACTTATCATCAAAATGAAGCATGTCAGTAGTGAGCAAGCAGTTCTTCAAAGACATCCAGAGCACAAAACAATGTTTAGGAGTAGCCCTAGGATTCCAAACAAACCTGCACCACCAGAACTTATGTCCATGCACCTTAAAGAAATCATAAGCCATCCTAGGTCTCAACTTGCCACCAACAGACCAAGACTGCAATAAAGCAACTGCAGCATCAGCAGAGCAAGCACAACACAGCAGCATGTCCCTGATTCTAAATACTGCTTTGATCAAAGTAGAATCACCATGCTTACATTGATAGTTCCAAATATCCACACTCTAAAGATACTCGTCACTTATCCATTTAACCCAAAGACAGTCTTTTTTGCATTGAATGTTCCACAAAATCCTACACAAAAGAGCCAAATTCCATGCCGAAAGCTGAAACACCCCTAGACCACCCTCATATTTAGGTAAACAAATATCATCCCAACCAATTAAAGATTTTCTGTTAGAGTCACAGGACCCTCCCCACAAAAACCTTCTACACATTTGATCCATCTTCAACTTAACACTGCCAATAATAGGATAGATACCTAGCCAGAAGCAGTACACACCATGTATTACAGAAACAATAAGCTGAAGCCTGCCAGCATATGAAAGGGTATCACATTTCCAATTACAAAAGTAATTCCTCAAAGATGCAAACAAGGGATCATAATGGACAACATTCAACCTTATAGCACAAAGAGGAATACCAAGATATCTAACAGGAAACACACCTTCCTTCAAACCAGTAATATCAAGCAAATGAGACTTATCATCATCAGATAATCCAGCACAGAACATCTTAGATTTGAGAAGATTAGCCACCAAACCAGAGCATTCCTCAAACACTTTCAAACAGTTCATCAAAAGAGTAACAGAAATAGGATCACCTCTAACAAAGAGCATCAGATCATAATCAAAGGCAAGGTGAGTAATCTGGAGATCTTTACAACCAACATGAAAATTAAATTCAGAGTCTTCTCCCAAAATCCTCAGCATTCTAGAAAAATACTCCATACCAATAACAAACAAGAAATGTGACAGAGGATCACCTTGTCTAAGACCTCTCTTGCCAGGAAAAAACCCCTTTATTTCACCATTGATAGACAGAGAATAGGATGCAGTAGAGACACACAACATGATCCACTTCACAAATCTATCAGGAAAGCTAAAACCCCTCAAAACAGCCCCCAAAAGGACCAATGGATAGAATCAAAAGCCTTCTTGATATCCACCTTGATCAAGCATCTATGAGGGCCCCTCTTAATACCATAGTGTCTAAATAATTCTTGGAAAAGAAAGATATTGTCAGACATAGCCTTACCATCAACAAAACATGTCTGAGCCTTATCAATAAGATCAGGCAAGCAGGCAGACAGTCTAGTGGCCAAAATTTCAGAAATAACCTTGTAGGTGACATTGCAACAAGAAATAGTCGTGTAATCACCAACAAAGGTAGCATGAGTAGTCTTAGGATTCGAGGCAATAACATCATGGTTTATCTATTTCAAAATAGCATCATTATGAAAGAACTCCAGCACAACACTAGTAAAATCTCCACCAACAATATCCTAAGATCTTTTGAAGAAACCAACAGAGTATCCATCAGAACCAGGGGATTTATCATCAGAAAAGGAAAACAAAGCCTCCTTTACCTCCACAGATGTGACCTCCCTTAACAAATAATCAACACCAGCACTAGGCACTTTAGGATCAGCATTGACAACATCAACATCAATAAGAGCTGCATCAGCCTCTGTACCCAGCAGACTAGAATAGAAACCAACAAAGCATCCCCAATCTGGTTATAGGAGGTAGTAAAAGAGTTATCAGCAAGCTTCACAGAAGAACTGTGCTTTCTGTCATTATTCCTTTTCACCAGGGAGTGAAAAAACTTGGAACCCCTATCACTTAGCTTCACACAAACTCCTTTTGCCTTCTGAGAAAGAAAACTACTCTCAGCAGCCTCCAAAGCATGACAAACCTTCTTCTGATCCAAAATCTGGGATGCCAGGGAAGAACTAGGCACCAGGTTGTACTGAGGCTGAGGTCACCAAGCACCTTGAGGTCATTCTCAGTCCTGACATAAATATGAGCAAAATGTTTCTTATTCAAATCTTGTAAAGGCCACTTGAGCCTCTTAAGCTTCTTACATAGTTGGTACATTGTAGTACCAGGAACATCTTGAACCCATCTTTGGGAAATAACATCAGTATAGTTATTATGATGCATTCACATATTGAAAAACTTGAAGGGCTTCATTCTAAGCACATGATCAGTAGTAAGAGTGATTCTACAAGGAGAGTGATTAGAGTGAAGACCAGCAGGTTCAAAAAAGGCAAGAGCATTGTAATTCCAGTCATACCAAAAAGCATTCACCATTACTCTGTCAATCCTGGTAAGAACCCCATTGGAATACCAAGTGAAGAATTCACCAGAAGAATTCAAATCAGAGAGGTTAGCATCCAAACAGCAGTCCACACCATCTTGCATCTCATAATCAGTAGGAACATTCCCATTCAACTTATCCTCCACAGAAAGGACAGAATTGAAATCCCCTAAGACCATCCAAGGAAGAGAGGAACAAACACTTAGTTCTCTGATCCTATCCTACATACCTCACCTGTCACCAACAGTGTGCAGGCCATAAACAAAAGTGACTAAGAAAGTATCCCAGTAACCAAAATCTTAACCTTGCAGTGAATCCACTGCACATCAACTTCCAAAACTTCCACAACAATAAAGGAGGGGTCCCACACCACCAAGATACTTTTACTGACATGCTTATCAAAATTATTTACAGACTTCCAAGAGGGAATTTTGTTGTTCATAAAATAATCCAAGTTATTTTGAGACAGTTTAGTCTCAAGGATTCCAAACAAGGTAATCTGGTGCTGCCTGAGGAACTTGACAACAACATATTGTTTAGGAGCCTTATTGAACCCTCTCACATTCCAGAAACCTATCATTTTTGTATACCAAGAGGTGCTTTACCTCTAGAGACATGGACATCAGCAGATGCAGCAGATTCTTTGACAGCAGGGGTGTTATACTTATTGTTTTTCTTTTTCTTTTTGGATCCCTTGGAACCAGAAGCTTTCTCAACAAGTTCATCATTCTCCATTTGATCAGCCCAAGAAACATTCTTATCAGGAGATAAAACATCAAAGGAGTTAGCAATTGGAACATCCTTCCTTTTACCTTTCACATTCTCCTTAGAAACACCAGAGGTATTAGCAGCAGGAGTATCAGCAGACTTATTATTTACAGTAGCGGATTTCTTCTTGTGTGCACTGGTGTCAGCAGACTGCTGAGAAGCACCAGCAGGTTGCTGAGAAGCACCACCAGGCTGCTGAGCCACACCAGCAGGAGCAGCAGACTTCTTTTTATTCATATTTGGTTGCATAGTTCCAGCACCTGGCTTCTTATTCCTTGCAACATACAACTTTGGAGCATCAAGAGCATCATTACAAGCAACAGCATTGTGTCCTAACTTTTTACAAGAAGTACAAAACTTGGGAAGATCTTCATATAACACAAGTTGCATTAAGCATTTTCCACCAGGCAGGTTAAGGGGAATAAAATCTGGAAGATCCACACTCACATCAATTTCCACCAAATATCTAGCAAAACTCAGAACCTTTTTTGTACCAGTAAGCTTATCAGTATATTGAGGGGCACCATGGTAAGAGTAAATCTTGGCTCAAACACATATCTTTCCACATTCTGAGGGGCAAATTAGGCAACTGAACCCAATCAGGAACCACAGAGTATGCATCTTTACAAAAACTAAATAACTCAGGCATTTTCCTAAGCAGTAGGGGTTTGCCAAAAGCATAAAAAGGACCAGCATATAAAAAAACATCTAAGTCAGATGGCTCATAAAACACAAAACCAATCCAACCGGAGTTGTGATAATGGTAAGAGCATTTCTTAGGCCATGAATTAACAATCTTCTGAACAGCATCCCTCCTAGGAAACTTGGAAGGAAAAATGGCAATCAGACTCACCTTCCACGGAATCATCATCCAAATCTTCCATTTCCATGTTAATAGCATCTTCAGTCACACAATCTCTATCCTCAGTCAGTTTCTTCACCTCATCATTTAAAACCCTATTCTTTTGAACAATATTGACACAATATACAATTTTTTCAGCAGCAACAACATCAACTGATGCAGTATCATTATTCACTGGACCATCAGTGCTGATAGGGGCATCACCACTGGCATCAGAAAAGGTAACCACCTCACTTGTGGTAGAGACATGATCCACCTCAATAGGAGCATGAGTCCTCTGTTCTACCACACCACCATGTCCTAAAGCACCAGTGCCACTATCAGTGACATGCTCTACCCCTGAAGAACAAGGTTCAACAGGTGCAGAGACAAGTCCAGCAGGTTCACTGGTACTCTCATTAGCCTTATCAACCTCAAGCAACTCCAATAAAGTAGTTGCAGGAGAAACAGGCAAACCAATACTGGTAATATCAGCAGAAAGCTCAACAGTAGGGTTCTTCTTAGAAACAACAGTGGTAAGCAATTTACCCGACTTCAGCTTCATAGCTTCTTCCAAAACTCTAACATTTGCATATTTCGTTTGACAAGGGGTTGTCACCCCTACCATTGCAGAGGACTTGGCTACACTAGGTGTAGCCTTATCCCCCACCTGCACACCATGTACAGGGAGATCTAGCAACTGCCCTTTATCCGAGGGATTTCAATCTTTATTTTGAGCTGGATTGAGCTCAAAAATGGCATTAATAGCTCCGGGAGCTTCCAATCCAACCACGAATGCTTGTTCATCACAATCCAGTTGATGAACAACAAGTTTATCATCGGCTTTCCTATTTTTCTTACCTATAGCTCAAACGAAGAGCTGAAAAGGCAGTATATAGTAGATCAAGACAGATGGAAACTAAAAACCGTAATAAAAAGAGCAAAAGAACTCAGAAGGAGGGGGATTGGCAAGCTTATTCATGGAAGATGAAGTTCGCTTAGCTGAGAGAAACTTCTCTCTAAATCCCGATACTATTGAGAGCTCTTTCGTTATTAACAACAAAACGACTTCTTAATCAGAATTAAAACGTTTATCCTTGAAATTGGCCATTGTCCCCGGAAACGGCGCCAAAAAAATCTTGATCGCGTGTAAGGCACTAACGTCGATATTACTAGAAAGAATACTAGGTACATCGTAGTATAGTAAGGGCGAATCATGGTAGATCCCACAGAGACAATGCAACTTTAAGTATAAACAATTCTAACCTAACTAAGGAGCGACATATATGGTCTTTGACCAACAATAAACATGAAAGAAACTTGGTATTCCTCCCCCTCTTCCCACTGATCTACTAACTTGGATTAGTTAATCCTTATATTTACTTCCCCACATAATTTCCTTAAATTAATCGAGCGATATTTTTGCTTAATTTTAAGCTATGGGTGCAACTCCTAACCCTATCTACTCCGACCATGGTAGTAGACAATATATACGCAAGCTACCCTCCTTAATTGGTCCGTAATAGATCATACGCATAAAGAACTAGAATTGCCGATATCGAGCGCTAACTCATACCGCTAACCCGCCTAGACAACTGTCGACACTAATCAGCACGTTTTAGGGTCCATCAAGACTATGTCCAAACTAACACTTCACTATCAGTACTTCATGTTAATTTACGAATACAATAAGCAGATTGGCTAGATCTAACCTATTGTTAAATAAACCTATCGATCAACGTAGCTGACATGAATTTTGCCTCGATAAACTGGTATAGACAGCCGGTTTACCGAGGGCGGCTTTTCTTAATTCTGGATCTACATTGCTCAATTACGATTAATCTAAGTAAATCATGGGGTCATTAAACATGCAGATTAACTAAAACACATAAATTCAAAAAGATCTACCATATTAAAGACAAAATGGAACGTTCAAAGCTTCATTCCTTCAACGATGGAGATCTAGCTCGATCCACTCAAGCTAGAGATGGTGATAAAGGGAAGGAAACCAGAAATACTCCTCAAAAGCTTAGAAAAAATTTATTTCATCAAATTCTATAATGTATATAATAAAAGATAGAATATATTTCAGTGCTTATGCAATAATCAGCTAATACGACTTTATATAGATACAATAGCCGACTTATGACTCATAGAAACCCTAACCGACCTAGTAGATGAGGCAGAGTCGATTTCGTGTCCCACAAGGCTCTCGGTTTACCGGACCTAGCCCACGGTAAACCGGGCTAGCTTTTCTTCATTTTCTTCAGCAGATCTCTTCTTGGACTTTCTTTACTTGACCCAACATGCTTCCTTTGATCCAGATCCGTGCTCCAATGCTCCAGATTCGGTACATTCTGTAAAACACATAAAATGAGGCAAAATAGTCCAAACCTTCAGGAAAATAGCACTGATGCAGAATTACGAACCTAGAAACATACACATAGCATTTAACACATATTCCATATAATAACGCCTATCTATCCTCTCTTTGAGCAGAATTCAGGGTGAATAAAGGTATAATTAATGGTGCTATTTAGGGCGTTATCAATGATCTCAAATACAAGAGTCCTCGAACCTCTATCATATTGTATTGAAGGGAATCCTGAAGGATGAAAACGAAGCTTGGCACCGCATATGTGTTGACGGTGAAATTGTCACATACTATGCCTTTCTTGATATAGAAACTCTACCTCCAACAAAGTCGTGTGTGGATATAAAAATTCTTTGCAAGAGTAAGCACCATCAATAAAGGCCAAAATCACTTGCTTTGTTGAGATGAATTTTTCTGACGATGCCATGTTTCTGATATCGGCATCTTAAATTCGTCCATTATTTGTGACGGCATACACTTTTGAACAAAAGGTGAGCCGTGTGCTACACTATGGAAAATCTTTCATCAACATTCTTCCACTTTGCGTAATGAAGGGGATAAGAATTTCAATGGGTGATCCCTGCAACAGTCGCTTGATGATTCAAGAATTCAACCAATGGAGGCAGAGTGCCGTTGGGGTAATTAGACTTGGCGTCTTTATTGATGACACGGCATCCAGTGCACTCTTCCACGTGATTAATGCCAAATGACATTACAACATGCTTTTGGAAGACCATGGCTTCACAAAAATGGAGTTCTTCCTTCACGCAACACCAATTCTTCAAGTGACGAGGAAAGTCATTGCTGATGATGAGAGCTTTACCGAGGCTGAACCTCACCTTGTTGATTCCTAATTCTACTCAAGGCCAACACCTGCAAGGAAGTGAGAACTTCAAAAGGTGGCAAGGAACATTGGGCAAACGTGGTGGAAAATAAACTCCAACAGAAAAATGCACAAGAAATAAATCAACAAAGAAACGAAAAGTTGCAAAGGCTTCCAGGTTCTCCAAAGCAAAGGAGCCCCTCGTCACAAAAGAAAAATTCTCTGAGTGGACTTACTCTACCATTTCCCAAAATTGAAGTAGAAAAGTTAGACGCTCTCCTGCAATTGTTGGACCGTATAAAGAAGACCCCACCATGGAGCATGGAATGTTTTCCTCTATGCAAAAAGAAGGGTTTGATCCTATCGCATACAAGCTCCTCATCAAAACATGATACAACCCTCAACCCCTACGCCAAATATGAGGGAAACAAAGAAGATACATACAAAATCTTGTCAAGGAGTTGAACAAACATATCGAATCCAACTTCATCCCCGAGGTCAAATATCCCATGTGGATCTCGAGCATGGTTTCAATAAAGGAAAAGAACGGACAAAGTCATATCTGCGTCTACTTTCAAGACTTGAACATTGCTTGTCCAAAATATGATCTCTCTTGTCAATCACCAAACTCCCTCGGGTGTGGATGCAACTACAGGCCATGAAGTGCTATCCTTTATGGATAGATCGCCTTGCTATAATCAAATTATGATTGCTCCGAAAGATGAAGAACTTGACGCATTCTGCATGCCTGAAGGAATCCACTACTACAAGGCCGTGCCTTTTGGACTGAAAAGATGTTAGAGCCACCTACCAGTATACCATGCAAAAAAAATTCAATGACATGTTGCATCAAGTTGTTGAGTTCCATGTTAATAAACTCGTGGTTATAGAAAAAAAAAGACGAACACTTTGATGACTTGAAATATGTATTTGAAAATTTTAGGAGATTTTAAGTCAAAATGAACCCTCTCATATAGCATTTGAGGTAACCCAAGAAAATACCTTGGTTTCATCATACACTGCCGAGGATTTGAGATAGTTCAATCCAAAGTTGATGTCGTCATAAAGATGCCCGGCCCAATCTTTGAAACCTCCAAGAGTTTGAAATCTTGCAAGAAATTCTCGCATACATGCGGAAATTTACATCGAATATTGTCGGATGATGTCAACACTTCAACCGCCTGATGAAAATGGATTCTCAATCACAATAGAAAACATCAAGTCAAACTTGACAAAAACACCAGTCTTGGTGGCAGTTGCAAGAAAGAGGCCAGTGCTTCGTTCCGTCACGACACAAGCCATGCCATACTCGCTGGTCAATTATTTTGAGATGGTTCAGCAACTCGAGCAACAAATCCCTCACTAGAGATATCCATCCAAGAAGAATCACAGATGAGGAAAATGATCGTCTTCACTTGCAAGAGTCAAAAGCTCTAGATTGAAAGTGGGGCCAAGCTCCTGATGCTGTCAAGCCTACTTGTCTAAGGCGTTCAACAAGCTAGTGCATCCACGGCAGTTCCACATTGGCAATTCAACTTGTCTTGTGAAGACCTGCCATAATGGCATAGAAACCAAAACAAGTTCAAATAAAAATGAGACGACCCCCATGTTCGTCAGGAGGTCGGAAAAGTGGAGCATACAAGTTGATAAATACTGTCAAATTCAACCAAATCAACAGCAAGTTTCTCCAAAGGCTGCCAAAAGAAAAAAGGCTCCTAAGCACGGGCGTTACACTCTCCAAGCACGGGCGTTACACTCTCCAAATGAGTGAAAACAAAAAGAATGCTACTAACCACGAACTTAAATCGCGTTACACTCATTCACTGAGTTAAATAAAATGCTCCTAACCACGAGCTTAAACTACATTACACTCATCGAATGAGTTAAAAAAAGAACCCAAGAGTCGGAATCTACAAATAAGATGAACAAAAAAACGTAAACAAAGCCAAAAATTTTACCTTTAAAGGACTGCTGTGTTGATGGGATATTTTCATCATCCTTTAGGGTCATCTTCATTTTACAGATGCCATGAGGCAGCGGGGTGATTGAGAGTTCAAGCTCCAAATATGTCCTCCTGGAACTCCGATGGTGACGAGGTGAATAAAAAATTCAACCTCCAAATATAGCCTCCTGGAACTCCGGTGGTGACGAGGTGAAATAAATTCAACCTCCAAATGGCCTCCAAGCTCCAAAGTGACGAGGTGAAAATAAATTCAACCCCAAATGGCCTCCAAACTCCAACGGGAGAGGTGAAAATAAATTCAACCTCCAAAATGGCCTCCAAGCTTCAAAGTGACGAGGTGAAAATAAATTCAACCTCCATATGGCCTCTAAGCTCCAACGGGTGAGGTGAAAGTTAATTCAACCTCGAAATGGCCTCCAAGCTCCAACACGTGAAGTGAAATAAATTCAACCTCAAAATGGCCTCCAACGGGCGAGGTGAAAATAAATTCAACCTCGAAACGGTCTCCTGAACTCCACCGTGACTGATGGGGTGAATAAAAAAAATCTGCCTCCAAATATGGTTTGTTGAAACATTGCTTCGGTGGGGTGAAAAGAAGATAATTGGAGCTCTGACCACGGAGTGATGTAACTCACCTACGTAAACAACAATAGGCAATTGCTGCGAAAAATAAAACAAAAAAGGGGGGCCGCATGAAGTAAAAAGTGGAACCCTAAATTAAAAGAAATAATAAAAAACAAAAAAACCAACAACATCATTCAAAATAGAAGTCCGGGCGCTATTTGACGAAAACACTGAGACTGTAATGTTGTTTGGTTATAACCATCGGTGGGGGCACTTTAGTTGCATATATGTGCATACACAGAAACACAGAAGACACACAGAAGAAGAGACAGAAGAACAAGCACAAGGAAAAGCATCTTCAAGCATCGAATATCATCCAAGAAATCCTTCAAGTTATTCAAGAAAGCCAAGAAGATCGAAGAGCGTCTTCAACACTCGAAGATCAACACAAAGGCGGAGATCTTCAACAAGGCATCTTCAACACTCGAAGATCAACACAAAGGCAGAGCTCTTCAACACTTGAAGATCAACCCAATGTCAAGAAAGGCGAGAAGATCGAAAAGCATCAGCAACATGGAGTTGGTGCAAGCATCTAAGTTGGAGAAGTTGGTGAAATCACCTACACATTGAAGAACTTGGGTGGAATCATCAACACACAAAAGAAGTGGTGATTGAAGACGGGAAGAAAAAGCTTCAAGCATAATAGCACAAAAGCTTCGAATATCTTCCAAGAAGAGCTCAAAGTTCTACAACAAAGGAAGAAGAACAAAAGGCGTCCTCAACACTCGAAGATCATCGGACAAAGTTGCCTTCAACACTCAAAGATCTTCCGGAAAAGTCCAAAGTTCTTCCAAACGATGAAGAACATCAAAAGCTTCAAAGCACCCTGAAAGACCGTCTTCAACATGGAATATCTTTCGCAAAGAAGAAGTCCTTCAACTAGGAGATTGAAGGTAATACAAAGTATTCCTTCAAGTCTTCGTCAAAGCCAAAGTTCTTCCGCCATATCCGGGAGTTCAACATAACAACAAAACCATTTGGTGAAAAAGACGTGTAGAAAGCACCAAGCCCTCTGTCCAACCACCACGGAGAAGATTGATGAGTAACAAAGAAGTCTCCAAGTCATCTCCAACAACATTCGAAGATCTTTCGCATAACCCGAAGTTCTCCGACAAAGAAAAGATCTAAGAAGAAACAAAGAAGTCTTCAAGTTCTTCAATGACAATCGAAGGTCTTCCGCCATACCCGGGAGAAATCAACCAAAAGTCAAGATCTTCTGCCATATCCTGGAGAAATCAACACAAGACAAGTGGTTAAGAAGTCATAGAAAAATCATAATTCCCTATACTCAACACCCGTGGAGAAGATCCAAGGAGTAACAAAGAAGCCTCCAAGTCGTCTTCAACAATCGAGGATCATCCGCCATATCCAGAGTTCTTTAACAAAGAGAAGATCTAAGAAGCAACGAAGAAGTCTTCAAGTTCTTCAGCAACATCCGGAGTACTTCACCAACACTCGAAGCTCGTCCGCCATTTTTGGAGTCTTCAACATTCGAGGATCGTCCGCCACATTCAGAGTTCTTCACTAACATTCGAGGATCATCCGCCATATCCGGAGTTCTTCAACAAAGAGAAAATCTAAGAAGCAACGCAGAAGTCTTCAAGTTCTTCAACAACATTCGAGGATCATCCGCCACATCCAGAGTTCTTCACCAACACTCAAAGCTCGTCCGCCATATTCGGAGTTCTTCAACAAAAATCGAAGGTCTTCCTCCATATTCGGAGTTCTTCAACAAATCAAAGATCACCTAGAAATCCGGCGTTCTTCAATAACAAACAAAGGCCCTCATCCTAAAAAATAGGAGGAGCATCGCCAAAGTCTGAGAACAAGTCAAATTAAAGGAGGAGATCAAGGAAGCTTGAAAACATCCAGGTCATCTCCAACTAATGAAGATTATCCGCTATATCCGGAGTTCTTCAACAACAATAGAGATTAATTATCCGCCATATCCGGAGATCTTCCATAAATCTAGCATTCTTCCCAACATATTGGAGAAGTCTTGACAAAGTCCGAGAACAAGTGCCCGTGACCCTTGGAGAAATTAAAAGAGAATCAAAGGCATCCCGTAGATTTAGAGATTTTGATAGAAATTGTACCCACTCACACTTTAAAATTAATAAAATTATATTTGTTCCTATTTTCTTGTCTTTCTTTGTTAATTTAATAGCAGGACAACGAAATTTACGTTACATTTTAACCCCGATAAAATATTCTATATGCGTGTGACCCGTTAGATTTCAGAATATTTCGGTCGTATATATAACTTAAAAATCTAACATTTAGAATTGGATAATTAAACGCTTTAATTATGACTTATTACTCTAATTTAATTCATTCATATTTGACGTATTTAAATACGTCACAATCCTTGATTGTTTCGAAAATAGTTAAGTTTTTCACCTCAACTTTTCTGTGAACGGTATATGTTAACGACCAATTTATCATGGGGCAAATGTCTAAAAGGACACATATTAGACTTAATTAGACAAATAGGGTACTAAGAAATCTTATTTGGTTATAAGAACATTTTATTAATATATGGACCAAACTACCCAAGTAATATATATATATATATATATATATATATATATATATATATATATATATATATATATAAAAGCGCTTGTAGAGCGCTATTGTTGATGTATTTGTTTTTTGTATTCCTTTTTCTGGACTTTTTTTGTATTTTTTTGCTTTTTGCAAACTGTTTTTTTTACCACCGTGATGTATTGACTATCCCGATGCAGTGACCACCGATTCATTGACCGCCGCAATGCATTTACCACCACAATCCAGTGACTACCCCCGATGAATTGACCACCGCGATGCAGTGACCACCGCGATGTATTAACCACCGCTCTGCATTGACCACCGCTATGTAGTGACCACCGCGATGCATTGACAACCACGATGCATTGACCACCCCTGATGCATTGACACCGTGATGTAGAGACACCACATTGAAGAGACACCGCGATGAGAGACATCGGGATGTTATGACATTTGACGATGCAGAGACACCATGATGTAGATACATCGCGATGAAGTGACACCATATTGCAGAGACACCGCGATGAAGTGACACCGCGATGTTATGACATGTAACGATGCAGAGACATCGCGATGAAGTGACACCGCGATGCAGTGACCACCCCCGATGCAGAGACACCGCGATGCAGAGCTGCCGTGATTCATTGACCACAGCGATTCATTGACCACCGCGATGTAGTGACCACCTCCGAGCCATTGAACACCGCGATGCATTGACCACCCCCGATCTATTGACCACCGCGATGCAGTGGCCACCCCCGATGCATAGACACCACGATGCAGTGACCACCCCTGATAAAGAGACACCGCGATGCAGAGATGCCGCGATGCAGAGACACAGCGATCCAGTGACCATCGGGATGCAGTGACACCGCGATGCAGTGACCACCCCAATGCATTCACCACCGCGATTCATTGACCGCCACGATGCATTGACCTCCGCAATGCAATGACCACCTCCGATGCAGTGACCATCGCGATGCATTGACCACCCCCGATCCATTGACCACCGTGAAGCAGTGGCCACTCCCCATGCAGAGACACCGGAATGCAGAGACGCCGCGATGCAGAGACACCGCAATGAAGTGGCACCGCGATGCACTAACAACCGCGATGCAGTGGCCACTGCGATGCAGTGCCCACCCCCGATGCAGTGACCATCCCTGATGCAGAGACACCATGATGCAGAGATACCGCGATGTAGTGACCACCCGATGCAAAGACACCGCGATGCACTAACAACCTCGATGCAGTGGCCACCCCGTTGCAGTGGCCACCCCTGATGCAGTGACCACCCCCGATGCAGTGACCATCCCCGTTGCAGAGACACCGCGATGCAGAGACACCGTGATGTAGTGACCACCCTCGATGCACAGACACTGCAATGTAGTGACCACCCCCGATGCAGAGACTCCGCGATGCAAAGATGCCTCGACGAAGCGATGCATTGACCACCCCAAATCCATTGACCACCGTGATGCAGTGGCCACCCCCGATGTAGAGACACCGCGATGCAGTGACCACCCCCGATGCAGAGACGCGGCGATGCAAAGACGCCGAGACGCAGAGACCACCCAAGATCTATTGACCACCGTGATGCAGTGGCTACCCGCGATGCAGTGACCACCCCCAATGCAGAGACACCGCGATGCAGTGACCACCCCCGATGCAGAGACGCCGCGATGCAGAGACACTGCGATGCAGAGATACCGCAATGCATTGACAACCGCGTTGCAGTGACACCGCGATTCAGTGACCAACACGATGCATTGACCACCCCCGATGCATTGACCACCGCGATGCAGTGGCTACCCCCGTTGTAGAGACACCGCGGTGCAGTGACCACCCCCGATGCATAGACGCCGCGATGCAGAGACACCGCGATGTATTCACCTCCGCAATGCAGTGACCATCCTGATGCAGTGACCACCTCCGATGCAATGACCATCGTGATCCATTGACCACAGTGATTCATTGACCACCCCGATCCATTGACCACTGAGATGTTGTGGTCACCCCCGATGCAGTGACCACCCCCGATGCAGAGACACCGTGATGAAGTGACACCGCAATGCACTAACAATCGCGATGCATTGACCACTATTAGACGAGTCGAGCTCGATCATGTTATATTTTATTAAAAATTAAATGAATTATAAGGAAATAATCGACCTGACGAGCAGAGTCGAGCTAATCGAGTATTTAGAGAGTCGAGTTCGATCTTGCCTTCTTATGGCTTCATCGAGCCCAAACTTTTTTAGTCGAATCGAGCCCTGCGGATTATCGACTCGACTCGGCTCGATTACACCCCTAATGTGAATGACACTACATTTATTTTACAAAGTTACCAAATTTATGTATCAAATTGTATATGCAGTGACATTAATAAAATATTTATTTTATAATTCAAAAAGTATTATTCGAGTCAATTATTAGACGAGTCGAGCTCGATCTTTTTATATTTTATTAAAATTTAAATGATCTCTAAGAAAAAAAATCGAGTTTACGAGCCTAGTCGAGCAATATCAAGTACTTAACGAGTTGAGTTCGATCTTTCCATTTTATGGCTCGATTAAGCTCGAGCTGAGTTTCGAGCCTGAACTTTTTTAGTAGAGTTGAGCTCGAGCCCGAACATTTTTAGTCTAGTTGAGCTCGAACCCTGGGGAGTATCGACTCGACTCGGCTCGATTACATCCTTAATGTGAATGACACTACACTTATTTTACAAAGTTATCAAATTTGTGATCATATTGTATATGCAGTGACATCAATGTCACTACATCAATTCTCTAATTGTAAATGCAGTGACATCAATGTCAGTGCATCAATTCAAAAATATAGTCAATGTTAGAATGTTACAACACAAACATAAGATGAAACAACAAGTATAATAATTTCAAAACCGCTTGTGGAGTTTCCCGAGTGTGGCTTTGCTCTCATTAGATCGACGGCCTGCCCGAACTTGTCTGCTTCAAACCAAAGCCACAAACCCGGATTGGAGTTAACTATCCTTCCAAATCCATTTGCATGCTGCTCAATGTTTCTAATCCAGTTCCTAATGTCTACCATAAGGAAAATTAAGTTAAAACAGTCAATAATGTATAGAACCAAGGTAAAATAATTACAACAGAGAATCAAGCTACATAAAAATTTATCTTTGTTGGCGCAAGCATCAGCCCTCCCATTTCTTCACAAAGTGATCCATCAATAAATGTAATCATCTGAATCAAGTTTAAGCAGAGGAAGAACATCAGTATGATTATAAAAGCCAAGAAAAGACGGCTTCACTCACTGTTTATACCCCATCACAAAATTTCAAAACACTGCTTACGTTCGTGTGCCCTCGTTTAGCTATGCAGAACTCAGTCAAATTTATTAGCAAGCAATACAATTTAGCTAATGCAGAAAGAGTAGCCAATTCGAAATTCAACCAATCATTCATATACATGTTAGGAAAACATGTTCACGGTTGCAAATTATCCAAAAAGGGAGAGAACAAAAAAAACAGTTTGGAACACCCATTCATCAGAGACAGATAGTAAAAAAGTTGTCGAATTTCAACAAAATGCATCATTATAGCTAAAAACAGACAACCACAAGCATTCTTGTACTTGAACAAGAGAGAACTTAGCCTTGCTTTTGATGGGGAACATTTAGGCAACAGAAATTACTAAAATAAGTACCTAATCTTGTCTTTTTTCCGGTTTGATTGTGGCAAAAGTTGAAATGCAAGCGCTTCCTCCTAACAGTAGTAGTGGTCTTCGATTGCATTAAATAAGAAAGTTCATCCCCTGCAGTGCCATGTAAAGATTTTAATCAGCTTACTAGTTGAGCAATTTTTATATTCAAACTTTCCCATATCCCCTGACGTGTGGGGAGCATAATAAAGAAGGCATAGAAATAAGTAAGCAGATGACATCAATGAATGAATCCCAGATAAACCATAACTTGATGCTGCTAATTACTTGTAAATGTAGCATCTCGTCACGAAACATAACTACAACAACTGCGATGTAGAGAGCAGAACAAACCTCGTGTTCTTGTCCGATTACCTCCCTTTTAAAAACATCAAGGAACAATTTAGTATATATATGGGGTGAGACTCGATTAAACCTAAGAAACCAGCATGCGACACAAGCAGATATACGACTAATTAACAAGTGACAAACGACACTACAATTAACAAATACTCTAAGAAGATGAACCTATACTTTGAAATGAAAAAAAAAAACCACATTCAGTAGACCTAAGAAAAAGTAGCTCCAAAGCTCGGTAAAAGAAGTTCCAGCACAACTGAAATCAGGAAATAATCCAAGTCAACAAAGATGTTAAAAGAGGCAACCACCGATAGCAGCAGAAGCAATAGCTCTATAAAGAACAAAAATCAGCTCAGCAAGAAGGTTGTGCGGTTCTTCATAGCCAGTTTTATAATGTATAAATGGTAAAACATCAAGAATGGGACCAGTTCATGTTTCACTCAATTGTGCAAAAATCCAGAAAGACATGATCAAAAAGAAGAAAGGTAAAACAAAAGCACAACACAAAGGGAAATAACCAATAACATACTGAATTGCAGTCCAGAACGTTCACCATTTCAATGGAATCACAAATATCTACCAATCAAAAAAGGATCAAACAGGAATCGTAACTTTAAAAGCACAGTTAACTAAAACCAATTGATCCAGAAAACATGGCCTGTCTAGCATTTCATTTCCATTTTGAAAAGAGTTTGATAGTAACTCAATTGTTCATTGTACAATGGAATCAATTTATAGTGTTTAATTTTTCAATAACTCAAAGCATCCTTCAGGGTAAAATATCATCCCATCTCATCAAGCAAATGTTTCCTGCATATATATACAGTGAATAAACTATACAAATACACTTGTGTTTATCAACGGATTCCGATATTGTCAATTTAGCGCTAGAACGAGGGCCAGCACCAAGGTGCAAACGCGCTTTGACTCCAAACACAAATCATGTAACCAAGGTGCAAACGTGCTTTAACACCTACCAAAAACTCAACCAGAAACCGACCATGTTGCCAACTAGCTAGACAGTCAGCGCAAACGACTAACCAACATGACCTCTGTATATATGCAGGAAACATTTGCTTGATGAAACATGAGCATCGCAAAAGGCTGCTTTTTGTTCATCTCTGAACGTTTACTATACCAAACAACTCGAGCCATAACTGCAGCTGGAAAATCATCTCCATATAATCTAATGATGAATGGGGTACTCAATGGTGGATGGACTATAAGCATAAATCATTAGTTTTTGATGTTTCACAATGCATTATGATGATATAATTTCTATTTCGATCCATTTCTGTTGGTCCCTGTTGGTCTCTTGTAAAGGGTTGTGACAAGTTTAGAGGAGGGGGAGGTGTTTGAATAAACTTGTCCTCTAAAACTTTTTGTTTCTTTTAACTAAACTCGTATATAAAAGATAACAGAGTTAAGATAACAAAGCTAAGAAAAAGGCCTGACTGACTTTTTCACAACTGAGTTCAATGGCGGATCCAGAAATAATGTTCAGCGGGATCCATAAATCTTTTTCTAAGTAAATATTTTTCACGTGGTCCGATATTTTTTTCTATAGGTAAAATGTAGAGTATTCCTATTTTAAACGGGGTCCGCAGACCCCATATAGTATAGTGTGGATCCGCCTCTGTCTGAGTTAAATGCAACGGAATATATTAAATGGCCTTACTTATGTTGTTCTTATTAAAATATGCTGAACTGAGTTATGGTGAAACTCAGTTTGTGCTAAGTGTGAGTTCAATCAGTTTCTATGCGAGAGTTCGATTGCTGGATAGAAAAAAACTGTAAAGTAAATAAACTGAATAAAGTAAGTAAATGCGTAAGGTAAATGCAGGAAAAAAAACCGGTTTTTATAGTGGTTCCAGGTGGTGCAATCCTATCAGTCCACTCTTCCCCTGTGATTTAGGAGGAAAATTTCCACTAGTTTTCTTGAGGTTACAACGGTTACAAAAATTCCTAGTTGATTGTCCCTGACTAATCCCTATAGCTTCACAATCTAAACATTTAGAAAACAATTTTTTTTAACGCAACTTTATTTTATTAATAAACCAAATAAAGAGCTACAAAGTTGAGTGCCATATCCCGGCCCGCCCCAAGTTTACGTGATAGAGTGCATAGCATGGCCTCCTTAAACCCTATGTGTGGCAAACCCAGTGTAGGAAAATCCACCACATAGGGAAGAGTACTCGCTCTATGCACCCCCAAAAAATTCCCTGCCCTATAAAAAATTATATCAGTGGAATTCAGAGTGAAATAAATGGTGTCTCTCTGTTTTCTGCCTTGTGGAGAAGGAGTGGTTGAATAATGCCGAAGACCCCTTCGCATCCTCGTGTGAACTTTCCTGTTCCGAAGAAACTTGCGGCCCTTCTTGTTGAAATTTTGACAGGACCGGTCCGTAAAGTGAGCCTCGAAACCCCTGCTAGAAGCTGTACCAAACACATAAGGGGCAGTATCAAACACTAGAATAAGTATGAGCACATCGGTTGACAGCAGAAGAAACAAAAACACCTGGATTGCACCCCTAGCAATGTGGTAGGGGTGCGTCCAAAGGTCAGCACAGTCCAATAAGCTGCAACCATGAGTAAGTGTCAGACAAACTGCAAGGTGGTGATCTGTCCGCAGCACAAGCACACCAGGAATATGATAAACAACATACAAAATCCAGGCAATAGTAGAGAAAAGGAGCAAAAACACTTGAATTGCACCCCAACCAAAAATTGAGGGGTGCGTCCAGTCAATCTGATTTTGGTGAAGAAAAATGTTCTGAGCATCTGGTTTCCTCCCATCTCCACATTTAGTGAGCTTCATCGATATGCACAAAGCGGAATACACAGTATACGGATACAACTGGATGAAAATGATAAAGTCAGTGAGATAAGCAATACGACCTGGATTGCACCCTTCACAAGTGAAGAGTGCTTCCCGGGTTATCAGTGATACAGCGGATATGAGCTGGGCCGTATAAATCATCATGAATTAGATTTCGAATATACGATGGGACTTCTCTTTGCTGAATAAAAATCTGATCATCCCCTTCCAACGCCGCGAGGGCATCAGCGACCCTGTTGCATTCCCTATAGACATGCGAAATAGTATAGTGGAGTGATTGAAGGATAGCACATATTTGAGTGACAGAGAGACACAGGGGCCATCCACCACCACTAGCTCCAGAGATCATACGATAGACATAAAGAGAATCAGATTCGATACCCATCTTCTACACCTGAGTGTGCAGGCGGAGACCAAATAGCAGAGCTTTAATCTCCGCATCCACCACCGTCCCCTGCCCAAAACACACATGAAAAGCCATAATAAACCCGCCATCAGAATCCCTGAGGATACCACCACCATAAGCAATGCCATTCCTGACACTCCCATCCACATTCAATTTAACATTACCAAAAGGTGGAGGGACCCATCTCAAAAAAATCACTTTCCTCTTCGGGTTTGGTTTGACCCTAAAGGGTTGGAAGAAGGGAGTTCCTCTATCAGCTCCCAAGACTTTGGCTTCCAGTTTCTTCCGAAAGGCAAGTTGTCTAATAGCCCGCCCAATTTGTATGATGGTGCGCTGTATAGAGGGTTGAACATCGTCATGCCGGCACTTGTTCCTCTCAGCCCAAATGCCCCAACAAACAATAACCGGGACAATAAGCCGAAGGCTGTAAATACTAGTAGCTGAGTTCTGCCAGAAGTGGAGCATAGGCACAATCCCTAAAGTAGGAGTAAACCGTAACCCGAAATGATTCATAAAGTAATTCCAAACAGAGCTGGCAAAATGACAATCAATAAACGTGTGTCGCAGGTCCTCCCCATGTTGGCACGCAAAGCATTTTGAGACTAGAGTTATACCACGTCGCTGGATGTTCGGATCAGTGGGGAGAATGTTATGCAGTAACCTCAAGCAAAAGAAAGAAATCTTTAGAGGTATGAGGCTGTTCCAAATTATCTTATAAATAACATTGGGGGGATGAGTAGTGCGAACCATGTTCCACGTGGACCGAGTAGTATACCGCCCATCAGGGCTGAGCATCCAAATAATCTCATCATCCTTCTCACGTATGAAAGGGATAAGACTGATCTCTTCCACGATGTGACTAGGTAGGTAAGAATGAAGAAGGTGGGTATTCAATTGGCCATTCACCCAAAACTCATTAAACTTCCAAAACCGGTCTTTCGGTGGTTCTCCCAAATTTGTCGTCGTCCACTTGTCTCTCCAAAAGTCAATGTTTCCCGCATTTAGCCTCCAAGATATGAATTGTTCTGCTATGTCTCTCATCCTCCACACCCTTCGTAACATCGGCGTACTGACCTGGGGCTCAGGGACATCCAGGGGAGACTTGTCTATTATATAGGTATTGAAAATGGCCTTAGCCCAAATACCCTGCTTCTGTCGTAACCGAACCCACAGCTTGATCGCAAAAGTGTCAATAACATCAAAGAGGTTCCGCACACCCAACCCACCTTCCTCAATCGGAGTGCACAATTTATCCCAATTTACTTTTGGTGGAATTGATACGCTGCCCAGAAACTAGTTCATAATGGTGGAAAAGCTCCTTGAGGCACCGAAGTCCTTTCCTATTACACCGAGTAAAAAGAATCGTGTCATCAGCAAAATCCAGATAGTGGATACCCTTTACTTTTGATTGAAACTGCATGCCAGGATTCTGAGACATGAAATCATTAATCAGCCTACCGAAATACTCCTCCGCTAAAACAAAGAGAGCAGGGGATAGAGGGTCTCCCTGTTTAACTCCGCGAGTCGCATGAAAGTGTGTAGAAGGCACGCCATTGAGCAAGACGCAAAACCAGTTGTCAACGAGAGTTCTGAAAATAAGATCAACAAAAGGCTCTTGAAAACCAAACATCCTCAACATCTTCATTATGAAACCCCAAGTCATACGATCATATGCTTTCTCCATGTCTAATTTAAGCATAATGTTGGGGCTACGGAGTGGTTTATTAACATTTTTGCATAGCTCCTGAGCAAGAAGGATATTGTCAATGATGCATCTACCAGGGACAAAACCAGTTTGCTGATCCGCCACCAGCATGGGAAGAAAGGAATTCAAACGCTGCGTAATAATCTTGGTTAAATTTTTTGAGAAAACAGTGCATAGGCTAATAGTCCGGAAGTCCTTCCATTTATCCGCCCCTATCTTCTTGGGCAACAGAATAATCGTGGAGGTGGAGAAGTATCGAGGAAGATGACCACCCAAGAAGAAATCACCAACCGCATTAACCATATCCTGCTTAATAATCAGCCAGCAAACTTTGAAGAAATGCGACATGTAACCATCAGGACCAGCAGCACTATCAGAGCTCATGGATAACACTGTATTATAGATCTCCTCAACAGACGGGGGAGCCATGAGGGCCTCATTCTGCGCATGAGAGATTGGAGGGAGGGGGAAATTAACAAGGGGAGTGCCCATTCCTTCCCTATCCGCGGAGAAAAGTTGCTCATAAAAAGTAGCAGAGGATGCACGGATGTCTTCCTGATTGTCAATCCAATTGCCGTCATCCGCCTTAATTCTATGAATGTAATTCTGATTCCTTCACTGTTTACAAATGGCATGGAAATACTTACTGTTGGCATCCCCAGCTTCTATCCATTTCACAGACGATTTCTGCTTGAGGAATCGAGTCTCAACATTATTACACCTCTCGTACTCTAAGATGACCTGATCAAGCTCTTCCTTAGCCGTAGTCGACCCATCCTGATTATGAAGAATGGTCTTATCATTAACCACTGACCACGCCTTCTTAGTATTTTCAAAAATATTCCCAAAAGCCACACGATTCCATTCAGTTAATTTGTAAGCCAGCTTCTTGAGCTTCCTAAGCAGAAGACGCATACCCTGGCCTTCTTCATGCTCCTCCCAAACCGACTTCACAAGGTCAAGGAACGTGGTATCCTCAGTCAAAACATTAATGAAGCGAAATGAGGACTTACCCGGACTCTTCGAACCACACATAGCCAGGAGAGGGCAATGATCAGAACGAACCCGTGGCAGGTGAGAAACTTTCGTGACATCAAATTGCTCCATCCACTTCTCATTCCAGAAAACCCTATCCAAACGTTGCCAAGTCCGGCGTCTATACCATGTAAATTGAGATCCCTCAAAGGAAGCTTCAGTGAGATTAGCCCTCTGAACACAGTCATTGAAGTCTTGCATATCGTTGACCCTAGGAGGGCCGCCTCCTTTCCTCTCTTCAACCTAGCGGATAATGTTGAAATCGCCCCCAAGTATCCAAGGCATAGTGTTATTTTGGGCCCGAACCTGTATCGCTTGCCATAACGCTTCTCTAGTACGTCTACTATGTTTTGCATATATCCCCGAAATAGAAAATTTATCTCCGTTCTGATCTGTAATGTCTGCCGTGCACATCTGATCACAATCCATATCCAGAGAGCAATCCACCCCCGACCAAAAGAACCAAATTTTCCCTCGTAAAACAGATTGAGAAAAGTCAAACCCCAGTTTAAGACGGATACTAGTAATGAACTTTGCAGAACAAAGAGGTTCAATAAGAACAAGTATCTTAACATTATTCTGTCTACAAATATTCTTAATGCAAGTTTGAGTGCTATCATTGCCAACACCACGCACATTCCAAAATAAAATATTGATCGGACTAAACATCGGAAGAGCGTAAATGATAAGTTTGAGAAGGTACCATTTCATGTGGTACAAGCGAGAGCTTCCCTTTTTTCCTCCCTTTTTTCTTTGTAGAGTAATTGGAAGTGCCAGGGATATTGGATGATCCGTCTGCCTTGTCGCTGATCTCTTCCGGAGTCACAGAAGATTCCAAAGTCGGGTTTTCCTGGCCAATGGTCCTCTCGGTCAGCACAATATCATTCTACATCGTAAGACCATCTGCCAACAAATCGCTAACAGTGACGAGGGGATCTTTTCCTTTATCACCTTCGTCAACCGGAAGAACATCGCGATGAACCTCCTGCCTGTGTGTGTTATTATTGTGCGCAGGGTTGTCACCCACTTTTTCCATATCCAAGTCAATACCAGAGCTAATCAATCTTTGATCTAATGTGCTATGAAAGTCCATCAAATCTGGCAGCGCAATAGTATGTTCAGTATCATGTCCAGCTGATCGCGGCCTATTTTCCACCTGCTTGGTTCTATCTTCTTTCATAAGTGAGTGATGCGCAGTTTCAAAAATATCTTCGTCAATAAGCGACTGCAGAACATGGAAAGAATAGGATTATCTATTATTTTTGTGGGCCGAGGGCCTGAAACCGGATTTGGGGTAATATTAAATGTAGTAGGAACAATATTAGTAGTCAAATCTCCCCTACTATTGATAATAGGTCCAGTGTTCTGTGAAGTACCAGTCTGCTTGACCTGATAAACTTGTTGTGGCTGTCTGTGATTGGGACCACTATTCCCTTTCCCATTTGAGGTCGACGGCCCACCATCAGTGTTGGGTTTCTTGCGTGTATTTTCAGGAGGTGGGTTCTTCCTTAAACATTTGTCCTCTGAGTGACCAATCCTATGACAAAAGGTGCAATAGTCAGGCCAATATTCAGCATGAACCTCTTGCCAATGTCCCTTATGAACATCTTCACCTAACCAGATTCGGGTACAACGGGGTTTTTGAATATCCACATCAACAAGTGCCATAGCAACAGACGGTCTTCTCAAATCTGAAGTAGCTGCATCCGTCTGAAGTGGTCTGCCAATAAGGCCACCAATTTTACTCACATATTTAGGGTTAAAGTATGGTAACGGCAGTCTGGGGAATTCAAACCAAATAGGAACCATAGAACAGTCTGCATTACAGTGAAAATCAACCGTCCATTTGGAAAACACAAATCTATAGGTCCCATATTCCACTCTTTGCGTGTAAATAAACGATTATAGTCCTCTTGACAACCAGGGTGAACAAGAACATGCTTCGCATCAAGTAAACCAATTTTACATGTAGATTTTAGTTCAAGCCGAATGAAAAATTTACGTATGTCATCAATTCTCGGCCGATAATCAGGGAAACGAGCAACCAAAGCATTCTCAAAAGGACGTGCAAGAATTTCAAGCTCAGCTCTCAAAACAAAAAATGCCGGTTCTCCCTTACACGTACCATAAACACCAAAGTCAGGAATGTCTACCTTATTGCCGCTAGTTGCAGCCGCATACGATTTGGGAGGCTGCGTGGTAGCACCATGTTGGAGCACAGCCATGGGTAGGACCCCCGGTGGGTCCGCTATGACTGAAAAATCCCCGTAAAGTAACTTGGTGGACAAGAAAAATATGAGCAGCCGTAGGATGCCTGTACCGGAGCACTAAGCAGCCCAAAAATCTCCGGCAAGGCTGCATGAACCACGGCCACAGACTTCCCGAAAGCCTGGACGCCAATGAAGCAAGCCGTTGCAAGTCACAGCGCAAACCCTAAACCTAGATCCCAGTCCAATGGAGCCAATGAAGTTCTCAGCGATGGAGCCAAAGAAGATCCCAGCAGCGATGACGATGCTCTAAATCCTTCCAAGAATTCAGCCAACTACTGCGTAATTCTTTTTAGATTTCAAACAGCTGCTGCCTCTAGGAGTATCTATTGGTTTTGCAGCAGACATCCCAAACTTGTCTAATATCTTCTGCACATAACCCTGCTGAGACAAGAACAATTTCTTCTGACTTCTATCTCTCCAGATCTCCATCCCCAAGATTTTCTTGGCTGCACCCAAATCCTTCATTTCAAATTCAGCACTGAGAAGGTTCTTCAGATTTTGAATATCAGACTTCCTTGCAGCAGCAATCAACATGTCATCCACATACAAAAGAAGATAGATATATGATCCATCTTTCAGCAGACTGTGGTATACACAACAGTCATAAGGACTTCTGTTGTAACCCTGCTGAAGCATAAAACTGTCAAACCTTTTATACCACTGCCTTGGAGCTTGCTTCAAACCATACAATGATTTCTTCAACTTGCAAACATAATTTTCTTTGCCAGGAACTTGAAAACCCTCAGGCTGTGTCATGTATATCTCCTTATCCACCTCACCATGTAGAAAAGCAGTTTTCACATTTAATTGCTCAAGTTCCAGATCCTGTTGTGCCACCATTGCTAGTAACACCCTGATTGAAGTGTGTCTGACCACTGGTGAAAATATTTCATCAAAGTTAACCCCTTCCTTTTGACTGAAACCTCTTGCAACCAAACGTGCCTTATACCTGACCCCTTCTGCCTTATTATTCCTTCTTTTTTCTTGAAAATCCATTTACAAGTCACAATTCCCTTGTCAGTAGGCTGTTTGACCAATTCCCAAGTCTGATTCTTCAACAATGACTCTATTTTATCTCCCATGGCAGCATGCCACTGGGATGCTGTTCAGGGTCAATTTGTAGTGTTTTTAAGGATATATTTTACATCAATTTTCCCCATATATAGATGTTTTTCATAGAAATCGAGCTTATAATCGATTAATTGAGTAAATGGTGTTTCTAATAGGTTAAATTGCAAAACGGAACGAATTATGTGCTTAAATGATGATTTTATGTTATTTTGGAATTATGTTACGCTTTGGTATGTTTTTCCTACATTGTAGATACACATTGTTGATGGAAAGGATGATTTTAAAGAGATAAATTCGAGTGGAAAAGAAATCAAGCAAGATAAATGTCGGAAAATCAGGATTCCGGGTAGTGACGACCTTGCAACGGAGTTCTTGATATGATAACAACCGATTTGACTCTGGACCTCAAGAGAAGAGTTGTAGGTCTTGAAGGGAGGATTCTACAGGATTTTGAATCACTCCATTCCGACTTACGAGGCCCGAGATATGAGCGTTACAAGTTTGGATGATGTTGCTGAAAATAGTGAACGGGCGTCCGACCTTATGGACGGGCGTCTGGCACCGTTACTGTAGCAACCGCCTCTGATTTTCTATAAATAGCAGCAGCTTTTCAACCCTAATATCATACCATATCGAATTTTACACATAGCAGCCGCAAGCACACCTTATTTTCTGAGGCTTCCAAGGCCGGTCACCCGAGCCTTGTGCTCGGGTGATCGGGGTTAGATTAGGTTTTATTTTTCGTTTCGTTTTCTTTTCTTGTTCGAATTATGATGAAGGCTTGGAGCTTTCATCCATGGAGCAGCCATGGAGACCTGTTTCTGCAGCACTTTAATTTCAGTTCATGGATGATTTTGTAAGTTTTAATTATAATTGTTTCGTTTCCTATGTTTATTTGTATCGTGCAATTTTATATCGAAAGATGATTGTATGATTTGATGCTACCGTATGACGGAAGTCGGTGTAGTTTAGATCACCATAGGAAAGATTAGATTTTTAATCTATACATAACGGAAGTTCGTAGGTTAAATATCTAGGTTTACGAGAGGATCACAATTTGATTAATTCATTGCAAGATTATCTTAGATTGGAATTGAGGGATATCACCGTTACCGGAAAGATGAGATTGTTCATGTGTTTATTTCATTACGTTGTTCTTGTTCTCTTTCATGTTTTGTATGCTTTATGTTAATCGAATTTAGATAACGGAAGTTAATAGATTCATTAGATTATCGTGAGGGAGATTGACAATAATTATTCCAACAAACGGAAGTTGAGGGATAATGTTGTTAGGTTAGGATTCAATCCATATCTTTGATTTGAATCGATATTAGTCAAGACCGGAAGGTAAACTAATTAATGGCGTGATAAATCGGAAGAGGAAACGCTTCATTAGAAAAGATAATAATCCAAGATAACTAATGAATGAATGTTTGTCTATCTGACTGATTTCGGTGGGGTGATGGTTGTTGGGAATAGGTTGATCATGGTTTGTTTATGTTTGTTCAGTTATTAGTTAGTTTTACTGTTTTCGTAGATGTAGTTTTATTTATTTTGTCCGCAACTATATTTCATGGCTTTGGATTAACAATCCTCCGTCCAGTTATTTTTCCGTTCTAGTTTAGGTTTAGATTTAGTTAATAAAGAAGAATTAATTAGATTAGATTCAACATCCCTTTTCCCTGAGGATCGATACCCGTACTTATCCAACTTTACTAGCAACTACCCGGTATTCGGCCGGTTAGGAGGTAGTTTTGCATGGTAGTATAGGTTTATAAATTTTCTTTTGTTTTAATGATGCAAAATCTCCCCAACAAAAGTGGCGGCTGCTGTGAGGGCTCTCCAAGGCCGGTCACCCGAGCCTTGTGCTCGGGTGATCCGGGGTTAGATTAGGATGTCGTTTTTCTTCCGTTTTCGATTCATGGATTCATGTACCAAACTACGTGAGTTTATTTATTTAATTTATTCAGTCCTTATTCGTTTTTTATGATCTTTAATTGATTTTGTATCTTTCTTTGATTATGATGCTATGTGTGAACTTTATCGAGAGATTGGTTTGCGATTGATAGTTACAACATACGAAAGTTGCGTAAACTAGATCACCATAGAAAGATAGGATTTTTAATCATTAATGATGACAAATTAATTGGTTAATTATCTAGGTTGTTAGATTCTAAAATACGAGAGTTAACCTGAATCTACACCTTCGTTTTGTTTGAATATCAGTTTCAACTTACGAGAGAGTAGAGATTGGTAATTGAATTCACTAAGGAATTAGGAATTCATAGCTTGAGAAATAGATTCACTAAGGAATTAAGAATTTGTATCTCGTGTAAAGGTGAAACCACAATTTGAATTAAAATCATGAGATGAACTAGGATTGAAATCACTTGGTTTGTGCACTGTTTGATCCCATGTATCTTTAGTTTAGTTTAGGTTGTGTTATTTTATTTCGTTTTAGCTTAGATTTAGTTTACTTGTTCTATGTGTTATTTGTTCGTTCTTTCGTTTATTTGTTTTCTTGAGTAACAATTGAGAGGATTAATAAAATTAGATTCAACATCCCAATTCCCTGAGGATCGATACCCGTACTTATCCAACTTTACTAGCAACTACCCGGTATTCGGCCGGTTAGGAGGTAGTTTTGCATGGTAGTATAATTTATAAGGCTTAGTTTTCGTTAATCTTATCCCCAGTATAAGCTGAAAGATATGATGTAGGGATTATCCTCTGAGTATTTCAGAAAGGCCCTAGATTCATTCGATCATCTTTTTCGGGATATGTCACGTTTGTAGGGTACATCTTATGAGTGTCATTTATTGCTAGTCTACGAGGGGGTATTAACTAGTTTTACTTTGAGTTTCTCAAGTTTGGACTTAGTGGAAGTTTTCTATGGCTTTGCACACCACACACCGGTGAACCTCTAAGTTATTATCTATATGTTATATCTGTTTAGATGCCTGTTTTCCTTTCTTGAGCCCTAATTTTCGTTTTGTTTTGCTCGGGACGAGCAAAAGATAAGCGTGGGGGAGTTGTTAAGGGTGAAATTCTATGGTTTTCAAGAGTATATTTTATGATATTTTCCCTCTTAATTGTATAATTTGCACAATAAATAGGTCTTATATTGAAATATTGAGCAAACGATGTTTTTAAAGACTTAATCGCAATATTGATATAATTATGTGGTTTTATGGTGAAATTATGATTATATGGACTTTATTACAGTTTGCGATATTTTCCATTGTGTTATAGGTGCAATTATGAGGCTCAAATGATGATTTAAAGAGATTGAAATTCGAGCTAAGTGATTGAAGGAAGAGATAATGATCAAGTGGAGTGAAGAAAAAAAAGATAAATATGAAGAAATCACCTTCAAGTCATGTCGGACGAGCGTCCATACTCCGTCCAGAGTGAACGGGCGTTTCATGAAGCAGACGGGCGTCCTGAGGAGCGATTTTGATACAGAGAGTTTGGACGCCGTCTGAACGGGCGTCTGAAGCAGTCTAGGGTTATCTGGACGGGCGTTCACGAGAGCGGACGAGCGTCCGTCGGCCGACTTAGTGAAACCGACTTCGAAATCTATAAATAAGCGGCTGTTTCTCAACCCTAAGGACAACAATTCGACATTATTCAAACCCTAAACCCTAGGGGCGGCTAAGGCTGTGATTTTACTTCTTTTTCTTTCACTTTTCTGCAACTTTAAATTAGATTAGTTTAGAGCAGTTTTTATGTTCTTTTTCTGCAAAACTGTGTTGCTAAGGATGCTCAGGAGCTAAAGCTTCAATCAAACGAGAATTGTGAAGCCATCAACTTGGATTGATTTCTGTATTTCGATTATACTGTGAGTTATTTATTTAAGGTTGTTTCTTATTTATGTTTTATCTCGTTTAATTGCGTTTATATCGGAAGATTTGCATGTATGATTGTGTTTATGTTTGATGGAAGTCATGATAAACCTTTAGATCACCATAGATAAGAATAGTCCTTAGATTTATAATAACGGAAGTTAATAAGTCTAATCACTAGATTTAAACGTAAAAGTTGACACCTTTGATCTTAAAACGCATTAATCTAGCATTGGAAGATACTAGGTTAATAGACGAATCACCTAAGGAATTAGGGTTCATGTTTAGGTAAGGTGAATCACAACCTAGATAAATACCACATATAATCGAGATAGGAGATCAATACATGTTGATAGGTGGATCAATCCTCGTTTGTCTTTTATAATTTGATTTTAAATCCTTGCAACTTGAGTCTTGCTTTGCTTAGTTAATTTCCTTTTTGCAATTAGTTTAGTTTAGTTAATAAGTTCGTTACCCGTATTTTCCTAGCATTGGATAATCTCCTCTGTCTAGTTTTATTTTCTGCAATCTTTGTTTAGATTAATTCACTGTTTAGTGTAGTTCGTGACATAGTTAGTTAAAACAACAACTAGGATTTACAACTGTCTAGTTCCCCGTAAGATCGACCCGGCATAGCCTCTATACTACGATCCTTATACTTGAGGTTAACCGGATTATTACTTGTTTATTTTGTGTTGATAAAATCCGTGACAAGTTTTTGGCGCCGTTGCCGGGGAACCGGGCGGTTGCCTAGTTTTTGTTGTTTTTCGTTTTCTGTTTTTGTTTTGTTTAAGCCCCTGTTTTTTTAGGTAGTTTTAGTTCGATTGACCCTTAGGTAGTTTTTAGGTTTTAAGGTTTATATTACTAGGGTTTAAGAATTAGGGTTTAAGTTTTTCTCCTTGTGATTAGTCTCCTTTCCTGCAACTTTTCTGTTCTTTTCTTGTTCTTCCCGCATCTCAGATGAGCGTCCAAAATACTGAACGCCCGTCTGCTGAAAAAATTTCAAACCTGTATCAAATTTTCATCTTAGACGAGCGTCCATAGATTCTGGACGCCCGTCCAAGATTTCTGAAGACCAAACGAGCGTTTGGACCTCCAAACGCCCGTCCAGTCCCAATTCTGGGCGGACGCCCATCCAAATATTTGGACGCCCGTCTGACCCCTCTTTTCTCAAATAATCTTGTTTTTTTAACTTTCTTTTAGGCTTTTAATTTCTTATTTTAGGTTTTAGTCCTTAGTTTTAGATTTCTTACACTTGTTTTTGGTCCGGTTTATGCAAACCCGGAGTCATAAGGGACCGTTGATATACACCCCCGACCCCGAGCAAAGCATAGTTCGGCCAAACAGGCGGATTCTCCGTTCTGCGGTTTTGGAAGACAGAGCCGAGCAAGACCTCGAGGAACGGTTAACTGAGGAAATCACTGATTTTGTAGTAATGGCTGCTAACAATCAACGAACGTTGGCAGACTACGCCATGCCTGGCACAGTCAAAGTCAACCCTGCGATTGTTATCCCTACCATTGCTGCTCAGAATTTTGAGCTTAAGCCGGGACTCATCCAAATGATGCAGCATGCATCGATCTTTCACGGGTACCAATCTGAGAACCCGCATACTCATTTACATACATTTCTGGAGATATGTGATACCACTCGCATCCAGGGAGTAAGTGAAGATGCGGTGAAGTTAAAACTATTCCCGTTTTCCTTAAAGGGAGAGGCTAAAGGGTGGTACAGCTCTCTCCCAGCTGAATCTATCACAACCTGGGCAGAACTCGAACAAGAGTTCTTAAGTCAGTACTTCCCACCTTCGAAGACTGCCCAGTGTCTGAATGAGATCTTTACCTTCTACCAGAAGGAGAATGAATCATTCTTCGAATGTTGGAAGAGGTTCAAATCTCTTTTAAGAAAATGCCCCCACCATGGCTTACCTAAGGAAAGGCAAGTCAACACTTTCTTCAGTGGACTGACCGAGCTTACTAAAGGCATGGTCAACAGCTCTTCTGGTGGGGCTTTCCTCAAAAAGACACCTGATGAAGGATGGGCACTGTTTGAAGACATTGCCAAATACAACTATGCCCCATCCTATCAGACCATCCAAGCGCCTCCTCCTCCCAAGGTGGAGGAAGTCAATGTTCAAAGTCTGATAGCCATGCTGCAAAAGCAGATGGCAAGTCCTCAAGTTCCAAACCCGATTAATCAGACTCCTTCGTTTCCGCAGAACCCTCAGGTTCTGTATTGCGAAAATTGCTGTCAGACTGGTCACATGTTTGGCCAATGTCAATTTCAGTCCCCTTCTGCTCATCAAGTCAATGATGTTCATAATAATGGACAATATAATCCAATCACATGCCAAGTATGTGAAGATCCGGGGCACACTGCTCGCTTCTGCCCCATGATTGGGCAGAATGCTGAAATTAATGCTTTCTCTGGCAGCCTAATCAGAGATTCAATAATCAATACTCTGGCCAGAGTAATTTTCAAAACCAGGGTTTTCATCAGAATCCAAATTTCAATCCCAATTCAAATTCTCAAAATCAGAGCTTTAATCGAAACCCTGGGTTCAATCAGAACCAGAACCCCAATTTTTCGAATCCGCAGCAAAGGTTCAATCAGAATTGGCCTGCCAATTCTAGTTCTCAGTTTCAAAGTCGGCCTAGCCAGCCATCTCCCCAGAACTTCCAAAACTCTCAAGGCCCCTCCCACTCAGATGATATAAAAGCCGAATGGAATTCATTTCGGGAGGAGCAAAGCAGGACAATGAAAAGTCTTGAGAGGCAAATCGGGCAGCTGGCTGAGCAGTTAGCTTCCAGACCGTCAGGGCAGCTGCCCAGCTTTACGAAAAAGAATCCAAAAGGCGGTCAAGTTGCTCAGGCGGATATAAGCAACAGCCAATGTACTGACCTCGTGCCAACAATGCAATACGGTAAAGAAGAGGCCAGTGCAATGAGTTTAAGAAGTGGCACTCAGCTGAGTGGTCCCCCTGGCTTCCAGGGAAACCACTAGCCCCTCCTGCCAATTATGGTGCAGGAGGGGAAGTTGAGCACCCATTATCACCTGTCCTGCAAGAGCATACTCGGGTGGCTGATCCCTCGAGAAATGAAAGAGTTGAAAAACCTCAGGTGGCTGAACCCCTGAGGAAAGAAGATTCGGTTGAGAGTCAGGTGGATGATCCCCTGACTAATAAGAAGTCTGAAAAAGTGGTAAGGTGGAAAGATCTGGAAGACAAGGCCGTAAGTGCATCCTCCAAGAAAGTCTTTTCTGAGAGTGACCTTAAAAAGCTTCCATTTCCACCTAGAAAAAGCAACATTCCCTTGCATGAAGATAAGAAGTACGGAAAGGTGCTTAATTTGCTGAAAAATACTCAGGTTAATCTTCCACTCTCAGAAGTTTTGGTTGAAATGCCTAAGTATACCAAGTTTGTCAAGGATGTTGTTTCTTCTAAAAAGAAGTTAGCAGACATGGATCGAGCAATTGGTGAGGACTGCTCAATGGTCAATTATCAAGGCTTACCAATCAAGAGGGGTGACCCAGGAAAATTTGTGCTCACATTGCAGATGGGAGGCTTAGTCTTCCCAAATTCTTTATGTGACCTGGGTGCATCCATCAGCTTGATGCCGTTGTCTGTTTGCAATCGGCTTGGTTTACAAGATCTTCTAGAACCCACCACCATGAACCTTCAGTTCGCCGATAGATCTTCCAAGAAAGCTTCAGGGATCCTGAAAGACGTATTAGTTCAAATTGATAGGTTTACCTTCCCAGTTGACTGGTACGTCTTAGATATGGAGAAAGGTGAGGATGTTCCCCTGATTCTTGGAAGACCTTTCCTATCTACAGCTAGGGCCCTCATCGATTGTGATGGTGGGCAAGTAACTATTCGAGTTGGTGACCAGGAGGTGAGCTATAGTGTCTCTAAATCTATTCAAGTACCCTCTGGTTCTCCAACCGGCTTTTCCATTGAGGAGTCATTCAATGACTTCAATGACTGTATGGACGAGCAAGTCAAGGCTGTGGAAGCGGAATATGAGCGATTGATCGATAATCTGAATAGTCATGGTGTGGTTAATCTTGATCAATTAGCAGCTGACTTTGAGGATGAGTTATTAAGAGAAGAAGCTTTGGCAGTGGAGCCACTAAGTAAGCTCAGCGACTCTGAGTTGAAAAGTGGAGGGCTTAAATCGAGTTTAGAGGATCCCCCCGCAGATCTAGTTCTGAAGCCGTTGCCTAAACATCTTAAGTATGTGTTCCTACGTGAAGGTGACAAGCTTCCCTTGATCATATCTGCCAAGCTGTCTCGAATAGAAGAGCTGAAACTGTTAAACGTCTTGCGAAACAACGAAAAAGCCTTTGGATGGCAGGTGGGAGATATCCGAGGAATATCTCCTGACATTTGCATGCACAAGATCAAGACTAGTGAGGGTGCTAAATGTGTAAGACAGCCCCAAAGGAGGCTTAACCCTCACATGCAAGAAGTAGTCAAGAAGGAGATCATTAAGCTTCTAGATATGGGTATCATTTACGCCATTGCGGACAGCGAGTGGGTGTCCCCGACTCAGGTAGTTCCCAAAAAGGGTGGAATTACTATTGAGAAGAATGAGAAGGGAGAAGAGATAGCATTGAGGCTCGTTACAGGCTATAGAGTCTGTATTGACTATAGAAAACTCAATGAGGTCACAATGAAAGATCATTTCCCCCTTCCCTTCATTGACCAGATGCTTGAGCGTCTGGCGGGGCACGCATTCTACTGTTTCCTGGATGGATATTCAGGGTACTTCCAGATACCCATCGATCCTATTGACCAAGAGAAGACCACTTTCACCTGCCCGTATGGTACATTCGCTTATAGGCGGATGCCATTTGGTCTCTGTAATGCCCCAGCCACCTTTCAAAGGTGTATGATGGCTATCTTTGACGGGCTAGTTGAAAAGTGTATGGAGATTTTCATGGACGATTTTTCGGTCTTTGGTCAATCCTTCGATGATTGCCTCGCTAATCTTGACCAGGTGTTATCTAGATGTGTGGAAAAGAACTTAGTACTCAATTGGGAAAAATGCCATTTCATGGTGGATGAAGGAATAGTTCTTGGCCACAAAGTGTCGTCCAAAGGTATTGAGGTAGATAGGGCTAAGGTGGAAGCCATCGAGAAGATGAGTTATCCTAAGAATGTTCGTGAAGTCAGAGGTTTTCTCGGACATGTCGGCTTCTATAGGTGATTCATTCAGGACTTTTCAAAGATCGCCAAGCCCCTTTCTACCTTACTTAAGGAAGACGTTGAGATTGACTTTGATGATAGCTGCAAGCAAGCGTTCGAGGAGCTTAAGAGTCGATTAATCTCTGCTCCAATACTTATATCGCCTGACTGGAACTTACCCTTTGAGCTTATGTGTGACGCATCAAACTATGCAGTTGGTGCAGTCTTAGGGCAAAAGCTTAATGGAAAGTTCCAGCCCATCTATTACGCCAGTCACACACTAAATCCTTCTCAAGTTAACTACACGACCACTGAAAAGGAATTATTAGCCGTAGTATTCGCTATGGATAAGTTTCGTAGTTACTTGCTGGGTGCTCAAGTGATTGTGTGGACTGATCACGCTGCTTTGCGGTATCTAATGACTAAAAAAGAGGCTAAACCGCGCTTACTGCGTTGGATACTGACCCTCCAAGAGTTTGATGTTCAAATTAAAGATAAAAAGGGCAGTGAGAACGTAGTGGCGGATCATGTTTCTAGGATGTTAAGTGAGGAAAAGGGTGATCCTGATGATATAGATCTTTACTTTCCTCTAGAAAACATTATGTTGATAGACGGTTGTCCTCCTGATGTTCCATGGTATTCTTCCATTGTAAACTACCTTCATGCCCGTTATCTCGATCCAGAAATGTCTTATCAAGAGAAGAAGAAGTTTTTCTCTGATATGAAATCTTTCGTTTGGGATGAACCTTACCTCTTCAAAATCTGTAAAGATGGTTTGCTAAGGAGGTGTGTTCCTGAATCTGAGCAACGCGATATAATCGAGCAATGCCATAGTGGACCCACAGGTGGTCACTTTGGTCCTTGGAAAACGGTTGCGAAGATCTTCCAGTCCGGTTTCTACTGGCCAACGATCTTTAAGGATACGGAAGCTTTCTGTAAAGCTTGCGATAGGTGCCAGAGAACCGGTACTCTAACAAGGCGGTTTGACATGCCATTGAAACCCATTCTTGAATGCGAAGTCTTTGATGTATGGGGGATTGACTTTATGGGTCCCTTCCCATCTTCCTGCGGGAATAAATACATCTTAGTCTGCGTGGATTATGTATCGAAATGGGTGGAGGCAATAGCCACTCCTCGCAATGATCATAAAGCGGTCATGAATTTTCTAAAGAAGAATATCTTTGTGAGGTTTGGATGTCCACGAGCCTTGATTAGTGATGAAGGGACACACTTTTGCAACCGACCTTTGGAAAAAGTCCTCGAGAAGTATGGTGTTCGTCACAAAACTGGCACACCATATCATCCGATGACTAGTGGTCAGGTTGAGCGAAGCAACCAGAGCTTGAAGAAGATCCTGGAGAAAACAGTGAACAGTCATAGAAAAGACTGGAGTCTAAAGTTGGATGATGTACTATGGGCATATCGAACTGCCTATAAGACCCCCATGGGTACATCACCCTATCAGATGGTTTATGGTAAATCATGCCACTTGCCAGTTGAGTTAGAGCACAGAGCTTATTGGGCTACAAAATTTCTTAACTTCGATTCCCAAGCCTGTGGAAAACATCGACTGCAGCAGTTGCATGAGTTGGACGAGTTTAGGCTTCAGGCTTACGAAAGTGCCAGGATCAGTAAGGACAAAATGAAACTCCTTCATGACGCAAAGATCAAGAAGAGAGAATTTCAAGTTGGAGAGCAAGTGTTACTTTACAATTCCAGGTTACATTTGTTCCCTGGGAAGTTAAGGATACGTTGGTCCGGTCCCTTTGAGATTCTCCAAATCATTCCTGGAGGCGTTCTAGAACTACGTGGTTATAGTAAACCATTTCGAGTTTATGGTCAAAGGTGCAAGCACTATATAGGTGCACCTCAAGAAAAGCCTTTGATTGTTAAATTTCTCGATATCCTCGGGTGTAGCACCCCTAAAGTCGATGAGTTTGACGAGTTTTCGCCTGACTTATTTTCTGAGGATGACGGCACTGGCCCATCAGAAGAAGTTCTAGCCGGTAGTTGGGATATGGAAGAATATGAAAGGGAGCAAAAGCTTAAACGTCATCCGAAGAATTTACAAAGGAAGAAGTTAACCATGGGAAAGGTTAAACGTGTATGGAAAACTGTCAGAGGATTGATCCCATGCGTAAGATGCTGTTTCTGCCGCCACACTGCTGATGAGAGCTTACACGAAGTCATGGCTGGTAGAAAGGTGAAATGGCCTGATCCAGGCTAAGCTTCAAAGGTGTCGAGCTAACGACATTAACCAAAAGCGCTACTAGGAGGCATCCTAGATATCCCGTATTATATTAGTTAAATTCTGTTTATGCTGTTAGTGTTATATTTATTTAAGTTTTAGTTTAATTAAGTTTTAGTTGACTAAGTTTTTCTGTTTACATCTATCAGTTAGTTTGTTTTTTAGATATGGATTACGGAGTTCTTCCTGAGGAGTTCCCCATCATTAGTCGGATCCCACTGATTACAGTAGCTGATGGACCAGGAGGCACTATAGTCTTGCACGTAGATTTTGAGCTTAGTACCCGTACGAAGACCATCACCTATGTTCTCATTGTTCCCCGCTGTTCGGGAGGTAGTGACTTCACTACTGAGGAGCTACAGGAAGCTATAGGACGTCCATATACGGTCCTAAATGACCCTATGCTGACAGATCTAGCGCTGGTACTACAGGCTTCACATTTTAGAGGTTTAGAGGTAGCTGGAGATGACTGGGGCGTACAAGACGACTATGATTTCCCTCCTGCTATTGATATGCTTCGTCGTCTCATCCGTTTGGTGGATTGGGACGAGATTTATGCCGACTAGCGTAGTTAGGTTTGTTTCGTCGAGCCCCGACGTAAAACGGAAGCGCTTGGTGGGAGGCAACCCACTATTTTATTCGTTTTGTTTTATTTTCGAGTTCTTTTATGTTCGTAGCATTTCCGATTGTACTTTTGAATTTTAAATTATCAATAATAAAAATAAAAAAAAATGGTTTATAAGAAAATTTTATAAAATTTGGCATTTTTTTATCTTGGACGACCGTCTGGTGCTTCTGGACGCCCGTCCGGCCCTCTGTTTCCATGGACACCCGTCCAAGTTTTTTGGACGCCCGTCTGGAAACAATGTTTTCAATCCTGTATTCATCTTTTTAACCAGACGTTCGTCTATAAGGTCTGGCCGCCCGTCTGGAGAAATTCCCTCCAATCCTGTTTCAAAAATTGACCTCAGGACGAGCGTCCGGTATAATGGACGCCCGTCCAGTTCCTGCAGTCTCCAGGTGAACGCCCGTCCGTCAGGATGGACGAGCGTTCGTTAAGCATATTTATATAGACCTTCAACACATGAACCCTCATTTCTCAGAATTTTCAAACCGCAACCCGACTTTCTTCTCCCCTCAACCCTGAAATCATCATTTCTGAACCAAATTTGGCGATTCTTGTTGCAAAAGCACGGTCTTTGCACCCTCTTTTCATTTATCCAATCCATTTCCTCCAACAATCAACAAAAATTGTAGAATCAGAGATTATTCAGTGCGGCCATTTTGACAAAAGCTCGAATTTTGGTGGTCAATCTCGGTGTTTCTGGGCTTCTAATCTGTTCGATCATCATCCCCTCATAGTGTTTGGTAAGCTTGATACAACTTTTCTCGTTTTAATTCACGTTTTTGTGAGTTCGATTTTCGAGTCGGCTCATTTTCTTGAATTATCAACTATTGTTGATTTTCTTTCGTTTTTGTTGGTTCTTTTCTTCTTTCCTTCTGCTGTGGTGGTGTGGTGATGGTGATGGTGTGTTGTTGATGCTGGTGGTTTGGACGGTTTGCTTGAAACCCCGCTTTGGATGTTAAACGGGTAACCTTTGTTGCTGTGAATCGTTTGGTTTAGACATTTAGGTTGATATGGGGAAGAAAGCGGTTACTAAGCAGAGGCCTGGTAAAGAGAAGGTTGTTGAATCTGGTAAACGTAAACGTTTGGACGATGAGCCCTCCAATTTAGACCCCAACCGAGGTGTAATTTTACGTGAGCAACCCCCTAGGGCATCTCAACAAGCCCGAGCTGATTTGAGAGATGAATCCTCCTCCGATTCGGACACACAGGATGAGCTCCGATTACTAGTTTGCCCCGATGTTGCCTGGACGCTCAGACCGGGTGGAGACCGTAAGGAGATTATTACTACGGCATGGTCTGAAGATTGGAGAGTCTATTGCCGCTTCATCCAGAGTCGTTTATTGCCAAAGAACAATTTGACGCACTTTCACATAGGCGATCTTGGGATGATGTATGCTTTGGTTTTCAAGTTAAATGTCGATGTTGGACAAGCGCTATATGATGAGTTGGTGTCTAGTCAGAAAAAGTACCAGCGGAGCTTGATTGTCCCCCATTTGATTCATCAGCTATGCCTCGATGCCGGAGTACCGGAGTATAGGTAGGATCACAAGCCTAAGAACCCGAGAGGTATTCAGAGAGAGAAAGTTCCGCCTACGGGTGAGACTGAGGCAGCCCGTGAGCCTGGCTCTTCGTCGGCACCACCTCCGGTTCCCTCCTTGTCTAGTTTATCTCTTGCGGAGAGGGCTCGGTACAGCATGGCCAACAGTCTCTGAGATTGGATGACTGATATCCAGGAGACGCAAAAGAACATGATGTACGTGCTGAAGTGCATTGTGGAGGGCAAGAAACCGAGGGATATGCAGATTTTCAAGGAGAGTGATACGGAGTTCGTCTTTTCCTATGCGATCGAGCAAGTTATTGCCGATGTGATCGAGGCGGAGAAAGAGCCTGACGATGAGGAGGTTGCGGAGGAGAGACCTCCTGGGACTGCTACTGCCCCGGTTACACAGCCGGCACCTTCACAGACGACGTCTACGGCTGCTGTACCTGCTTCAGATCCTCCTCCTGTTGATGCTCCTGCTGGTGACTCTGCTGCTGATCCTTCTACGACTGAGACGACTCCGGGGACATCTTGATTGTTTCTTGTTATTCTTTCTGGTGTTGCACTTTTTGGTATACTTTTATTCGATCTGGTTGTATTTTGACTATTGCTCCCTTTCGGCACTGTTCATGATTCTTGTACTTTCTAGTTTTTACGCTACTGTTGTTTATCATAGGCGTATATTTTGGATGATCAAGTAAGCCGTAGGGCACCTTGCACTCTGTTTCTTTGACTTGTATTGACATATTTATCGATGACCTTTTCTTTTTGTTCCGTTTTGATCTATTATCTCTACTGCCATACTATACCCCGTTTTCCCCCGAGTTTTCTGTTTCTCGAGTTTTGCAGCGGTAGTTTTTGTCGAGATCCGATTGCGTTACTTTTGGGACGTTTTTCCACGCTTTTTGCGAGCGTTGGCATTTTCATGCTCCAGCCTGACCAACGGCTCGGTTTTCTACGCAAATTCAGCTAAGTTCTTATCCTTTTTTATCTTCTGCACAACATGAGGACATGTTGAATTTTTAAGTGTGGGGGAGGGGATAGTTTGATTTGTTCGATTTGTACCTATGAGTATAAGTTTGTTTAATACGCTAGAATGTTTTTATTATGCAAAATGAGCGTAATTTTTCAAAATTTTCCGACACTTTTGTCTTTGTTTGGTCCCGAGTAGGCAATTCAATTTGAAGTTCGTTGTTTTTATAGTCATCTATACGATATTTCATGTACTTGATAAGTTAGTTGTTTCACCTGACACTATTTTTCACGAGCCATAGTGAATGACGAGCTAACTTATAAAGTTATACCCCGTTTTGGATTAGTGATTTTTGATTTTCTTATAAGTCATGTGCTTAGTGCTACGTATATATCTCGCGAATTATGATAGTTTGTATTTAGTTCCGAAGTATGATATACTGTGAATATCTAGAAGTTTGAATGTGATAAGTAACACGTGACTATGGTCAAATGCAAGTTGAGTTAATGATTGAATTAATTGGGTGTGTCGAAAGCTGGTTTATGATTTGAGTGAGGTAGGGTATACCACGTATGTCCTATACCACTATGATGACTAAAAGCTCACGACAGTTAGAAAAAGCTGCCTTATGATTGGAGTAGGTAGGGGATTAGCGGGAAATGTCCTATTCTACTATGAGGGCAATAGCTCATTCTGATGTGTGTTTAAGTGAAATAATTAAATCAACTTATGAGAATAGTGTTATGAATTGAATGAAAGACTTAGTTATCGTTGATTCTATACCCAGTATAAACTGAAAGATATGATGTAGGGATTATCCTCTAAGTATGTCGGAAATATTTTAAAGACTTCCTATTATCTTTTCCGAATCTGTATGTTTCGTGAGGTGCATGTTATAATCGTTTTTATTTCTAATTTAAATGGGATGTTGGCTAGTTTTGCTTGAATCAATTTCAAGTGTGGATTTGGTGGAAATTTATTATGTCTATGCACACACTCACTTGGGTGAACCTCTAAACTACTTGAATATGTTTTATATTTGCGTAAGTGTTTATTTGTCTCGAGCTTGATTTTGTTTTGTTTTGCTCGGGACGAGCAAAAGTTTAAGTGTGGGGGTGTTGTTCAGGGTCAATTTGTAGTGTTTTTAAGGATATATTTTACATCAATTTTCCCCATATATAGATGTTTTTCATAGAAATCGAGCTTATAATCAATTAATTGAGTAAATGGTGTTTATAATAGGTTAAATTGCAAAACGGAACGAATTATGTGCTTAAATGATGATTTTATGTTATTTTGGAATTATGTTACGCTTTGGTATGTTTTTTCTACATTGTAGATACACATTGTTGATGGAAAGGATGATTTTAAAGAGATAAATTCGAGTGGAAAAGAAATCAAGCAAGATAAATGTCGGAAAATCAGGATTCCGGGTAGTGACGACCTTGCAACGGATTTCTTGATATTATAACAACCGATTTGACTCTGGACCTCAAGAGAATAGTTGTAGGCCTTGAAGGGAGGATTCTACAGGATTTTGAATCACTCCATTCCGACTTACGAGGCCCGAGATATGAGCGTTACAAGTTTGGATGCTGTTGCTGAAAATAGTGAACAGGCGTCCGACCTTATGGACGGGCGTCTGGCACCGTTACTGTAGCAACCGCCTCTGATTTTCTATAAATAGCAGCAGCTTTTCAACCCTAATATCATACCATATCGAATTTTACACATAGCAGCCGCAAGAACACCTTATTTTCTGAGGCTTCCAAGGCCGGTCACCCGAGCCTTGTGCTCGGGTGATCGGGGTTAGATTAGGTTTTATTTTTCATTTCGTTTTCTTTTCTTGTTCGAATTATGATGAAGGCTTGGAGCTTTCATCCATGGAGCATCCATGGAGACCTGTTTCTGCAGCACTTTAATTTCAGTTCATGGATGATTTTGTAAGTTTTAATTATAATTGTTTCGTTTCCTATGTTTATTTGTATCGTGCAATTTTATATCGAAAGATGATTGTATGATTTGATGCTACCGTATGACGGAAGTCGGTGTAGTTTAGATCTCCATAGGAAAGATTAGATTTTTAATCTATACATAACGGAAGTTCGTAGGTTAAATATCTAGGTTTACGAGAGGATCACAATTTGATTAATTCATTGCAAGATTATCTTAGATTGGAATTGAGGGATTTCACCGTTACCGGAAAGATGAGATTGTTCATGTGTTTATTTCATTATGTTGTTCTTGTTCTCTTTCATGTTTTGTATGCTTTATGTTAATCGAATTTAGATAACGGAAGTTAATAGATTCACTAGATTATCGTGAGGGAGATTGACAATAATTATTCCAACAAACGGAAGTTGAGGGATAATGTTGTTAGGTTAGGATTCAATCCATATCTTTGATTTGTATCGATATTAGTCAAGACCGGAAGGTAAACTAATTAATGGCGTGATAAATCGGAAGAGGAAACGCTTCATTAGAAAAGATAATAATCCAAGATAACTAATGAATGAATGTTTGTCTATCTGACTGATTTCGGTGGGGTGATGGTTGTTGGGAATAGGTTGATCATGGTTTGTTTATGTTTGTTCAGTTATTAGTTAGTTTTACTATTTTCGTAGATGTAGTTTTATTTATTTTGTCCGCAACTATATTTCCTGGCTTTGGATTAACAATCCTCCGTCCAGTTATTTTTCCGTTCTAGTTTAGGTTTAGGTTTAGTTAATAAAGAAGAATTAATTAGATTAGATTCAACATCCCTTTTCCCTGAGGATCGATACCCGTACTTATCCAACTTTACTAGCAACTACCCGGTATTCGGCCGGTTAGGAGGTAGTTTTGCATGGTAGTATAGGTTTATAAATTTTCTTTTGTTTTAATGATGCAAAATCTCCCCAACAGATGCTTCTGTACATGTCATTGCTTCCCTGTAAGTAGTAGGTTCAGCAACCTCTACTTTTTCAGCAACTTGGAGTGCATATCCAGCCAAATCATCATACCCATATCTCCTTGGAGGTATCCCAACATTAGATCTTCTAGGCCTGCTGGCAGCTAGACTCTGCTGATTAATGTTTGTATGACACCCTACTGAGGTCTCAGTAGGCTGGCTTGGATCAGATTCTGGTTCATTATGCAGATCAGTATAGTGTTGGTTTGGATCCACTGATTGTTGCATATCAGTAGACTCCACCAGAAGCTCCACCTGTTTCTCAACACTATCAGATTCAGCACTGGTTTCAGATTCAGTAGACCTCCCTACTGATGAGTTTAACATAGAATTTTCATCAAACACAACATCCCTGCTGAGGATTACTCTGGACTCTGCTGATGACCAAATTCTATATCCCTTCACTCCATCACCATACCCTACAAACACTCCCTTCTTAGCTCTTGGCTCCAGCTTCCCTTCACTAACATGATAGTAAGATGTACTCCCAAAACCCTTAGAACTGAATAGTCAGCAGGCTTGCCTGACCACATCTCAAATGGTGTCTTGAGATTAATCCCTGTGTGAGGACTCCTGTTGATTAAGTAGCAAGCTGTTTTTACAGCCTCTGCCCAAAATCTCCTTGATAAACCAGCTTGAGAAAGCATACATCTTGCCCTCTCCAGTAGAGTTTGATTCATCCTTTCAGCTACACCATTCTGCTGAGGTGTATTCCTTACAGTATGATGTCTGGAAATACCCTCAGCTGCACAAAATGAATCAAAATTCGTCCAGCAGAATTCCAGACCATTATCTGTACGAAGCTTCTTGATTTTCTTGCCTAACTGATTCTCCACTAGGGCCTTCCACTGCTTGAAGTTATTGAATGCATCACTTTTGTTCTTCATCATCACCACCCAAGTCATCCTTGAATAGTCATCTATGAATGACACAAAATATCTGTGACCACCCAATGACTCAACTTTTGATGGACCCCAGCAATCTGAATGGATATAATCAAGTGATGCCTTTGTGTTACCCTTCTGAGAACTTACTTCTATGCAATTTCCCAAAAACACACAATGTTCACAAAAGTCCAGATTCTTGACCTTATATCCCCCAAGAAAACATGCTGAAGAAAGAATCTGCATACCCCTTTCACCCATGTGACCTAGTCTCATGTGCCACAGCTGAGTCTGCTGAGACTGGTGAACTGCTGAGGATGCAACAGCAGCAGTGCCAGATATAGTAGATCCTTGTAATATATACAAGGTTCCCCTCTTGATCCCTTTGAGGACTGCAACTGAATCTTTGAAGACATTCAGCTGTCCACCTTCACCCTTGAAATTGAACCCATTGCTGTCCAGTAGACTAAGAGATACCAAATTCTTGGTCATCTGTGGAACATGTCTTACATCTTTCAGTGTACAGAATTTACCATCCTCTGTCCTTAACTTCACTGAGCCAATTCCCACAACTTTGCAAACCTTGTTGTTGGCCATATAGATTTGACCACCATCCATCTACTCATAAGTAGAAAACCACTCCCTGTTTGGACAAATACGGTAGGATGCTCCAGAATCAAGTATCCACACATCATTGTGGTGTGTAGAATCCTCTGCAAATAGAACTAGATCATCATCAGATTGCTCCGTAGCCAAGGCTACTGTGCCAGAATTGCCTTCCTGCTGTTTCTTCTTCCTTGGACAATTGGACTTCCAATGTCCCTGCTCCTTACAATAATTACAGACATCAGTAGACTTAGGACCTTTGGACCTTGATTTCTTTTTCTTCTTCTGTCCATATCATTTTCCACTATTACTGCTAGCTACTAGCCCAGCAGCCTGACTGTCTGTCCCAGTAGCCTTGTGTCTCAGCTCCCTGGCATTTAAGGCAGACCTCACATCCTCTAAAGCTACTGTATCCTTCCCAACTATGAAAGACTGCACAAAGTTTTCATATGATGCCGGCAATGACACCAACAGGATTAGGGTTGCATCTTCATCTTCAATTTTAACATCAATATTCCTTAAATCAAGTAATATTGTGTTCAGCTGGTCAAGATGTTTCCTTAGTGGACTCCCTTCATGCATCTTCAGACTGAACAACCTATGTTTCAACAACAACTTGTTGGTCAGTGACTTGGTCATATACAGGCTTTCAAGCTTCTTCCACAACTTGGCTGCGGTGTCTTCCTCAACAACCTCAGTGATAACATCATCAGATAAGCACAGCATGATGGTTGAATGTGCTTTCTCTTCCAGACTGGCATAATCTGCTGCACCTGTATTTGGTTTGTCAGATAAATGACTCCACAAACCCTGATGTTTCAACAGTGCACGCATCTTGATTTGCCACAGACCAAAACTGTTACTTCCTGTAAATTTGTCGATTTTCACGTTTACTGCTGACATCTTTTCTTGCTAAAGATCACAACTTTATCACAGATCCTAGCATCTTACTGAAGGTCTTGGTGAAGATGAAGCTGATCGTATAGATTGTTTTCTCCAGAACCTAGCTCCGATACCACTTGTTATAAAACTGATGGAGATAACTTCAGATGCAAGAAATAAAAACAGATGCAATCAAACGTAAATAATCAAAGATAACAGAAAACAAGAAGAACACAGATTTAACGTGGAAAACCCTCTCAAAGTGAGAGAGATAAAAAACCACGGGCAGAAAAGAGATATTTATTATTATGCACTGAGTTTCAGATTTCACACACACAGACAATGTGACAACAACTGTATTTATAGGTACAAATCCCTAAACCCTAGCCGAAGGGAATCTTTGTCTGATACGCCATAAATACCCCTACACGTGTCCTCCTTTTAATGACACTGTATAGCTGTCACATAACAGAATTAGCAGATGTGGGACCGTGCTGTATTCCAGTACTCAGCAGCCTTTCACCCTGCTGACAGAAGCCTCAGTAGACTCCACCCTACTGACGCACAGAATTGAATACACTTCTCAGCTGCCCATCACACAGCTGAGTCTTCAGATTGGTTCCACCAAATGTAGAGTTTAAGTCACTATACTGACAATCCTCTCCTGAGTTACGCCCCAGTACAGTAGAGAATTTGTGAATGGACCAAGTACTGCAGCAACTGTTCTTAGCTCAGCAATAAGGCATTGGAATTTGATTACATATCAACCACCCAAATTTTCAACACTGCGACATGTGACGGCACCAGTGCAGAAGGTCATGCAGGATGGTGAGGACATAAGATGGCACCGGTGCCGGAATCCTTGATGAGTCGGTGATAAGGCAAGAGGAGGCGAATGCAATTGGGAAAATGAGGGAAAGGGCAACGGAGGAGTAAACAGCAGGATAGCCGTGCTGTTAATTAGGTGCTTGTAACAAAGGGTGTAATTTAGGAAAATTAGAACAAATATGTCCTTATAAAAAATGATCTTATTTAGGTGTCCTAAGTGTCTAATTAAATATCAAAATCAGTTTTTTATAAACAAATAACTATTTAAATATGACAATTTATGAGGTGTCATGTTTTTTTTTTTTTGTCACAACCTTGTAGTGTCTGCGGTGGGCACTTCTTGCTTCCATCAAGGAAACCAAGCAGGTCATATCCTGATAATAGCGTGGTAAACCGAACCTTCCACGCATAATAGTTGGTAAGGGTGAGTTTTATGGTTGTTTGCGTAGCGGAGTTGAGGGCACTAAGTTTGGAGACTAGTTTGTTGGGGTTGGAGACGGTGGCAGCAGTTCCAGACTTTGCGTAGCGGAGTTTTTCATATCATTTTCTTAGAAAAAAATATCATATGTTCATACTTCACGTGCATAGCACGGGTTTTTAGCTAATATATATAGGGTTTATGGTTAAAAAAGACAATTTGAACCTAGAAATATGCAATAAGGACAGTGGAATTGTTTTTTCGGGTAAAAAGGACATGTCCTTATTCCACTGTGATAGTGAAAATTTAGATTTGAGGGCAGTTCTACTGCAGAAACAGTGAATTTGGGGTTACGACAATGGATTTGTCCTTATCACTTATTTTATATTTTCACTGTCCTGATTTCTATTTTCCTTCTTTTTTATTCTTTTAAACCACTGCCCCATATATATATATATATATATATATATATATATATATATATATATATATATATATATATATATAAATGCTCTTACTAGTTAAAGAAAACTGCTTAATTCTTATCTTTAAAAAAAATGCTTTTCAAGTCAATATTTATTTCATCTTCCAAAAAAAAAAAATCAATATTTAATTTTTTTTTTTTTTTGCTTTATTACCCTGGTAATTTTTCGGTAAAAAAAAAGTTATCATATTAATTGAAAAGATACCTTCGATCATCATATTAATTGAAAATATATGATAAGATTTTTTGGAATATCTTGTTGCTGAAGAAAATATTGAGTAGTGGGATATAATCCGGCCAAAAGTCCTATATATATATGAACCACAATTCTAAGGCTTTCCATCTGCACTTTCAACAATTTCTTAAACCCTAATCGTAAACCCTAATCGTAAACCACCCTTCATCTATAATTCTGTTTGCGATATCTTCTCCAGAGTGGATCAACATGTGAGCAATCCGAATCAGGTTTTCTGTTTTACTTACTTTCATGTTCATGGGTTGGGTAAACTACTTGTCTACATATATATTTTTAATAATATATATGTTTCTTTTAATACTGTTTTTGATCGAACTTGGTACGTTGGAAGTGTCCATAAACTTTTAATTATTTGTTATATATGTATCAGTTAATTATTTTTTATTCCAAATATTCTATGTATATTTTGATTACTTTCTTTTCATGGAGAATGATCGAGTATTTTCATCGTCGATATATATATATATATTTTCATTACAGAAATAGAGACCGGTGTATATGTCTTGGTTCATGCACCCCACCGTTACAATGTTGGGTCTGCCCCTGATGTCACCCTTATTGAAAAGATTTTTAGAATTCTGAAAATTGAATATGATTACTCCACCATTAACGTTGTAGAGGAAAAGTAATTTGACATAAAAAAAGCTAAAAGTTTTACAATAGCTATGTTTTACGAATTTCCCCTTATCTTTTGCTTCCTTGATATACTGTTCTGATACACTTTTCCTCACTGGCTGTGTTTCAGATTGTTAAAGAAAGCCAATTGAACGTCCAAAAAAGCTGGAAAAGTTTTTTCCTCCCTTCGATGAATACCCTCGGTCCCTGGGCCGGGTTCCAGATATTATTTAATACTGAAGAATCATATGATCAGGAGAAGAAGAACAAGAGATCACACTTCATTTAGTTACTCTTGGAGGATGAGACTAAATGTAGAAACAACTTGGAATTTATACAGGCCGTCATCAGATTGTTCTTGAAGGTAAATATATAGCAGTCCATTCCACAGTCTGTGAATGTGACCACTTGTTTTGCTTTTCAACGTCGTCAAATAAATATTTTTCTCCGGTCCCTCAAAAGGGTTTAAAATAATATTCGATAAATGAATAACCTTGTTAAACGAATTTTTTTTTCTGGTCCCTATTTATTTATCGAATTTTAACTGTAGATTTTTTTAATTGTTGGCAGATTCCTAAGGCAAAAAAACAAGAGATCTTCTGAAATCCAGTCAGTAATATTATCAAGTGGCTTCTTGTTGGAGGTACAATGTTTTATCATATTCCTATATGCTATGTGATGGTACATGTTATGCCTTATGCTTATATCTCAAAGCACGGTTTTACTATTTCCCAATCAAACTTATCATAATTCTTCAATATATATATGGATGCAAGCAGAGTTGTTTATGAATCTTTGAACCTATGAATGAACTAATTAATAGTAGCATCTTTGAAAAGTAAATTCTATATAGCTTTGGAGTTCCATGGTTATGGGCTCAATTTCGATAGGATGAATGGTATCAGAATATCAAATAACGTAGATGGCACTATAACGAAAAGGGACAAACAAAAGCTAATCCAAAAATGATTATATAAACTAATTACCAACTAAATATTTAACCTATTTATAGGCTAAAAGACCCATTTAGTTAAAAACACTACACTTAAAAAGTCTAAAAGACTAATCACTAATTAAAAATACTAATAACGGAAAATATGATCTTGATGTCCCTTTATGGTTTAATTAGTACAATTTTTTTTGGAAAAATATAAAGATGAGGCTATCGACATAGTTGTAATTGAACAGCCAAAGCAAAAATAAACTTACACTACCTAATAAGTCACAAATTAATGATGAAAAGAAAATAATCATCTTGGCTACTGGTGCAAAATAATTACCAAGAAGTTCTAATTTGTAGCTTCGACAAAAAAATTATAGTTCTATGTGCCAAAATGAAAGGGAAAAAAAAAAAAACAAATAAAAATGATGATGAAAAGAGAAATTATGTCCTAATTATGGAAAAAAAAAATCACCTGGAAGATTCCTCCCCCGTTTAGCTAGGCGATTTAAGAGTGACGGCACTTCTGAAGGATCACGAAGAGAGCATGAAGCCAACGTGTCTCTTGGGATGGAAGAGACAATTATCGAGCACCCGTGTCCTATATTTTTCAATGCCTGTAAAAAAACAATTAAAAAAATATACATCGAAAAATGAGGAATCTTCATCAGTCTTGTCATCACCAATATAAATAGGTAGGACGGTTTCATGTTTAGCAAAACCTAAGGTTTCAAAACATACATGTTTTGCTAGACTATCCCACATATTTATAATGGTGATGACAAGACTGATGGAGATGCCTTTAAGGTGTGTATATATATATATATATATATATATATATATATATATATATGCTAATTCAATAATTTTTTTTGGAAATATTACCACAATAATTAGTTATCGAAATTCATTTTTCGATGTATTATTTTAATTGTTTTTTTTTTTTACCGGCATTGAAAAATGTAACACGGGTGATCGATAATTGTCTCTTCCACCTCAGGAAACACTTTGGCTTCCTGCTCTCTTAGCGACCCTCCAGAAGTGTAGTCGTTCTTAAATCGCCTAGCTAAATGGGGAGAAAAATCCTCTAAGGGAATTTATTTTTTCATAATTAGGACATATAATTTCTCTTTTCATTGTCATTTTTATCTGTCATTTATTTTTATTTTTTTGGCATATAGATCTTTAATTTTCTTTTTTGAAGCTATAAATTAGAACTTCATCGTAATTATTTTTTTGCACAAGTAGTGCAGATGATTATTCTCTTTTCATCTTTAATATTTGTGACTAATAAGGTATGGTTTTGGCTATTCAATTACAACTATGTTGATAGCTAGCACTTGTTCCTCATCGATCCTCTGTATTTTCCAAAAATAAAAAATAAAAAATAAAAATTGTACTAATTAAAACATAACTGATGTAGGGACATTAAAATCATATTAATCGTGATTAACATTCTTAATTAGTGAGTAGTCTATTAGCTTTTTTTAGTGTAGTTTTTTTTTAATCTAAATTGGCCTTTTAGCCTATAAATACGTTAAATATTTAGTTGATAGTCAGTTTATGTAATCATTTTATCCTCTTTATGATTGAATTTATGTAAGAGCTTGGATTAGCTCTTGTTTGTCTCTTTTCATTATAGCAGTGGTTTTATGGTGGTCTAGGACCACCGTGTCATACTTGTCCACCAATGAAATGTCTTATAAGAAGGGTAAAAACGTCAATACATGGGATTTATATTTTACACGATGGGCCCTTGTGTTATTTGTCATTTTCTATTGGTCCTGGATCATCAAGTCATCATTGGTCCAGGACCATAATAAAATTTCCCTCATTATAGTGTTATTTACGTTATTTGTTATCTATTTACATATCATAGTGTTATTTACGTTATTATTAATTTTTTTGCAATGAGTCAGACCTTTACTTTTTGTAATTAGACATGCGTTTATTTTACACTTTAGTAACTTGAAAAGCTGCAATTAATTACCATGGTAAATTGAAAAGCTGTTGGGAAAAAGTTCACAAGAAGATGATTGATACAATTATGAAGATTCTTGAGGGCCAGCCGGCTAGGATGTTTGATATTGAGAAAACAAAGCAAATGTGTCCTGATATGATTCAATGGACGAAGGACTTCGGTGCTGACACGATAATGAAGGTAAAATTTAAGAATTTATTAAAAGACTAATCTATCAAGAAAAGTGAAGTGGTAAAGTGACACAGATTAATTTTTTTTTTTTTTTTTTCGAACAGCAAATTTAAAATTTTATTAAAAGACTAATCTATCAAGATGACAGAAAAGCCAAGAGGTCAATAAAAACAATAAATCAAAGATATCTCAACACAAATTTCTAACAAAAAAAAAAACAAATCACAATCATCATAAGAGCACAAGCAACTAGCACCAATGCACCGTGTGAACGCGTTAAACGGGTCTTCAAGCCACACATTCCAGTCTCCAACGTATCTAGTGTTTCTCCTGTTAATCCATGTGAAACTGACTGTTTGGATTTCCTTAAACAATGCATTTACATCCAAAGGTTTATGATTGAAGACTAAACCGTTTCTTTTGATCCAAATGCACCACAGGGTGGTTCGCTTGATAGCTTCCCAAATCCAAGACAAGTGACCAACATGAACAGAAGAAGAAGTGTAATTGCAAAATGAAGTCCAACTGGATGGAAGAGATATGAGAAGTTTGCACCAAGAGAGAAGATTGTCCCAAACCATTTTAGAGAAAAAGCAATGTAAGAGTAGGTGCGATTCGTTTTCGTCCCGGGTATTGCAAAAAGAGCACTTGGCGCTAAGGAGATTAATTCCTCTTTTAGACACATACCAATTATTAGTTGTGATAATCGTCTTATTTCCCCTACTTTATTTGCTAAATATATTTTTGCTATAAAATAATACGAGTACTTTGACCATTTGATTATTTCAAACCTCTAGGGGCAATATAATGTTCAGAAGAAGTGATTGTGTACACAACTCTGAAATCAGTATATCTGTCGATGATGAGGAACCCTAAGCAATAAGAGGGTATGTCCGTACTATTTTGGCATATTTCGTGGCGCATGAAAGCATTTGTTATATATATATAGTGTCAAAAACGGGTACTGATTACTATTTATGAAGCTGCTAATATTTCTTTTTATATTCTTTTGATAGGAGATGGCATACGGGTTCTAATTACTATTTATCCTCATTGATTTAAAAACAATAGTTTGATTTAAAAGCAATAGTTTGATATACGAGTGAAAGGAACAAACTGAGTTGGGGACTCAGGGGCAACAGATGAAACGTACTTCCACTGCTATGAAGTCCTCAACAACCAGAACAGTTTTGTCTGATTTGTCTAATGCAGCCAAGAGACTTCTAGACCCAGGGGATGAAGCGGCTCATGTCGTACTTGCTAACATTGGATCTATGGAACCTCTCCACCGTTCTGGAGACCATATCAAGGCTAATCAACCTAACTCTGGAGAGTTGGTAGCATCTGAGGATAATGTGACTGAAGTTTCCGGAATTAATCCGCTATTTGAGGTGTACCAGTGATAGGGCGGAGAATTTGCCAGAGGGCGTATTGTGTTTCTGGAAGTAAGAAGCGTTGTTTATGAAGGTTGTAGTTTTATTTAGAGTAAAACGTTGCATGATGTAATAAGTTTCTAGTGAAAAAAAAAAAAAATGATGCTCTGTCTCTTAGGGTTACTTTCTTTTCTTTCTGATACTTGATTTGATACATATGGCTTGAGTGTATAAATGGGGTTATTCTGATGTAGGGAGGCTTCAATAGAGAGCTACATACGTGGCAACATCTGGACCACACAGTTTCATCCTCAATAGGGAATTGCATATGTGGCATGAAACTGTGTGGTCCAGATGTTGCCACGTATGCACCTCTCTATTGAAGGCTCCCTGCATCAGAATAACCCGTATAAATGGGCCTCTTTGTTTTCTCTGTTTGTCTTATCACAAGGGCCACCGTGTCATTCGGGTTTATTTTATTATCTTTTACCGAAATTTGCCAATCACAGCCCTTGTAAGATGGATATATTTGATTTTTTAGCTCCTATTTTGGTCTTGTTCATGTTCCGAATTTCAAGAGCCGTGCATGCCTGCTAGTATTTTGAACCCAGCCTTAAACTTGCTTGCAATCTGTCTGTGCTGTGTTAACTGCCTATTTGCTCTTCATCAGTTTCAAAGTCTGTTTCATGGCAGGGGCGGACCCAGCCTTATAGGGGTGGGGTGTATGGACCCCACTCAAATTTCCGGACGAAGTTATTAATATACTCTTCTAGTAACATTAAAGCTGTGTATGTATATTATTTCAGATAATAATCCAATGTAATTATCCATTTAGCTCAACTGGTTATAAGCTTTGTTATATTTCTTTAGCTCATAGGTTTGAATCTTAGCTCTTGAGTTTATTTTTTCAATTTTTTTTTTATTTAGCCCCCACTGGAAAAATTTCTAGGGTCCGCCATTATTTCATGGTATGCTACATGGTTTAAAGCACATACAATGATAAAAGTTTTCCCAATCTCAAATTACCTCAAAAGTATCGAAAAATTCCGAGTTGGCACTATATTTACATTCATACCCATATCCATAGCTACAATGTTTTTTAAAATACACTCTACTTTACAACAAAAGTACCTTAAAATATAGTGCCAAAAAGTAGGAAAAAGAATGGGATAAAAATATTATAATAATACGAGAGAGAATGGAGAATGCGGATCAGATAGTGAACAGACCTATCGCCATAATCCCTTCAAAGTAACTTGCATGGTGGATATTAAAGGCACTGTGATGTAATAAAAAAAACACCGATGGCAATTCTGACAAAAGTAACATAAAAATAATATTATCAACATGAATTAAAATGCCATCGTGAGTGCTCTTAAATTTGCAATCTGTTTATCAGCTCTGTTCGGCCAAATCCACCACCACCATCAGCACCAATTTCACCACCAAAAACATCATCAAAGCCTGATGTCCTTGCAATTTCCAAGATAACGTACGCTAATTTGAAATTCCCCTTATTTATTTCGTACGTGATTTTGTAATATTCCGATTTTCGGGAAAGGACAGACGTGTCTTTTTGCGAAGACGAAATATTAGGTTCGGTTTCCTTTTATTCGGAGTTAATTAGTTTGGGACGTTTTATATATAATTTCGAGTTTTATATATATAATTAAAAGAAAAATTCATTGTTAGTGATCAAGGGCAATTAAGGAAAAGATTGACCCCTTTTTAATGTTTAGACCTAGCCTAAAAATCAGAAATTCAGTCTAACAATTCCTCCCCTTAAGCGATTGAGAGAAAGAGAGAGGAGAGGCTAGAAAGTTCTTCACTTTTGCTAAGGGAAGGTTGATCGTTTTCAGAACGGATTCAAGAATTGGACTCGGCGTAAAGAGCACAGCATTTTGGCATCAGTTTTGTGGGATTGTAGCGGATTTTCGGAGCAGTTTTGACCAGTTTTGGGGCTGCAAAAAGGTAAGAGAAACAGTCCTATGAATTCCATCATTAGCTGTAAGGAATAGATCATGTTTTAAGACGTCTTGGTGTTAGAAACATGAATCTTTGTTTTGGTTAATGACTATAATTGTTATAGTACGTTTAGATGGGGATTTTGTGTTGTTGTGTTGATTATTTGCTGGTTTTGTGTTGAATTACGATCTGGAAATCGCATGGTGATGAAGTTAGGGTTTAGGTCGAACCCAGGTGAACGAGCGTCCGGTATTCTGGACGAGCGTCCAGCCTAGGTTCCACCTTGGACGAGCGTCTGGTTGTATTGGACGGGCGTCTAAGGTGCTATTTTACATTCAGGATTGAACTGTTTTGGGTGGACGAGCGTCCACTATTTTGGACGGGCGTCCAGTAAGCTTGAACGGGCGTCCAAGTCTTTAAACGGGCGTCCAGTTCTGTACTGCCTCCTTTCTATTGTTAATTGTTGTTTAGCCATATATATACATGCTTTACTTACCTAAAATCTATAATTATGATATGTTAAACATGGTATAACTTAGACAAGCCTGAATTGAGCTTCTGATTCGTTCAGTTAAAACACCGAATGTACTCTTAAAGGGAGTTGAAGTTCGGATCCGTCGGAAGAACATGATAGGTTTGTGCTTTGATGAATTAGCATTCATCAATGTCTGTGTATGTGCTAGGACTTGTCCGTGTCTAGTGGTCTAGGAAGAGAGTAGTATGTGTGAGGAGATTATTTGAAAATACTTAGGCTGGCTAGTTAATAACTTAATAAACAACGTATGTGACTAGTAAAAGATTAAACAACATGTCTCTCTTGGCTAGGCACCAGGCTAAATCGCGATGCATGTGCTACCTCTAAAGGTGGAAGAACTTTGTAGGTCAAAAGGCCCTAAGTACGGAGGGACTCCGCTGAGGTGTGCGTGCTATCGGAGTCTACCTTTTCTAGACTTCGTGGGTATTGGTGTGATCCACTAATATGTTGCAAAAGAGTGTTCCCAAGGTAGCAGAACTCAGTAGGTCAAAGACCCTAAGTACAGAGGGACTCTGCTGAGGGGATGCGCGTAGTGCCCTTGAGTGCGGTTGTAACATAGATAGGTTAAGTTAGAAACAGTTAGTCACAACGTGTTGATGAGCATGAAGTGAACCCTAGATGGAGTTGGTCTCATTTAATCAACTAATTAAATAAATGTCTATTCCTTATAACTATGATTGTTTTCATAGCTTCTCTTTCTTTCTAAGTACGTTGTACTTACCTCGAATGCATACTTTTTCTATGTGTTTGGGGACGAGAAGACGAACAGGTTTTCGAGGAAGAGTTTGACGACGACGTTTGACGCCGCTCGTTGAAGAATCAAGATGTTTCTTTTCCGCTTTTCTTTGGTTGTACTTTCCGTACTTTTGAGGTAGAATACCGTTTTTGACGATTTGTCGTAGTTTGTCTTTTGGGATTTTTCGTACTTTTCCAAATGTAATAATTTACATTTCTACCCTTTAGATTTCTTTTCTACTCTTTATTTTTGGGAAAAATTTTATATACCCGAGTTTGCTTCCGTTTGCCTTCATTTTGATACGACGTAGTAGAGGCTTACGTATAAAATGAATTTATATTTATTTTATACGTGCCGAACGTTTCTTTTCCGGATAAGGACTCGGTGTCCGGGAACGGGGCGTTACAGTTGGTATCAGAGAGAAAGCGTTCTTTAGACTTCCTTTCCTTAAGATAAGTTTCTTTAGATCTTTAGTAACGTCTGGTTTTCTTGATCTTTCAGCATGGTAACGACAAGAAGAGGCGTTCGTGGAGCTGAGAGCTCAGGGGTTAGACAAGGGGCAGAGAGCCCAGTGCCCGTAGTAGGGGGCGGATTTGTGAGGCAGAATCCTTCGCCTCGTTTGAGTCTTTCGCCACCACCCCATACAGCCACGCCTACACCACGGTCTCAACAGGATGTGTCACCGAGGCCGCATCAGAATCTGCCACCCCGACCACCGCCAAGATATAACTACATTTATGGAGAGCCTGGACAAGCACCTATTCGTGTCACTGTAGTAGGCGACATTCCACCGATTAGTGCGCCACCACCAGTGACCAATGTGTATCCACCACCATCTAGTGCTTATCCTCCAGTGTATCCTCAGCAGCAGCAGGTCTTTTACCCTCCTCCTGTAGGTCATGTTCCTCAACCTACAGTACCACCTTCACCACGCTTTGACCACCAGCAAGGCGTCGGTCATCTACCCTTTGGTTTTCAGCAGCCTCAACAGCATCAGTTTTATCAGGGGTACTATCCGTATCAGAATGAGCCTCAAGTAATCCCACCTTATCCTCAACATCAGCAGTATCAACCGCATGTATCTTATGGTTACCCTCCAGTTCACCCACCAGTTAGACCGGCTTTTGAGCAAGCACCAACGGTGGATTGGTATACAAGATTGAGGAGAAATCGAGTTGAGAACTTCTTTGGTAATGTGGAGCATTCTAAAGCAGAGGAATGGATAAGAGGATTCGAGAAAGCTTGTAGGAACATACATGTTCCTGAGACAGAGATGGCACAGCTAGCAGTCAGTTTTATGTTGGGATCAGCAGAAGCATGGATTGATGCTGTTCAAAGCAGCAACGGTAAGGTAACGGATTGGGAAGGGTTCAAGACGATGTTTTATAATGAGTACTTCCCGGTTACAGTTCAAGCAGATAAAGCAAGTCAATTCCTGAAGCACAAGCAAGGTAATCATCTGACAGTGTCCCAGTACACTAATAAATTCAATGAGTTAGGAAGGTTCTATCCGGAATTGATGAAAGTGGAAGAGAAAAAGATGGCCCTCTATAAGGATGGGTTGGCCTACGAGATTCAGTCGGGCATGCTAGGATTCACGGCAAGGAATATGGCAGAGTTGATGAATAAAGCCTTGGAAGTCGAAACTTTCAGGAAGAGAGCTACAGTGGTTGTTAATAATAAGAGAAATTTTGGGACAAGTCAAGGCGGTTATAGGGGAGCGCCACAGCAAGCGACCAAGAAGACTACGGCTCCTACATCAGCTAAGGCCCCGAACAGTGCACCACTTTGCCCCAAGTGCAACAGAAATCATACAGGAGAGTGCAGGCAGAGTAGTAACGGTTGTTACGTTTGTGGTGAGCAAGGACACTTTTCTAGAGCGTGTCCAAACAGAGGAAACAAGAGTGGTTCGAGCCAAGGTAGCGGGAGAGGCGGCCCGAGCCGACCGGTTCGAGTTTTTGCAGTGGATGCTAATTTTGTGGAACCAGAGGATGACGTTATTTCGGGTACCATGTTTTGTTTCATTCTTTTGTTAAGATATTTTATAGCGTGATTATTCATGTTGTAACTATATTTAAATAAATGAATATGCATCCTAGGTACGATAATGTTAGAAAACTTAGTGGTCAAGGCTTTGTTTGACACGGGAGCGTCAAATACTTTTGTGTCAACCAAGGTAGCTAAGAAGTTGGATTTACCTTCAGAGCCTTTAAGAAACACTTTGGAGATAACTACGCCGTTAGGGAAAGTAACAAGGGTAACTAGAATGATACCACAAGTGGAAGTTCGAGTCGGACCTTATCGATGTAAGAGCAACTTTACAGTTTTGGACTTTTTGGATTTTGATGTAATCCTCGGAATAGATTGGCTATCCGAGAATTATGTACACTTGGACTGTAAAGAGAAGAAAGTGACTTTTAAAGTACCTGGGAAATCAGACAAGACGTATCAAGGGAATGTATACAAGCCGAGTAAGAAGCAACATCCGATCATATCAGCGGTTAAGGCAGTAAGGGCTTGTCAGAAGGGTTGTGAGGGCTACTTGTTGTATGTAGTGGACGTGGAACAAGTGAAGCCTAAGTTAGAGGAGACTCCCATAGTGAGGGAATACCCTGAGGTATTTCCAGAAGAGTTACCGGGAAACATGCCGGACAGAGAGATAGAGTTTGAGATCCAGTTGATACCAGGAGCGGCACCAGTTGCTAAGGCACCTTACAGAATGGCACCGGCTGAATTAAAGGAGTTGAAAGCTCAACTTAAAGATATGCTTGAAAGGAACATAATTCAGCCCAGTACCTCGCCTTGGGGAGCCCCTGTTTTGTTCGTGAAGAAGAAAGATGGCAGCATGAGAATGTGTATCGACTACAGAGCACCGAACAACCTTACCATCAAGAATAAGTATCCTCTACCAAGAATAGATGACCTGTTTAATCGGTTGCAGGGTAAGAAAGTGTTCTCCAAGATTGACCTGAGGTCCGGATATCATCAACTGAAGGTTAAAATAGCAGATATACCGAAGACGGCTTTCAGTACGAGATATGGACATTATGAGTTCCTTGTTATGCCTTTTGGGCTCACTAATGCTCCATCTGCATTTATGGATTTGATGCAGCGAGTCTTCATGCCGTACTTGGATAAGTTCGTGATAGTGTTCATAGACGATATCCTAGTTTACTCTAAGGACGAGAAAGAACACGAGGAACACTTAAGGATAGTGTTGGACACCCTGAAGAAGAATCAGTTGTACGCAAAGTTTTCCAAGTGTGACTTTTGGTTGGATCGAGTGAGTTTCTTGGGTCATGTAATTTCTGGAGATGGTATTCAAGTTGATCCGGCAAAGATCGAGGCAGTTGAGAATTGGCCTAAACCTACCACAGTTTCAGAAGTAAGAAGTTTTCTTGGGTTGGCTGGTTACTACCGGAAGTTCGTACAAGATTTCTCGAAGATAGCTACTCCACTCACCAGGCTGACACAGAAGAATGTGAAATTTGAATGGACTAATGAGTGTGATAAGGCCTTTCATACCTTGAAGAGTAAGTTGACTACGGCACCAGTGTTAGCAGTTCCGGAGATTTTTGATAACTATGATGTCTACACGGATGCTTCGGGACAGGGTTTGGGTTGTGTGTTGATGCAAGGAGGAAAAGTGATAGCGTATGCATCTAGGCAGTTGAAGGTACATGAGAAGAACTACCCGACACATGATCTAGAGTTGGCAGCGGTAGTTTTTGCCTTAAAGACTTGGAGGCATTACTTATATGGGGTTAAAGCAAGGATCTTCACCGACCATAAGAGTTTAAAGTATTTCTTCACACAAGAGAACCTGAATATGAGACAGAGGAGATGGTTAGAGTTCGTTAAGGACTATGATTTGGACATTCAGTACCATCCGGGTAAAGCGAATGTAGTGGCAGATGCTCTGAGCAGGAAACCAGTGTTTGCAGCTTCCAGTGTTGAGGTAATGGCAGAAAGGTTAGATGGGTTGGAAATCAGAAGCTTTGATCAGATTGAAGACAGACAGTTTGTGGCACCGTTGTTAGCAAGGTCGAGTTGATGGATGATATTCGGGGAAAGCAAGACGAAGACCCGGTTTTGTTGGATTTGAAGCGTGTTGCTAGGGAGAAGCCTACGGTTGGTTACGTGTTGGATAAGAGTGGAAATCTGTGGTATCGGGATCGTCTATGTGTACCTAATGTTGGCGACTTAAGACAAAGAGTTATGGAAGAAGCACATAGGATAGCTTTTGCGGTTCATCCGGGTGCTACTAAAATGTATAGAGACTTAAAGGAAAGATTTTGGTGGCCCTCGATGAAAGTGGAGATAGCCAAGTTTGTGGCCGAGTGTGATGTATGTCAAAAGGTTAAGGCGGAGCATAGAAGACCCGGTGGGATGCTTAAGCCATTGGATATCCCGGAATGGAAATGGGATAAGATCACAATGGACTTCATCACCGGATTACCTAAGACAAGAGGCGGACACGACGCAATTTGGGTAATCGTAGACAGATTGACCAAATCTGCCCATTTCTTACCGTACAAGGTCGACATGCCATTAAAGAAGATGACGACACTGTATCTGGACAATATAGTGAAGCTACATGGAGTTCCAATCTCGATAGTTTCAGACCGTGATTCGAGGTTTGTAAGTCGGTTTTGGAAGAGCTTGCAAGAAGCCTTCGGGACCAAGTTGGATTTGAGCACGGCTTTTCACCCTCAGACAGATGGACAATCTGAGAGGACCATCCAGACACTCGAGGACATGTTGAGAGCTTGTGTTTTGGAGGTAGGCGGATCATGGGATGATTACCTATCGGTAGCGGAGTTTGCCTACAACAACAGTTTCCATGCAAGTATAGGCATGCCGCCGTTTGAAGCGTTGTATGGGAGAAGATGCCGCACGCCACTGTTTTGGGATGAAGTCGGGGAGAGACAGATTACAGGGCCAGAGATGGTTGAACAAGCAAAGGAAAGGGTTCAGTTGGTCAAGAAGAATCAAGGCAGCTCAAGACAGGCAGAAAAGTTGGGCTGATGTTAGAAGAAGACCTCTTGAGTTTGAAGTCGGCGATAGAGTTTACCTACGGGCTTCACCGATGAAGGGAGTGAAACGCTTTGGACAAAAAGGAAAGCTAAGTCCAAGGTATGTTGGACCTTTTGAGATTTTGGAGAGAGTTGGGACGTTAGCTTATAAGCTTCAGTTGTCAGAATCAATGTCGAGAGTCCATAATGTGTTTCACGTTTCGATGTTGAAGAAGTGTCTGATGAAGAATGATGTGGAAACTACGGTTGACCCAGGAATCTTACAAGATAACCTTGCATATGACGAGAGACCAATCAAGATTCTGGACCGGAAAGAAAAGATGATTAAGAGACGGATGATCCCCTTGGTGTTAGTTCAGTGGAGCAATCATTCACCCGAGGAGGCAACTTGGGAAGTGGAAAGCGACATGCTTAGTGAGTTCCAAGAGTTTGGGGATTTACCGGGTATGTTCTAGTTTCGAGGACGAAACTCCTTTTAAGGGGGGGAGAATGTAATATTCCGATTTTCGGGAAAGGGCAGACGTGTCTTTTTGTGAAGACGAAATATTAGGTTCGGTTTCCTTTTATTCGGAGTTAATTAGTTTGAGACGTTTTATATATATAATTTCGAGTTTTATATATATAATTAAAAGAAAAATTCATTGTTAGTGATCAAGGGCAATTAAGGAAAAGATTGACCCCTTTTTAATGTTTAGACCTAGCCTAAAAATCAGAAATTCAGTCTAACAATTCCTCCCCTTAAGCGATTGAGAGAAAGAGAGAGGAGAGGCTAGAAAGTTCTTCACTTTTGCTAAGGGAAGGTTGATCGTTTTCAGAACGGATTCAAGAATTGGACTCGGCGTAAAGAGCACAGCATTTTGGCATCAGTTTTGTGGGATTGTAGCGGATTTTCGGAGCAGTTTTGACCAGTTTTGGGGCTGCAAAAAGGTAAGAGAAACAGTCCTATGAATTCCATCATTAGCTGTAAGGAATAGATCATGTTTTAAGACGTCTTGGTGTTAGAAACATGAATCTTTGTTTTGGTTAATGACTATAATTGTTATAGTACGTTTAGATGGGGATTTTGTGTTGTTGTGTTGATTATTTGCTGGTTTTGTGTTGAATTACGATCTGGAAATCGCATGGTGATGAAGTTAGGGTTTAGGTCGAACCCAGGTGAACGAGCGTCCGGTATTCTGGACGAGCGTCCAGCCTAGGTTCCACCTTGGACGAGCGTCTGGTTGTATTGGACGGGCGTCTAAGGTGCTATTTTACATTCAGGATTGAACTGTTTTGGGTGGACGAGCGTCCACTATTTTGGACGGGCGTCCAGTAAGCTTGAACGGGCGTCCAAGTCTTTAAACGGGCGTCCAGTTATGTACTGCCTCCTTTCTATTGTTAATTGTTGTTTAGCCATATATATACATGCTTTACTTACCTAAAATCTATAATTATGATATGTTAAACATGGTATAACTTAGACAAGCCTGAATTGAGCTTCTGATTCGTTCAGTTAAAACACCGAATGTACTCTTAAAGGGAGTTGAAGTTCGGATCCGTCGGAAGAACATGATAGGTTTGTGCTTTGATGAATTAGCATTCATCAATGTCTGTGTATGTGCTAGGACTTGTCCGTGTCTAGTGGTCTAGGAAGAGAGTAGTATGTGTGAGGGAGATTATTTGAAAATACTTAGGCTGGCTAGTTAATAACTTAATAAACAACGTATGTGACTAGTAAAAGATTAAACAACATGTCTCTCTTGGCTAGGCACCAGGCTAAATCGCGATGCATGTGCTACCTCTGAAGGTGGAAGAACTTCGTAGGTCAAAAAGACCCTAAGTACGGAGGGACTCTGCTGAGGTGTGCGTGCTATCGGAGTCTACCTTTTCTAGACTTCGTGGGTATTGGTGTGATCCACTGATATGTTGCAAAAGAGTGTTCCCAAGGTAGCAGAACTCTGTAGGTCAAAGACCCTAAGTACAGAGGGACTCTGCTGAGGGGATGCGCGTAGTGCCCTTGAGTGCGGTTGTAACATAGATAGGTTAAGTTAGAAACAGTTAGTCACAACGTGTTGATGAGCATGAAGTGAACCCTAGATGGAGTTGGTCTCATTTAATCAACTAATTAAATAAATGTCTATTCGTTATAACTATGATTGTTTTCATAGCTTCTCTTTCTTTCTAAGTACGTTGTACTTACCTCGAATGCATACTTTTTCTATGTGTTTGGGGACGAGAAGACGAACAGGTTTTCGAGGAAGAGTTTGACGACGACGTTTGACGCCGCTCGTTGAAGAATCAAGATGTTTCTTTTCTGCTTTTCTTTGGTTGTACTTTCCATACTTTTGAGGTAGAATACCGTTTTTGACGATTTGTCGTAGTTTGTCTTTTGGGATTTTTCGTACTTTTCCAAATGTAATAATTTACATTTCTACCCTTTAGATTTCTTTTCTACTCTTTATTTTTGGGAAAAAATTTTATATACCCGAGTTTGCTTCCGTTTGCCTTCATTTTGATACGACGTAGTAGAGGCTTACGTATAAAATGAATTTATATTTATTTTATACGTGCCGAACGTTTCTTTTCCGGATAAGGACTCGGTGTCCGGGAACGGGGCGTTACAGATTTGCTCCGGAAATTCGAAGAGATGAACGGGGGGAGGGGGGGGTTGTTACGGGATTATAGCAGTTTTTTGGATGAATTGACCTCGCCACGTACATAAGTGTCTTCCCCATACATAATACATGCGGAAAGTAGAATTCACGGCCGGAAATTGCTTTCTCACCCGGGTGTAGAAAATTCCATGAGATATTGCTGGAATCCGGTGATATTACAAACGGGAAGCCCTATTTGCGTATGTACTATGTCCGGGAAATTGGCTTCGCCCCGTACATAGAGTTTGGTAGTGTTATATACTGAAAAAACAATTTTTCCGGTGATATTAGGCCCGTGAATGCCAAATTCTCGATGTATATGTCCGGAAAACCTAAGAACGGCCCCGTACATAAACAAAGACCTATAATAAAATTCCGGCCCTTAACAGGGCATGAAAAAAATTCCCTTTAGTTATATCTCTTCCTTTAGTTTTGATGTGTATGAAAATTCTGTGACTACAATACATTATCTACTGCTCTCACGTAATAAATCATCCTCATAATTTAATATTAGATTTGTTATTATTTTGGATTAAAGTACGGAAGTAATTATTATTAAATGGAATTTAATGGAGGGAGGTTTTATTGGGAGCATTTATGGGAAGTTATTGGAGAATAAAACTTCCCACGTCATAAGGAAGTTGTCAGAAAGAGTTACCAGACAAAAAGTTCGGTTTTCGTAGCAAAAGAAAAACAGAAAAGCTTAGGAGAGAATTCTCCAAAATTCTCATCAAGTTCTGGTTGAATATCAGAATCAAATTGAGAATCGGAATCAACGGAAGAAGGGGTTCGTTTGATACAAAAAAGTTGAAGAATTAAAAGGTAAACGGTTTAAGGCCTAGTTTTCGTAATCCTTCAAGTTTGATCAAGTTTATGGTTCGTTTTTGGTACAATTCATAGTTCCATTGGTTTAGAAGCTTTTGATCATCAATTAAGCAAAATTTAATTGTGATCAAATGGGTTTTGGTTGAAGATTCAAGAAGTGTTGCAGATTTCTTGGAGCTTTTGCTTGAGAGTTTTCTTTGAACAAGTAAGAGGCTCTTTCTAATGAATAATTATCGCTTTATGATGTTAAGGTTGAGTGTTAGTGTTGTTTTGATGCTAGAAATCATGTTCAATTGTTGTCGGGGAAGGGTGTTGTGCTATGGTGTATTTAAGTTGTGTTTTACAGTTGTTTTGCTGCTATATTTGATGTTGAATATGTTGGGAATGTGTTAGAAATCGTAAAGTGGAGAAAAATTGATGTTTAGGGTGATTTAAGGGTTTTAGCTCGCGCTAAAAGGATGTAGCCTGTGCCAAAACGTAATCAAAACGGGAGAAATTGATACATAGAGCTTTTATCGTGCGCCAAAGAGGTGTAGCATGCGCTAAAAGTGAAACAGAAGGGACAAGATTGATTCAGAGAGTTTTTAGCGCACACATGGATGTTTTAGGGCGCGTGCCAAATGCTAAACATAGTAGGAACATGTTGGACTGTGCATTGTAGCGCGCACCAAAACACTGTTTTTGGCTGTTTTGAGTGTTTTGAGCCCCGAACCTTGTTTTAAATGTTATTTTTTGATCTAATAAACTTAAACGAACATGAACAAGCCATGATTAATCTTCTGATGTGTTTTGTTCCAGCACCGAATGGATTCTTCACAAGAGTTGAAGTTTATGACCGTCGGAAGAGCATGATTGGCTTGTGCTTTGATGAATTAGTATTCATCAATGTCTGTGTATGTGTTAGGATGTTGTGTCTAGTGGTCTTAAGAGAGGGAGTGGAAGGAGTAAGGGAGTATTATTTGAAAACACTTAGGTTACTAGTTAACAATAAATAATAAACGTACTTGTGTAGTTGAAAGACTAAACTTCATGTCATTCTTGGTAAGTCACAAGTTTATATCGTGATGTGTGGACGGTCGGATAAGGTGAGTAACTTTGCTAGTCCAAGGGCACCAGGAGTAAAGGGACCTCACGAATGAACAACTCTGCAGGTTTACAAGACTCCAAGTATGAAAGCACTTCACCGAACGTGTACACTATCAGGGCCAGCCCGTGGCTATTGGTGTGATCCACTTACAAGTTGCCAACGATACTTCGTGGTGAGTAGCACCATGCGTAGTGTCCTTGAATACGGATGTAACAAAGATAAGCTAAGCTATTAACAAGTATGCACGACATGTTGATGATTATGAAGTGAACCCTAGTGTTTGAGTCGGTCTCACAAACACAACATAATAATAATAATAGCCTTTCGTTGTAAAACTTAATTGTTCAATAGCTTCTTCCTCTTTACTAAGTACCATTATACTTACCTCATTTGCATGTTTGTTTTGTATCATTGTGGTGTGCGAAGATGAACAGGTTGGCCCGGTGTATGATGACGACTTTGAGGAGGATATTTGATGCCATGCTTGTTGACTTTATAATCCGTTATTTTCCTTGTTGTATTTCTATTTCAACAATGTTGCACTAGATTATGTTGTACTTCTATTTCCATGTTGCAAGACAAGTTCATTGTACTTTTCCTTTTGAGTCATCATATTTGTAAGACTTTGGAGATTTGTTGTTGTAAGTTAAATTTTCTATCTTTAGTTTGTTTTGTAATCTATTCATAGTAGCAACTATGGTTTTACCCGAGTATTTTTAGCTTCCGTTGCTTTATTTTGATACGACGACGTAGAAGTTTACGTATAATATTGGAGTTATTTAATGTTATACGCGCCGAATTTTTTTCTTCCGGATAAGAGCTCGGTATCCGGAAGCGGTGCGTTACACGTTACGACACACAATACACATTATTTCATGTTGCGTTTTAATGTACCAAGTAACGACAGAGAACAAGACAGCAAGCGAGTGTACCTTTGTTCGCTTCGCTTGGGGGAGTACTATTTCATTGCTATAAATATGGATTATTGAGAATAATAAGACATGTCTTTTGATCTTTCCCCTTCAACTATTCCTGTCAAATAAATCAAATAATTGATAATAAAATAGAATAAAATAGTTAGGGAATTGAAGGGAATTCTCTGAGGAGAAAATGGATTATGGGAGTGGGTGACTTGAACTATTAATTAATCTGTATAGATATATGTCTGCTACATTGCCATTGGCATTTACAACTAACTAGACTTTTACCATCAAAATTAATGACATTTAAGCACTTTCTTAATCTGTGTTAGAAAATCTAAACAGACTTTCATTTTGGGACATAGGTAGTACATCTTAAACTCGGTAATAATGAGCGAAAAATCACTCTATTGTTGATATAAAAATAATTTCTTTAATACATGGTTTATTTTGATCACAAAATAATGAGAATGTGTCATGGTGAAAATCAACTAGCATTATCAGTTATATGTTATGTCGAGAAATATATATTATGTTTTAATAATTACCAGTTATATCACATAATTACAATATAATTTTATTTCTAGTGTCAAGATTAAGTTTTTTAATCTAAGATTGAATTTTGCTAATATAGTAAACGAAACATGGGAGACACCAGATTGAATTTCAAGTTGTATAAATTTCATAAATATATTTTAATTGTTATACGTCATTAATCATGTTACACGAATATTTATAACTATATAATTTTGTTATTAGTTTGAATGGTAAATTTGAATTTGAATTGGGATAATGATGAATAATGACCGTTATATATTTTAATATACAAAAAAGCTTAAACTATAAATTTTAATAAATAATTCTAATTTGTTTCTTATATATGAACTTTATTTTTTCTGATAAAATAAATATAAAAAACAAAGTTAAATATCTACAATACTCATGTAACATGAATTTTATTTGGGTATAAAGGGATATAAGGACTAAGTGTAGATGTTATTAGGCAAATATGACAACTTTGTAAAAGTTTGGTATTAGGACAATCTAGTAAACACTATTGTGAATTCAACACCAGATGAGTAATATAATTTAAGTCGTCCTCTTTCCCGAAACAAAACCCCTAATTCACGGGAGATTTTAGGTGGTCACTCTATTTGGAGTAAAGTGATGGGCTGAGCGATCAGAACCACAAAGTTTATATCATAGATAGTGGTTCTGATCGTTCAACCCATCATTTCACTTCAAATACCCTCACCATGATAAAATTTCTCTTAATTCACGGCATATCAGTTAATGCTAGTAACTATTTTTTTTCCTTCAGTTTTTTGTAAGAACTAACAAAATTTGAAACCTAATTGATTCTACCCATCAAATAAATTCCAATCAGATTCTTTGGATTAAATCGTTCAAAAAATGCATTTGGGTATTTGGTTTGTAGAAAAACCTACCATCATAAAATCATTAGTGAACCTAATATATAATTGACTACTCACGTATTAGGGTTTTAATACATTGTGTACATTATTTACATCATATGCCAGGTTCACTAATGGATTTGAGCTTTATTCTACACCCATTTCAAATGTGATTCACTAAACGTGTATTTATGTGAGTGATCCGCATCATGATAGTTGCAATTATAACTCACACTTTATAATAATTATTTGTTATTACTATCCTGAAATCATCATCATTATTATTATTATTATTATTATTGTTGTTGTTGTTGTTGTTGTTGTTGTCGTCGTCGTCGTCGTCATTATTATTATATTTCTTTAAAGGACTAAATATTAATAGATTTATGAAAAGAAAGAAACAAGTACAACAAGTTTCCCAACCCACCTTCCAAAAATTCTAAACCATCAACTACATAGGAAAAAACGAATCGAATAGAGGATATAGTCCGACTGTTGAACAAAAACGGAAGATCCTCTAAGCCATCAACTAACACAAAGATTAAAAACCTCAAAATTTGTTTATTTTAGGGGTTCAAAATTTGTTTTAAAGAGGATATTTAGATTTTTCCTCTACAAGGACCCATTTTCTTGCCTTTTGTTTTCCTTCGGCTCTTGATTGTGAAGAAGTGTCCATATCATGGTCATATACATCTTTGTAAAATCTTTTGAAAATCTTGATCTTTTCTTTACCTTAACAACCACCAATTCATGCAAAAAGATGATCCAACTGCAAATCTTCAAAAGAATCATATGACCCGTCATCCTTTTTTTTTGAACAGCCAATAATATATTTATATATATAAACGACAAACCCAACAAGAAGCTGGAAATGTCAAAGAGGTTTACAAAAAAAATAACCGAAGAAACCAAACATTGGCAGTCTCCCATCCTTATAAGCGGGAAAACCAAACTTTATACAAAAAGTTTAGACTACAACACCCAACGGATTTGCTTTCCAACATTACCAAGATATCTTCTTCAAGCAAATGGTATGCGAAAGCCACAAAAAAGACATCATTTGCACTTCTCTAAAAATCTTCTCCGGTTCAACGATGGAGGAATTGAAGGCAACTTTGTTTCTGTTGATCCAAATTACCCAAGATGTAATTCCCACAATTACATTCCCCAAGCCAAATTCCAAATAAGTTGATAAGGCCTAAGGTTTTATTTGACACCAGTCCACAAAGGAGCACAAAAATGGTCCAAAAATCTTGCACCACTTAAATTTGACCCATCATCCTATGAAAAACCATCACTGAATATGGTCTCGTTACCCTGATCTTTTTGGACTATCATTGCCATGAAGTTTATCTTTGATATGTTCCTATTTAATGACATTGTACGTGGGAGGAAAGTATTTTTAATGGCCTCCAAATGTGCGTCTGTTATAAAGCATAAATCATTGATTGATACATGTTGCAACCTTTACATCCCGGAAACAATAAAACATGAAAAGCAATCACCAACTTATCGGTTCCAAATACCATCTAGTTAGTGTCCATCTTTTCACGATTTTCCAAATTTTCGGTTATTAAAATCCAATTTATGTAGACACTACATAATCGAAATTCTCAAAGAATTTTAGATCTCAAAAACAAATTTACCAAGTAAATTTTATTTTTATCATGTGAATTTTATGTTCAGATAAAATTTTGTTTCCTTTAATTAATTTAATTTATTATTAATCTAAATTAATTATCGTTTTCATACATGTCTAATTAATGCCAAAATTAATTTTCTACATGTATGCATATGCTAGGAGTGAAATTCATGAACATGATGCATGGCATGGTTATATCACATAAATAATCACATAAGAAAATAAATGCGAAAAATAAACCACTGGGATGGACCGTTGGTACCCCCGTATCTAATCTATAAATTTAAAATTAAATAAATAAATAAACCCTACGTTTAAAGGATTTACTAATCTCTAATTCATCCTGCCGCCACTCTTTATAATAACTTGCTGCTCCGTTTCTTGAACAAAAGAGCTCCCACCCGAGTTGGTTTCACGCCTTTGGCCCAACCGTGGCAGCCCGGCTTTAAATCCTGGCTGCTACAATCTTTCTGAATTTTTTTTTGATAAAAACGCATCAAGGGGGACTCGAACCCTTGACCTACGGTTGCAGTAACACATCTGAACCACTACACCACCATGTTGTTCTTCAACAAAAGCTTCGACTTTCAGTTTTATACAACAGCCCCGCCGAATTGAAATAAATTCTTATCACTAGAAAATTAAATTACAACAAATAAATTACATAATTTTCTATACCCGGAAAAATTTGGGTTAACACATCTGAGCCACTGCGCCACCGTGTTGTTCTTTCATAAAAGCTTCGACTTTAAATTTATACAACAGCCCCGCCGAATTGAAATAAATTCTTATCACTAGGAAATTAAATTACAACAAATAAATTATATAATTTCTTATACCCGGAAAAGTTTAGGTTTATAATAGATCTAACGGTAAACAAGTACCAACCCCAATCAATCTCGTCAGCCATAAGCATTCAACAACGCATATATATAATAAACGTATACAAGATGCAATTTTTATTCAATTCCACTCCTTATTAATTAATTATGCAATCAAGATCACAAAATCGCTTTAACCTGGCTTTGATACCACATGCTGGATATACAGAAACCCGAATCAAGATCCATTCCATAATTGGACGTCAGATCTGATTCACAGCACCGATCGAGACACTCGATCATGCACAACGGAAGCTACGAATTAAATTCGCATGCGATTTTACCACGATTTAATTCACATGATTAATTAATATAACTACAAGAAGGTTGAAGGTTTACCCAACAGAAGAGAAGCCGTGACCTTCCAGATTGTATCTCCAAGCAACAACTGGTGGACGTCGATCCTCGTAGTAGAACCTCCTCGAATATGCTCAAGAAAAACCCTAGGTTTTTCTTCTTCTAATGGCTAGAATAAGAAACTAATTTTTCTTTTCTTTTTATTAAGTGTGGCGCAAATTGTGATGTCTTATTGTGTTGGGAGAAACTCTCTTTATATAGGAAAATAAATAGTCAAGAGAGAGTTATTCTTTTCACAATACAATTACCTATTTGCATAAGGAAAAGATATTAGCCATAAAATAAGAAATAATTCCCATAAAATCAATTTCTCATTTTTTCCATTAATTATCTAACAAATAAATAAATAATTAATTACACATGTGACATAATCTAAGAAAATTTCTTTTCCTAATTCCTTTCACATGTGGCGCCACTTTGCCTTCAATTTTAATAGAAAATGTATTTTCTATTTTATATATTATTTACCAATTAAATAATATTCGCATATTCATTAAATAGACCAACTATTTAATTTATTCTCGAGGTTCCACAAAACGAGAAAACACTCGCGTGTTAGGAGCCAACCCGGGGACCATGGACCTATACCCAGTAGTTACAATAAATTGAATAAAATATTCATCGAACAGAATATTTCTACTAAACTCATTAATTCTGGAATTACGCCACCATAAATCCGAAACTGAACTCTATCAATTATAGATATAACTTATTCTCTAAAAGTCGAGTCAACAAGTGTCCATTGATATAATCATTACATACAGACTAACCCTCCATAGACTATCCGTAATGAAGCGGGAATGTTTCCGTAAACCTTTTTCATTACATCTTATCCTTATTTACCATTAACCCAATAGTGATCAATTAGTTCATAACCAATATGAACTCGGCCGATCGATCAGTTTCTAGGATCAACAAATAAGGGGATTGTCTTTCTACTTCCCGCAAGAAGGAATGGATCCATATCTGTGAGACACACACTCCTCACTCATTCCAGAATAGTGCCAACGTGAAAGTGATTCGGACCGCGCCTCTTAGCAATCCTTAACGAACACATCAAATCCTATCTTGAAACAAGCAGGCGTCTGCAATCACTTCAGGATTAAGGTTAATCCATATATGATCATCTTGTGATTTAATGAGATTTCTCAATTACGGAATTATGAGAAATGCAGATTAAATCGGTCCAGTCCTATAGGACTGCATCATATATAAATGCCCCACATAGATAACCAATATCGACGGTCCAGATAAGACGGTCACACCTTAAAGTGTTCTGGGTGCATTAATGGTGGTTTAATCAATAGACTCCATACTTTGATTAAGTTCACCACGGACTACTAGTTCAAGTGTATCACCATAAACTTAATGCTCAAGTGTGACACACACTAAGTTATATGGCTACATATGATACGACTTAGGGTTTTCAGTAGTGTATTACTTATAAGCACGAAGCAAATAATAAGATGAGAATAAATCTGTCATTTATTAATTATAAAAACAATTACATAAATTGTCTTTCGGGCGGTACTTTCAACAGAACTTTTGTTTGAATCGCCGTTCTCAAAGCAGACCGAGAACTATTCCCAACCAGCAAAGTTTAAGGTGCCCAAATTGGAACCGTATGATGGTACTAAAGATCCACAAGATCATCTCTTCAAGTTCATAACACATATGAACCTTGATTGTGCTCCAGAAGAGATAAAGTGCAAGGCCTTTCCAGCCTTACTCACAGGCAGGGCCCGTGAGTCGTTTAGGAATTTGCCACCAAGGTCGATCTCCGACTTCGGAGCTCTGGCCAAGAAATTTCTGCAAGCTTTTATCACGGCCAAACCATTCTAGAGGTCCGCAACTTATTTTCTCACCATATAACAAAAGAGGGAAGAAATGGTGTTGCAATATCTCAAAGATTTAATGAAGTGTCCAGGAATGTCCAGGATGCTAAGGAGTGCATGGACTACAGGAAGGTAGATTATACGCTAAGTTAAATAGTAAGCTTCCTAGATCTATGGAAGAGTGCATGAAGCAGGCCTACAAGCATTGTCAGGGAGAAGAGGCAAATAGGCTGCATAGGGATTTAGAAAGAGGTGAATCCAAGAAAGATAATACAGAGGTGAAGTCTGATAAGAAGTGAAAGCTGGACTGGGATCGTATAACAGCGCCGATTTAAGATCGGCTCGGAAAGAAGGGAGCCCTACAAGAAAATGAATTTATCCCTTTGAATAGGTCACGCGAGCAGGTTCTCACGGTGATGGAAATGAAAGGGTTAGCACGAGTTCCACCCCCCATGAGAGGGCCTCACAAAAAAAGAGACCCCAGTAAGTACTGTAAGTATCATAAAGACATTGGTCAAGATTCGGAGCACTGCTGAGATTTGCAGAGAGATATAGATGCTACAGTTATAGAAGGAAAGTTGGACAAGGTCATAGATCGATCCCATAACTGAGAGCCCCGTGGATGAAGAGAGTTCAAATGAAGAAACTACAATCAAGATCATGATCGGCGAGATGAGCCTAGACGAAGAAGGGATCAGTCACCTGATCCAGATATTCAGATGGACAACCATCCAGTCAACACAATCAATACGATTTCTGGTGGTCCAAACAACACCACCCGAACTAAAGATAAGGGAAGTAGCATGCCTGCTACCCCATCTGACTCAAACAAAAGGCAAAGGCTCTCTAGAGAGGTAACCTATGGTCCAAAGGACTTCCCTCTTTAGTGATTAACAATGAAGGATTGGTGATTGATGCTGTAATATATAAGAACTTGGTCAAGTGTATATGCATGGATACAGGAAGTACTTTCAATGTATTGTATTACAATGTGTTTCAATCTATGAAGATGAGGGATTCTGAGCTGACACCTGTCTTAGCTCCTCTATTCGGATTTGCTAGACCACTTGTGCACCCTGTAGGTAAGATCAGATTACCTACTACTTTTGGAAAGGAATTCAGGGGCAGGACCCTTATTGTCAACTATGTGGTCGTCAATGAGCCATCGGCATACAATGTCATCATGGGAAGACCTGCCTTGATCGACCTCCGAGCTATGATCTCTACAGCTCACATCAGCATGAAGTTCCCTTCTAGGGATGGATCTATGGAAATTAAGGGTGACGTGGAAGCGGCTAGGAGTTGCTACACGGCCACTGTCAATAGAAAAATGACGGTGCAACATGTTCTTGTGGAAGAACTACTCCTAGAAGACGTGGAATGTTGGTCCTCAGTAGATAAAGTTGAAGCTGTTAGTCTTTGGGATGAACAAAAAGATCTCACCGTCAACATCGGTTCTTGGATCCTATTAGAACAAGAAAACCGTAATTAGTATATTAAAGGTTTCATGGACGTCTTTGCATGGAAGACTGAGGATATGTTAGGTCTGTCTCCCGACCTGGCCTTGCATATGTTGAATGTTGATCCAAACAGGAGGCCTATTTGGCAAAAGAAGAGACATTCGCCCAAGAGAGAATGTTGGCGATAGAAAAGGAAGTGGCAAAGTTACTCCAAGCGAACATTATCAGGGACGTTGTTTATCCGGACTGGCTGGCTAACCTAGTTATAGTCAAGAAGCCAGATGGAAGTTGGTGCATGTGCGTAGATTTTACAGACCTGAATAAAGCATGCCCAAAGGATTGCTATCCTCTACCAAAGATTAACAGGTTAGTTGACTCAACTGTTGGTTTCGAAGTATTTGCATTCTTAGATGCCTACAATGGATACCATCAAATCGCAATGGACCCTGAGGATGCAGAAAAAACTTCTTTTATAACGGAGTTCGGCACTTACTGCTGCATTACCATGCCATTTGGCATTGAGAACGCTGAAGCAACGTATCAGAGAGCTGTGAACAATATCTTCAGTAAACATATCAGCAAATGTATGGTGGTTTATGTGGATGGCCTCCTAATCGAGCATGTCTCTTGAGCAGTAACTAATCGATGTTCAAGAGGTGTTCAGCATGCTAAGGCAAACGGAGATGAAGCTTAACCCAAAGAAATGTACATTTAGAGTCGGATCGGGTAAGTTTTTAGGCTACATTATCTCGAAGGAAGGAATCAAATATAATCTAGATAAAAATGATGCACTAAGGACTATGCCACCTCCAAAAAGTATCAAAGAAGTTCAGCGATTGACAGGGCGCATGGCCGCTCTGAACAGATTCCTATCTAGGTTGGCATAGTGTACCTTACCATTTTTTATGATTTGAAGATCGGCCAGTCCATTTCAGTGGGACGAGGAAAGTCAGAAGGCTTTTGATGATCTGAAAAGTTACGTAACCGAGCTGCCAACTTTGACATCTCTTTGGGAAGGGGAAACCTTATTGATATACTTGGCAGTTTGCGAGGAAGCGGTTAACAAAGTTCTGGTCAGGGATCAGGACAATGCCCAAAAGCCGGTCTTTCATGTAATCAAGGCTCTTTATGGGCCCGAGGTCAGATACACAAATGCAGAGAAAACAACATTGGCCTTAGTACACACTTCAAGGAAGCGAAGGCTGCACTTTCAATCTCATCCAATAGTTGTGGTGACCGACCAGCCACTTCGACAGATATTGGCGTGACCTGATACTTCTGGCAGATTAGCAAAATGGGTAGTAGAGTTGGCAGAGTATGATTTGGACTCCGCCCCCAAACTACGATAAAAGCTCAAGCCTTGTCGAACTTTTTAGCCGAAGGTAACACGATGACCATCGAGCAGGATCAGTCGAGCAGCCGAGCTGAACTATGGATGTTGTATGTCAATGGAGCCAACAAAGAAAGGGAAGGGGCTGGTCTCCTGCTCATCAGTCCAAATGTGGATGTGTTCCCCTATGCCTTGTGTTTTCAGTTCCAAGCTACGAATAACGAAGCAGAGTATGAAGCACTGATTACTGGGCTCAGGTTAGCAATAAAACTCGGAGCAAAGAATTTGCAAGTTTTTAGTGACTCTCTGCTCTTGGTAAATCATGTTAAGGGGGAGTATGAGGCAAAGGAAGAACCTATGACGAAATACTTGGCTGTGGCCCAATCGCTACTACAAAATTTCCAAAATGTACAGATTGAACATATCTCTCGATCACAGAACAAGAGAGCCGATGCACTCTCAAAGTTAGCGTCTAATTTTCTATCAGATAAGAAGGTGCTAGTGGATCAACTAGCAGAGTGCAGTTATGATCAGAAAACTGGTTAGCCAATTACTCAGAAAAATACTTGGATGGATCCGATTGTTTCCTATTTGAAGGATGGAATCCTTCCTGTAGATAAGTCTCAAGCCCAAAGGCTGAAGCTCTTGGCAAGCAATTACTCACTTTTTAACGAAGTTCTTTATAGACGGTCTTTTATAGCCCCATGGCTCAGATGTGCCTCAGAAGATGAAGAAAACTATCTCCTTTGAGAAATTCACCTAGGAATTTTTGGAAACCATGCTGGAGCTCGGACTCTGGCCAGGAAATGCCGTCTGTTTGGATATTATTGGCTGACCATGCTACGAGACATAATTGAACTCGTGTAGAAATGCAGATCGTGCTAGGTGCACGATAATCTGTCTCATCAGGCTTCCCAGATGATGGTTCTGATCGTATCTTCAAGGCTATTCGATCAGTGGGGTGTAGATTTAATTGGACCACTTCCCCGAGCTCTAGGAAATCTCAAGTTTCTGGTCATGGCAGTCGATTATTTCACCAAGTGGGTAGAAGTAGAGGCTCTAACCACAAACACCGCTATACAAAAATTTCTTTGGAAGAACATAGTATGTAGATATAGCATTCTTAAATCTCTGATCTCCGACAACGGAACATAGTTTGAAGTTAGAACGGTCCGAGCTTGGTGTGATGAGCTGGGCATTACACATCATTTCACATCTGTTGGTCATCCGCAGGCAAACAGACAAGTTGAACAAACTAACAGGCAAATCAAATAGGCCTAAAGAAAAGGCTTCAAGAAGAGGGAGAAAATTGCAAAAGGAACACCATTCTCCTTAGCCTATGGAAGTGAAGCCTTTTCTCCCTCTTCTTGAAGCCTTTTCTCCTTATCATATCGTGGGAGAAAATTGCATCTACCCAACATATCGTGGGCCTAAAGAAATTGCATCTACCCAACATATCATGGCATACAGAACTACGTCGAACACAGCCCCAGGAGAAACACCTTTCTCCTTAGCCTATGGAAGTGAAGCGGTCAGTCCAGCCGAGATCGGTCTCCCCTCACCTCGGTTAGAACTTTATACAGAGGCAGATCGGGACACTGAACTCAGACACTCCAAAGTTGATCTAGAGGAAGCAAAAGATGTGGCCCTCATCAGAATGGCCAAGTACAAGCAAAGGATTTCTCAATACTATAACACCAAAGTAAAACACTCATACTTCAGAGAAAGAGAGCATACCGGCTAGCTGATTCTTATGGCAAGACCGTACCACGCAGCTGGAACGCCAACAACTTGCACAGATTTTATGTCTAGGACAGGTTCTAGACTTATATCATTTCTTATTTTCAAGTTCAATTCTCTATTCAATAAGGTGTAATCAAAACATCAAAGTATTTCAATAAAGTTTGTTTTTCATTATACATATGTGTGGTTTACTTAAGTTTGCAGGACAAATTAATAGTCTATAAATTGGACTTCAACTGAGATCTACAGGTCAAACTCAGCGTATTAGTAAAATGTGAATTCTTTAAGTCTGCATGATAGACATTTCTGAGCTGAGCTCTGCAGGTCAGAATCAGCGCATTTGCAAAAGGCATATTCTCTAAATCTGCAGGACAGACATTTTCGAACTGAGCTCTGTAGGTTAGACTCAACGCATTTGAAAAAGGCAAATTCTCTAAGTCTGTAGGACAGACATTTCTAAACTGGGCTCTGCAGGTCAATCTCAACGCACTTGCAAAAGGAAAATCCTCTAATTCTGCAGGACAGACATTCCGAGTTGAGCTCTGCAGGTCAGACTCATGGTGCTTGGATCGACCAGGTCACAAACTAAAGGCAAGAGTCCAAGCGGGAAGCAAAAATAAGGATGCCATCCAAAAACCAAAGGTTAATACATGACTTACATGTGGGGCAGAAATAATATACCCCACCATATCATCAATGTACTCCATGTAAGTACTTAAAATAAACTAAAGTAAAGAAGCTTAGCTAAATTTCATATATATTGCATAATAGTTGCACAAGTTACAATTTTGTGTTTTTCAAAACAAAACAACAAAGCTCAAAAGTCTAAAAGAGTCTAATCTAAGCATCAGAAGTTGGCACTTGATTCAGCTCCATCGTAGTCGGAGGAACTGAGGAAGAGGGATCAGACTCAAGGCTTTCTTAAGAGCAGCCTGACGAGTGTATTTGGTGGCAATGTCCACCCTATCTTTGAACTCCTTTAAACGGTCATCGTAAACCTGACCGGAGTCTGGCTTGTGCATACCTTTGTGAGGAAGATCATCAACAACCAGTCCAGCAAACTATATTTTGGTCTCATCAACACCCAGGGTGTAACCGTGCCACATGACAGGGGTTAGAAGCTCCTTTAGAGCTCTGGCTAGTTGAGTTGAGTTCCTATACTCCTGAACTGCTTGAGCAAGTCGACCTGGAATTGCAGCTTTAAGCTTGCCCTTTTCAGCTCGGAGCTTGGTCAATGCCTGCTCTAGCTCAGCTGTCACACCACTATACTTATCCACTATGGCTTGAAGTTCAGCAGCATACTGGTAATGGATCTTTTGCAACTCAGCTTCTTGGGTTTGCAGTTGCTCCTTCAGAGCCTTAATCTCCTCATCATTGGACTTTGCTGAGTCCTTATGCCTCCGCCTACTAGCACACAGTTCAACAATCATTTTCCTCATCGTCTCCTTGGTGCCTGAGGCTCTAGTCAGCCTCTTCAGCATCTCTTTACCGATTCGGGTTCCCTGTGACAACAACATGTCTAATATAAGTAACGCCATCAGAATGAAAAGGCAGAATAGCGGTAAAGGTAAAAACTTACAGCAGCAGCTAGCTCTTTGTCAGTCATCTCAGACAACTGCTCCTGATCAGCAGGAGCCTCCTCTTCCAAGTTCAAAAAATCTTGGTGTTCTTTAGATAGAGTAACAAACCTACCCCTTTTGTTTGGCCTGCCTTCCTGAGCAGCCACCACTGGCCTAGATCGGCCCCTAAGCTGGAGATGGCGTTCTCCATCCTCCTCTGGGTCAGACCCATCTAAATCCATGAAGTAAACTTCTTCTCGAACAAGGTGTGAGGAAGGTGAGACCAGAGCATCATCTGACTGTCCAGCTAAGGCCTGGACCTTAGAAGTACTCAGGAGGGTGCCCGCAGCTCAGGCAGGTGGAGGTTTTACACTCGTAGTTCTTTCAGATTCCTGACTCTGGTCAGGCTGACCACCACCCTCCACCTCTTTTTCGATAGCATCCGTGAATATCTTAGCAAAGTCAGCCACTGCAAAAGAACAGAACAAAGCATGGTTAGGACATGCAAAATCTTCAAATGATAAAGACATCAAAATAAAAGAAAGTTCCTACAAGTCTTGTAGTCTTCATCACTAAGGACCCGATAGGGGTCAGGACTATCAAGGGATAACTGAGCAGCATCGATCAGCTCAGAAAAATACTTCTTAATTCTAGAAAGATACTTAAATCATGGATACCTCTTAGCTTCCTAGATCGGCCTCTACCTCAGGACGGATGAAAAAGAACCGGTGTTTCTAATCTTTGATCGAGGATTCCCCTTCTGAAAGGATGGGAACGCCTCTTCGAGAATCGGCCCATCGTGGAAAGTAATACCACCCGGGCATGTCTCTTACCTGTTTACACTGGTAGAAAGTCCGGAACAGCTTCACCGAAAACTTCACGTTGAAGCATCAACACCAAATGGCAAATCCTATAATGGCTCTCACACCATTAGGAAGTATCTGGGTAGTTCCTAGCTCGTAGTGCCTGAGCATAGCCAAAAAGGCAAGAAAGAAGGGAACCCTGAGAACACAGTCAAATTGATCCTTGCATACAGTGCAGTATCCCTCTGGAGGTTGAGAGGCATAGGTACCAACAATAGGGAGCTGGGGGCGTACAATCCTAGATTCACATTATACCTATCACAGAGTGAGATCATGTCACCATGGGTCAATGTGATATCTATACCATGGCAACCCATGACTGCCCTCATCGCCATATGTGCTTTCAGTGATAATACGAATTTAGAAGTTCCTGAGGAAGAGCTAGGTAGAGAAGATGAAGGAGCAAAACGGGGGGCTAAAATAAGGTGCTCTAGTGCTCCACTGTTTATCAATGGCGGAGACGCCGGATTATGCGAATGAACCGTAAAATCAAAACTCTCACTCTCCGATTCAGACTCAGACGTGAACAATTTTTCTACAAAATTACAAGTAAGAGTTGATGCCCTCATCAACAAAGTGAAAAATTAAACAGAAATAGCAGGTGCTTACTTGTAATAGTGAAGGTTCAGAAGAGGAAGAACAAGCGACAAAATGACTTCAAATCTTCGGTTTAATAGAAAGAAACGGCAAACGTGAGAAGACAGGTGATACGATGGGGTTATACCCCTTAAACACGATCTCGGGACACATGCCCATTTTGAAAATGTAGACAGAATCGCCTCATTTCTTGGGACCATTATGACAGCGTCATAACGGTAATTCTGCCACGTGGCAGAGCAAGTCCTTATAAAACTTCACAAATTTACGCGACAAGAGCTGAACTCCCCAGTGTTAGATCTGTGTAGATCAGCGGAGCTCGGACAAATCTAGAGGGCTTATGACGGAGGTCGGACTAAGCTCCTGCCATGTGTAATCCGTAGAATGGCTAAGTAATAAATGAAGAGAGAGGCAACAGAAATAAACGCCAGGAGCCTTATGCCTAACTGCTGAGCAGACCTAAACCCCAGGTGGGAGGTCTGGTCTGTCCTTCCAAACAGACCACCGCAGGTCGGCTCGGTCATAATGGAGGTCAGGTGATGAAACGCATGTCAAGACGGCCTACGGAGCTCGACACAGGTCGGCTAGAGCTTTCCTTATCTGATATTTAAACGTGTTCCTATTTTATAGGATAAATATGGGAAGTGTCCTCATTCATTAAGGCTATGTTCCTGTATTTTAAATATATGCGAGATTATCTCCTACAATTACGGGATTTACATAAGATAATCCTTAACGAATACGAAACCGAGTCCTTGAAGGACACGGCACAAGCTTGCCTAGGGCATAAGGACCTCTATATAAATGATCCCAAGAACTATGAATGGACTTGATTCCTGATTCATCAACAGGATACGTAGGCAACTTGGGACCCAGGCTCAGTCAAAAAACACTAAAAACACCATCCCTCTGTCAAATTGTTCTTGAATTAATTTCCATAAAAGTAAGTATGGCCCGTATTATATATAGGACGGTATATTCTAGGAGCCCAAACTATGTGATTGCAAATCCAAGAAAGAATTTGATCTCTGGACAACATCCCATGCAATAGTCAAGAATTATTAGCGGTATCGAGCCGGAATGGGAACATCGTCAGCTGGGATTAAAGAAAAGTCTTCAACTTGCACAATCAAATTGCAACTCCGTAAATATTAGGGCACTCTTATCAGAGGCCCTAAATTTTATCCCTAAAATAATATAAAATAATACATATCTCTATTTTACAACATCTCAATTCAAAAACCTCCACAACAGCTAACTATCCCTATCCCTATAACATTTCAAATAAAATTAAATAATACATATTCTACCTCACAACCCTATTCATACACACTAAATATTTATTATTTCACTCCAGCAGCATCCCTATCCCTATCCCTATAATTTTTAATAATTAAATATGTTTAGGGACATGAATAGTGCATTCCCACAAGTAGGGATGCACTGTTCATATCCCTAAAAATAAATAGGGATAGAGACTCTGCTGTGGAAGCTATTTTGGGGTAAACTCTATTTTTTATCTTCATTTTAGAGATAGAGTACCATATAGGGTTTCTGCTACTAGTGCCCTTATGCATGAACAAAAGAAAGGTTGAATAGTCAAACCTAATAAGGGCAAGTTGTAATTTAAAGGTTATGAACACCAAAGATATATCACTACAAGAAAACTTTAAATTTATGGCGTGCTTTAATGCACCTTGTAAATGTTTACATTTTATGGCGTCCAAATAATGCATGCCGTGATTCTGCGTATTAACATTCTGTAGTTCACCTAAGCAAGACCTTACTTTGAGATGATTATGTAAATCATTTTTTATTGTCATTATTGGTGCTTACATATCTCTAGAACATATTGAGCTTGTGATTCTGTTTTATGTGTTGTCAACATATGATGTTTGTATGAAAACATTGCAAGTAAACATGGATTTGTTATTGCTTGAAACAAGGTTGAACACTTTGTTGATTCTTGCCCTTCAAATAGCTACTCACACATTAACGTTGTTTTACTTCTGATGATTGGTCTGCTTACTTTACTTCTGTTTTCTACCCATTCAAAACAGGTGGTTGCAGAGAAGATAACTGGACATGCCCAAGTTGTAACAATGTTAATTTCTCTCTTAGAACAACATGCAATATGCTTAATAGAAATTGCCCCATATACATTGTTCAAATCAAGCTCATAGAACCAAGGAATACGCATGGAGCTAACTATCTATAAATAAGACTTGCTCCTATATGGCTCTTTTTAGTAAGTTTATGTGTAACATCCTCCGTTAAAGCAATGATTGCCAGTGTTTGTATTATGAGCTGTTTTTGGTTGAACTAAACTTATATCATTTTGTCAAAGCTGAAAATGAACAAAAGTAAATTCTTGCCATTATGTGATTTGAGACGTTCCTTTAACTCAATCTTGTTCCTTTGCAGGCACCACCAAGTTACTCATCGTCGAATGCCTATGTAGGACTTGGTGCACCACCAGCGATGTATGTGGGTGCCCATCCTTATGGTAATTCTATGTTCAACGGAACTTCAATGCCTGCTTATGATGTTCCATTTGCTGGAGATTCAGCATATCAATACAACTATGGCAGCCGCCATTCTGGAGGCAGTCCATATCGATCCCTGCGAATGTCCTCTCCGGCTCCTTATCCTGGCGGGTACTGTTAGATGTAATATCGTCGGATCAATCATAGATTGACCCGATTACGCAGCGGAATGCATCAGATCTAGATCAAAACGAAACAAAGAACATAAATTAAAGATCTAAACCTACAAGGGGGTTTAGGAGCCAACCTTTTTATAAAGCTTAACTCCAAGAACAAAAAGGCCTCCAAGAACACGTGATTGAGCAGCCACAGCCTTCCAACGTGTGTCTCCCAACAACACTAGGTGGATGTTGTTTCACGCCGCAGGACCTCCTTGATATGCTACCGGAATAATCCCGAAGATTATCCCAACTTGAAACCCTAGTATTATAGCCGAAAATTCCAAGCTATAATACTCTCAAAATGGCGTGAATTGTGATTGTCAAAAGGCTTGGGAGAACTCTCTTTATATAGGAGAGTAATCATTGACTTCCAAGGATTTAATAATTAATACAAAATCAATTATAATAATCCTTTTTCCTTAAAAAGATAAATCTAAAATATTCCTAAAATTAATTAGGATATACAAAAGATTTTCCTTTCCTTAAATTATTTAACACATAAATAATTTAATCGCATGTCTTATTATTTATTGAGAAAACAAATTTCCCAATAATAAATAATATAATTTTCGGCCAAGACTTGGGTAAAACCCTAGTCCACACGAAAATTCCACACTTGGGCCGAGTCCACGAAAAAAAATATATTTTTCATGTATTTAATTATCTAGTCCAACTAAACAGTTAATCCACACATCAAATTAAATAGCCCAATCCACTATTTAATTATAATTGAGGTGAAACGACGAGAAAACAAATTATGCTATTTGGAGCCACGTCGGGGACCATGGATCCATATTCAGTAGCTACAATAAATCGAAAAGAATTATTCATCAGCCAGAATAATTATATCCAACCTATTAATTCCGGGATTACACCACCATAAACCCGAAACTGAACTCTATCGAATATAGATAACGTACACTCAATTTATGAGTCGAAAGCGTCCACTGATATAATCATTACATGATAAATCCCCCATAGACTGTTCACTTCGATTCAGGATATTTCCGTAAACCCTTCTCGAAACATATTATCCTTATTTACCATTAACCCCCTAGTGATCAATTAGTTCATAACTAATATAATATGAACTCGGTCGATCGATCAGTTTCTAGGGTTAACAAATAAGGGAACTGTCTGTCTACTTCCCGAGGGAAGGAATGCATTCCATATCTATGATAGCACAGACTACTCACTCATCCCAAAATAGAGCCAACGAGAAGTGTTGGACCACATACTGCGAAGTGATCCTTACTAACACATCAAACTCTACCCTGGTCTAAGCAGTTGTCTGTGATCACCTCAGGATTGAGATTAATCCAGATATGATCATCTTGTGATTCGATAAGGCTTCTCGATTATGGAATTATATCAAGAACTAAAATCAAATCGGTCCAGCCCTATATGATTATCAGCATATATGGCCCATTAGGTACCCTATTACCGACAGTCCGGATAAGACTGTCACACCTAAAGTGTTCTGGGCGCATCATTAGCAAATTAATCTAGAGACCCGTACTCAGATTAATAAACGCTACGGGCTAAGTTAATTTTTAAGTATATTTCACAAACTCAATCCTCGTGTGTATAGCCATACACTGAGTTATGTGATTACATAATCAATATAGTTAGGGTTTTATGTAGTGTATTAATATTGGCAATAAATGCGAATAAATAAGATGAAATAAATTCTGTCATTTATTTATAGAAAACAATTACAAATTGTCTTTCGGGCATAAATCTAACAATCTCCCACTTGCACGAAAGGCAAGTGGATTAATTGTTTTAGAGCACACCCTATATATATATTACAGCAATACAACTCCCACTTGCTCTAAAGCAAATAAGTCATGTCCCTAATACCAATAGTTTCCAAGTGCCGGTTGAAGACTTCTAACGGCAATGTCTTGGTGAATGGATCACCAGGGTTGTCAGCAGAGGTGATTTTCTTGACGGAAATGTCTCTTCTTTGGACTATCTCTCTGATTAAATGGTACTTTCGCTCAATATGCTTAGACTTGTGGTGACTATGGGGTTCATTCGAATTTGATATTGCCCCATTGTTGTCACAATAGAGAGCGATCGGATCGTTGTGATTTGGAGAGACCCCTAAACCACTCAAGAACTTTTTGAGCCAAACTGCTTCCTTAGCTGCCTCAGAGGCCGCTATGTATTCAGCCTCCATAGTAGAATCAGTCGTGCTGGATTGCTTGACGCTTCTCCAAATGACTGCACCACCACCAATGGTAAACACTGAGCCTGAGGTAGATTTGAAATCATCTCGATCTGACTGGAAGTCAGAGTCAGTGTACCCTTGTACATCCAGGTTTGCACCCGAATATACCAGCATATAATTCCTAGTCCTGTTCAAGTACTTTTAGAGGTTCTTTACTGCAATCCAATGCTCATTGCCTGGATTCGACTAATAACGACTGATGAGTCCAACGCCATAACAGATGTCAGGTCTAGTGCACAGCATAGCGTACATTAGACTACCTACAGCCGAAGCATAAGGCACTCTTTCCATAGCCTCTGTTTCCTCAGGAGTCTGAGGACTCCGAGTCTTAGAGAGATGGACGCCGTGACGAGTTGGTAGGTAACCCTTCTTTGCGTCCGTCATGCTATATCTAGCCATCACCTTATCAATGTAAGTGGCTTGTGAAAGAGCTAACATCTTGTTCTTACGATCCCGTATTAATTGGATCCCGAGAACATAATTCGCCTCTCCCAAATCTTTCATTTGGAATTGGCTGGCCAACCAAATTTTAACATCCGACAACATCCCCTTATCGTTTCCAATTAGGAGAATGTCATCTACGTACAACACTAGAAATGCAACCTTATCCTTAATGACTTTCTTGTATACATAAGGTTCATCAGGATTTTGTTCGAAATCATATGACTTAATGGTTTCATCAAATCTATGATTCCAAGACAGTGATGCTTGCTTCAACCCATAAATGGATCTCAGCAACTTGCACACTTTGTGCTCTTGGCCTTCTTCGATGTATCCTTCTGGTTGCTGCATATAGATTTCCTCGCGAGAAAGCCGTTAAGAAATGCTGTCTTGACAGCCATTTGCCAGATTTCATAATCTAGGCATGCAGCAATAGAAAGAAGGATCCGGATGGATTTAAGCATGGTCACAGGGGAGAAGGTCTCTTCGTATTCTATACCCTCTCTCTGTGTGTAGCCCTTAGCTACAAGCCGTGCTTTAAAGGTTTGGACCTTACCATCAACTCATCGCTTCCTCTTGTAGAGCCACTTGCTCCTTATGGGTTTTACCCCTTCGGGGCAATCTACAAGTTTCCAGACCGAGTAAGAGTACATGGACTCTATCTCTTGACTCATCGCGTCAACTCATAGATCCTTGTCACAATCATCCATGTCCTTGCGAAAGGACACTGGATCATCTTCCACACCATCAGAGACGGCTACGTTCGCCTCTGATTGTCCATACCGATTTGGTGGCTGAACCACTCTCTCAGTACGTCTGGGTGGATTAGGATTATGGGTGACTGTTGCATTCGTAGTGTTGTCTACAGTGACACTAGATGGCACTTGTGGTCTGACCTCGTCAGAAAGTAACTCCTCAAGTACGACTTTACTTGAGGCTTGAAATCTGTCATATACTGATCCTCCAAAAATGTGGCGTGAGTAGAAACTATCACCTTGTTATCTTCCGTATCGTAAAACAGACCTCCACGTGTTCCTCTGGAGTAGCCTACAAACATACATACTTTCGTACGCGTTTGTAGCTTCGATGTCTTGTCATTCAGCACATGTGCAGGACAACCCTAAATGCGAAAGTGACGTATGCTTTCGTGACATCCCTTCCACAGCTCCAAGGGTTTCGTAGTGACAGACTTTGATAGTACTGCATTCAGTATGTAGACCGCTGCTTCTAGAGCATATCCTCAAAAAGATATCGGTAGCGAGGCGTAGCTCATCATTGATCTGACCATGTCAATCAATGTTCTATTTCTCCTTTCAGCAACTCCATTTTGCTGAGGTATCCTAGGCGCAGAACGTTGGGAACAGATCCCATGTTCAAGTAGGTAGTCAGTGAACTCAGTATCAAAGTACTCTCCTCCACGATCAGAGCGAAGGCATTTCAAAGACTTGCCTAACTGACTTTCGGCTTCTGCTTGAAATTCCTTAAACTTGCCAAAAGTCTCGGATTTTCGACGCAGCAGATAAACATATCCGAACCTCGAGTAGTCGTCGATGAAAGTCACAAAATACTCGAATCCTCCTCTAGCTTGTACATTCATCGGACCACAAAGGTCTGAATGTACTAACTCTAGAGGTTCTTTGGCCCTATTCCTTTTTGACGAGAAGGGACGCTTAGTCATTTTTCTTTCCAGGCAAGATTCGCAAACCGGCAACGAGTCAACAGATTATTCCTTTAAGATATTACCCTTAGCCAGTTGTTTGAGTCTTTCCAAGGAAATATGACCTAGTCTAAGGTGCCAAAGATATGTACTATCTTCTTTATGAGAAATTTTCTGCCTTTTAGCAGATTTTTGATGCGCTACTTTAAACATTTCAGTATTTAGCAGGGGAGCGTGCGTTGGTTTAAGGAAATATAATCTGTTTTCTAATACAGTAGTACACAAAGTAAAACCATTCTTTGAAATAGTAAACTCATCATCCATAAAAGAAACAGAGAACAACTGGTCTTTCAAAGCAGAATACAAAATTAAATTTCTTCTAAAATTTGGAATAAAATAAACATTGTCTAACTTCAAAGTTTTATTTCCAAAATGTAACTCAACAGCTCCCACTGCTTTCGTTGAAACTAATGCCCCGGTGCCGACTCTCATAACTTGAGCTCCTTTCTCTAGCTCCTGAAACGAACTAAGGATCTGCAAAGAAGAACATACATGGTTAGTAGCTCCAGTATCCAGTATCCAAATTGGTACATCTTTAGCTACATTGAAAGATTCCAAGACAAGTAATTCAGGATTACCTTTCTTATCTTTCCCATTGCTAGCCTTAACCTTCCCATCCTTTACATCTTTGAGATATACGGGGCAGTGACGACGCCAGTGCCCTATCTCATTACAGTAAAAACACTTGCCCTTGGGCTTGGATGGTGCGTTTGGCTTAGCCTTCTTCTTCATAGGTTTAGGCGCCGGCGTAGTTTGTTTCTTATTCTTTGGCTTACCCTGCTGGTTAGACTTAGACACCTTGGCTACGACCATATTGGCCTCGGCCTTCTTTTCCTGCTCTTGAGTTTTATCTTTCGAAGAAAGACCCTCGAAGAATTGAAGTTCGTTGATCAACTCCGTCATGGAAAGGTGAGCCTTAGACATGACGTAGCTAGTCCTGAACGTTAGGAAATCAGGTGTCAAAGATTCGAGAATCATAGACACTTATGTAGCATCGTCTATAGTCGCACCATGAGTTTCTGCTTCAGTAAAGTAACTAATCATGTTCATCACATGACCAGTAACCGACTGACCCCACCTCATCTTGGCATTGACAGCCTTCCTCACGGCCTCGTGTCTTGCTTGATTAGACGGTTTGCCAAACATGGTGGTTAAATGCTGCAAGATTTCTCGTGCAGTATTAAAACCCTCAATCTTGCTCTGAATGACCTCCGACACTGAGGCTAAGAAGATGCCTCTTGCCTTATTATTCGCCTCTGTCCATTTTTATGTTGATCGCAAATGCGTTTAGGCGGATTTTGAGGGGGAAGAACAGGGCACTCCTCAGTCAAAACAAATTGCGCATTCTCAAATACGAGCACCACGTTTACGTTACTTTTCCACTTAGTAAAATTGTCGCCATTTAGCTTATCATTCAGTAAAGTTTGAATTTGTGAAGACATGTTGCTGTAAATAAAATGACAGAAATTTAATCAAATATACACTACTATATTTTGTATTTTAGGAATAATAAACTATATAAAGTCTATCCTACCATTCCAAGGATTTAACCTCGCATCGTACCGCCGCCTTTAGGGTCGGTGTCAGCACAATGACGGTTAAACTGAGACAATCTCTCCCAATGATTAAGCTTCGAGAATCGAACATCTCACGGGAATCAGACATCCCGGCTCTTAATCATTGATTACCTTCCTTTTTCTAGCCTAGATATTTCAAAAATATCCATAAAGAGTGTGACCTACTATATCAGACCTCAAAGTACGCCCCAAGTATGCCGCCTTTAGGGTCGGATAGTGACCCAACGAGTACCCGAAATCCTATCCTTTCGGAGACCAAGCCTTGAATTTTGATAGGGGTGAACACCATCCTTAGGGGGCCAGAATCAAAGCGGCACGAGGCGTCACCCTTCTCTCACGTGCTTGCATCTATAGTAGAGGCTGTAGGGTTGGATGTCGCCTTGCCCGCTCCCACTAAATAATTTGAAAAAGTGGTGGATTTACTAATTACGGTATCGGCCTTGACAACAAGAAACAATAAATCAAAGTACTCCGAACAGGGTCGGTTAGGTAGGCAAGCCTACTCCGTCTTATTCGTTGGAACATATGTCATAGTTCAGGCCAATCCGGCAAGAGAAGCCCCGTTTAGCCCGAGGGCTTATCGGCTATGCTAAGTCTTATCGAACTGCTGTAACGTACATCACACGTGGAGGGGGGTCGATTGAGCCGAAGCTCAGTTGAACTCGTCCAACCATGGTTAGACCATTTCCGAACCCATGTACTAAGATTCTCCGATTTCTAAATTATCACCCAAAGCGTAATCTCGTTTCTGTTTAAGGTGGGTTCACTGAGAAGCCATCACCGAAAAGCTCAACGATTTATCCAAGTGGGATTCACCGAGAATCCGTCACTAAAATCGTAACGATTGACAAAACCCGGGTCCTCTATTTTTATAATTAGCTACTTATTATTTAACTACCACATATTAAATTAATAAGCATTCATACTAATTATTCGAGTTATACACGTCTATTTTAATTCGAAATTAAAAAACTACGTGTGTGCATTGGAGTGGAATCATGAAGATGCAAGTCATGGCAATTTTCCGGTTTTAAGCACGTAATCTTGATCAAACACAAAATTATACCGAAAAGTAAACACCGAGATGGACCGTTGGTACCCCCGACTAACTATTTTTTAAGCAAAAGTAAAACTTAATCTATGTCTTCGAGTCTTGATGTTCGAATCTTGAACTCGAACCGCCGGATCACGAACCACGAACACCCGAGAGGAGAAAGGCTTTTTAATCAAATAAAACCAATTTATTATAATTAAGTAAAACCTTTTTAATAATATTTTTTTTTCTTTCGGCTGCTTTAAATTATTTCCCAAAAAAATAAAAAAAAAATTATTAACTTTCTGCCAAACGGCAGTCATCTATATAAAAAAATTAGGTTAAAATTTTTTTTACATACAGCCGCATGTTTACCCTAGCCGCAAGCTAGGGTTTTTAATAAAAAAACTTTTGCGGCGGCAGTAAGCGCTGCTACAGGTGTTGCTGCCTATTTAAAAAAAACAGAAGCTGTTGTGACGTTTTTAGCACTGCTAAAGGTGCTGGACAGCCTTAAAAAACAAGGTTTTTAGCCGTTTCTCCTCGTTCATACCTTGGGTTTCGCCTTGATATTCATCTTTTCGAGCCCGGAACATCAAAATTACAATAAAGATGCTACTTTTACATAATTTTCGAAAAAAAAGGACATAAAAAATAAATTAAAAAAATACAATTCATATGCTCAATTGTTACTAAACAAAGGAGCTACAAAATAGATCTACGGGTAAACAATACCAACCCGAATCCATCTCTTCAACCACAACATTCACAAGCATGCATTATGATAAAATTTCAAAATTCATAAAAAACGAAATAAAACATCTAAAACATGCTTTTCCACTCCAAGATCTAAAATTCATATACTTTGATCGTTAGATCAAAGTCTCTCATACCACTTGTTAGATGTAATATCGTCGGATCAATCATAGATTGACCCGATTACGCAGCGGAATGCATCAGATCTAGATCTAAACGAAACAAAGAACATAAATTAAAAATCTAAACCTACAAGGGGGTTTAGGAGCCAACCTTTTTATGGTGCTTAACTCCAAGAACAAAAAGGCCTCCAAAAACACGTCATTGAGCAGCCACAGCCTTCCAACGTGTGTCTCCCAACAACACCAGGTAGATGGTGTTTCGCGTCGCCGGACCTCCTTGATATGCTACCAGAATAATCCCGAAGATTATCCCAACTCGAAACCCTAGTATTATAGCCAAAAATTCCAAGCTATAATACTCTCAAAATGGCGTGAATTGTGATTGTCAAAATGTTTGGGAGAACTCTCTTTATATAGGAGAGTAATCCTTGACCTCCAAGGATTTAATAATTAATACAAAATCAATTATAATAATCATTTTTCCTTAAAAAGATAAATCTAAAATATTCCTAAAATTAATTAGGATATACAAAAGATTTTTCTTTCCTTAAATTATTTAACACGTGAATAATGTAATCACATGTCTTATTATTTATTGAGAAAACAAATTTCCCAATAATAAATAATATAATTTCCGGCCAAGACTTGGGTAAAACCCTAGTCTACACGAAAATTCCACACTTGGGCCGAGTCCACGAAAAAAAAATATATTTTTCATTTATTTAATTATCTAGTCCAACTAAACAATTAATCCACACATCAAATTAAATAGCCCAATCCACTATTTAATTATAATTGAGGTGAAACGACGAGAAAACAAATTATGCTATTTGGAGCCACGTCGGGGACCATGGACCCATATTCAGTAGCTACAATAAATCGAACAAAATTATTCATCAGACAGAATAATTATATCCAACCTATTAATTCCGGGATTACACCACCATAAACCCGAAACTGAACTCTATCGAATATAGATAACTTACACTCAATTTATGAGTCGAAAGCGTCCACTGATATAATTATTACATGATAAATCCTTCATAGACTGTTCAGTTCGATTCAGGATATTTCCGTAAACCCTTCTCGAAACATATTATCCTTATTTACCATTAACCCCCTAGTGATCAATTAGTTCATAACTAATATAATATGAACTAGGCCGATCGATCAGTTTCTAGGGTTAACAAATAAGGGAACTGTCTGTCTACTTCCCGAGGGAAGGAATGGATTCCATATCTGTGATAGCACAGACTACTCACTCATCCCAGAATTGAGCCAAGGAGAAGTGTTGGACCACATACTGCGAAGTGATCCTTACTAACACATCAAACTCTACCCTGGTCTAAGCAGTTGTCTGTGATCACCTCAGGATTGAGATTAATCCATATATGATCATCTTGTGATTCGATAAGGCTTCTCGATTACGGAATTATATTGAGAACTCAAATCATATCGGTCCAGCCCTATATGATTATCATCATATATAAATGCCCCATTAGGTACCCTATTACCGACAGTCCGGATAAGACTGTCACACCTAAAATGTTCTGGGCGCATCATTAGCAAATTAATCTAGAGACCCGTACTCAGATTAATAAACGATATAGACTAAGTTAATTTTTAAGTATATTTCACAAACTCAATCCTCGTGTGTATAGCCATACACTGAGTTATGTGATTACATAATCAATATACTTAGGGTTTTATGTAGTGTATTAATATTGGCAATAAATGCGAATAAATAAGATGAAATAAATTCTGTCATTTATTTATAGAAAACAATTACAAATTGTCTTTCGGGCATAAAACCTAACAATCTCCCACTTGCACGAAAGGCAAGTGGATTAATTGTTTTAGAGCACACCCTATATATATATTACAGCAATACAACTCCCACTTGCTCTAAAGCAAATAAGTCATGTCCCTAATACCAAAGTTACACTCATCAGCAGACTGGGCTATTCTCTTCAAAGTTACAGACGAGCCTACTATTCAAATATCAGCAGTCTGCTGATGCATCAGCAGGCAGCATCAGCAGGCAACATCAGCAACAACATCAGCAGCAGCATCATCAGGAAACATCAACAGCAACCTCTTAACCACCTCCAACATCTATGACAAGAGGATAAGATTTTTGGTTCAAGCATCACTTGGATTACATCCATGTTCAGCTTGAGGGAGGGTGTTGAGATATATGACAAGAGGATAAGCTTTTTGGTTCTAAGAGAGATCTTCACAAACACTTAAGACGGTAGTTAGTTAGTTAAGTTTGTTACAACCGATTGAGATCGCAACTCTATTATAAATACCATTTGGAGTTGCAGAACCTCAATTAAGAAGTTTAATTGTAGTTTGATGAAGAACACTCGCTGTAATTCATTCAGATTAGTTTTCCCGCCTTTTAGTTTTTGAATTTGGGGAAGAACACATTCAAGTGTTCTTGATCAATTTTCTGTTCCAAGATCAATTTCGATACCTGTTTCTGTTCTTATTTTATATGATTCATGTCTTTCAACATATTCCATTAGGTGGATGGCATGACAATAATTATTGGTCCTGCCCTAAATGTAGTAATCTAAATTTCTCATTCAGAACCGTCTGCAACATAAAGAAGTGCAACACTGAGAAGCCTGGATCACAGGTGTGCACTGTTAATTTTCTTCATAATAAGTAAATTATAAAAAGGGGACCACCATTAATAGTTTTAGTGAAACTACATACTCTTACCGGGATAAAGACACTTTTCGTCACTTATGTTTCATGATGTTTGCACTTCCATTTGACTGAATATACCCAATATTTCATTTAGGCAAAATTTTCCTTCATCTATGCATTTTTTTATTCGCTTTTTCAGACTGAATGCCACTCGTCCAAAATATAGCATTGAAGATATGACATCCTCCAACAAATAAAAACGTGACACGTGGCAAGAAAGCTGACTCGATTGGTAAAAAGACGCATATACGAGAAGTAAAAGTGCCAATATGTAACATAGTGAATAGAAATGTAAAACTCATGATACAAATAGGACCAAATATGTCTTTATCCCTAAGAAGTGATTGGTGGAGAATGTGATGACATGGTGTGGCTGGACCACCATAAAATCACTCTTAATTACTTCTAATTTAATTGATGCTCCATACCTTAGTTACACAGGTGCAGCGCAGTTGATGTGTCATTTGTGTTATTTAAGCTTTGTAATGAAGATGCAGTTGAAGCTTGCAATTTGTTACAAGCCATGGTAGTTGAGACTGGGATTAAATATGCATCATTGCTTAATTCTCATGACTGTCTTACATTTCTAGATGTTGTCTTGAACTTGTCTTTGATTATGCTTAGAGATGCATTGGATCTGCAATTATGTTATTTACTTTGTGTACAGGTAGGATGCAATTAAAGTGGAAGATTAAAAGATGGCTAGACTGGTCATTTTCACAATGCTTTTGATTCTATGATGTTTAGATCCGTGTAGTGGATATCAACTTATCGTTTTAACTGAAGGGGCTTGTAGAATATTTTACTAAGAGAATGGCATTTTCTTTGACTTTTTTGGAGATAGTATTTGTGGTAGATTTGAATTGTTATTACGGATGTTGCCGTTGTTGATGGATCTTATCGTTTATGGTGTACATTTATAATTATATTATTATGAAATTGGTGTGTTGATTACAAATCATTTAGGATAATAATAATCATTTTATATACATCATATAATTTAAGTCGTGTAAAGCATGTTGTGACATAATATTTCTATTGGTGGGAATGAGGTTATGGAATGCATTGCATGCCATAATTCAGATATAATGTTGGTGGGAAGTAGTATTTATTAGACTCTATTTATGGCTTGCGAAAGCACGCCCTTATTCATTTGGCGGGAAGCATTTTATGGCGTAACCCGCATGCCATAAACGGATGATCTTTTTAAGGCGTGCAAATGCACGCCATTATTAAGTCCAGTAATGATGCACAAATGAGAATTTACAGCAAGCATATACGTGCTGTGTTTTTTTAGTTTTACGACACGTGATTTTATGGCGTACGCATGCACGCCATAAAACCTAAATCACAGCATGCGGATTTTTTTCGGCAACATGATTATACGCAAACAAGAAGGAAGAATTGCTTGGATAATAATATTTTCTCTTGTGTTGTACGACTTGAAGAAGGAAAAAATTTGAGTTTTCTTTTATAATGAAAGGGATGTTGGTAATTTAAGTGTTACCATGTACATTTATTGTAATCGGGGTTTGGTACAAAGATGGGTGAACTCGGAATGCTATAAATGAGTTTGGAGATACGGAGTGTATGCTCATATAAGTATTTACGAGTTTACGGATTTAAATGATCAAGTATAGTTCGGGAAAATCGCTTAAATGACTGAAAATCTGTGTTTGGGAAAAACAGGTGACAGGCGGCCGCCTGTCACCACAGGCGCCCGCCTGTGGGGTTTTTCTGTGTATAAATTTGAACAGAGAGTTTGGTCGGTTTTTTGGCTTTCACAGGCTGGCCACAGGCGCCCGCCTGTGGCCCGAAATTCTGAAGTGATGTGTTTTTTCACTCTTTTCAACTGTTTTTGTATGCACCTTGTTTCCAAAGGTTGCATACATAAAATAGGTCGTTTTCCACCAATATAAATGATCATTTAAAGTGCTTTAAACGGAAGAGATTACAAGAAAGATAGCACATTCATCTTTGAGAGTTCAAACACTTATATACTATCTCCAAGAGCATTCTTCATATTTTTGGTGCCTAAATATGAAGGGAAAACGTAGTCTTATCTCACAAAAGTATTTGTGACACCCTAGGCATTCTGTAAGGGGCAAATAACTTTTGTAGGAAAGTGTTCATCACGATTCTACGTTCATATCAAGTTATCAAATTTCTGCAAAAATTTTTCCTGCGTTTTGTTATCGTTTTTTGACATTGTTGATCCCTTGTAAGCCATATTTATACAACAATCTACAAAAGTTATTTAGTTTACAATGTCGGTTTCGAAAGGAAGAGTTCGAGGGAGTGAACTTTTGAAGATGGCAGACTTGATCAAAGGTTGTGTCCTAGTATTTTGGGCATAACTCTTGATTCAGGAATCGGTTTGAAAATCCGGAGATACCGTTAGAATCGTGGCGAGACGAGGATCGCAGTGATATCAAGTTTGCGGTCTGGTTCGATGTTGACAGTTGTCAGAAATTCTGAGAAGTTACTGCGGTTTCTTGATTGATGCAAAGTCGATTATAATCTATTGGTAAGTAAAAGTTCATTGGAATGACTTTGTAAAAATTGCTGTGATGTTGCTATGACTACGGATGAATGGTATGTATGTTTATTTACATTATTTCATGAAAGTTTGTGGTGTCCAAGAACAGTAACTACAATCAATATAAAATTTGATTGTAGTGTCTAGTTTTGTTCTTGGATGTTATTTGATTATTCATATATGTTGTTTGGCTTGATTTTTCTAGACATGATTGAATCAATGATGAAACTTGCTGCGTGTTTAATGTTTAATGTTCATTGATCTTGGTGATAAAATCATGTTAATGTTTAGAAATTTTAAGTGTTTGTGTATAACTAATGTTGGGATGAATCAAGTGTTATCTCTTGGAAAGCTTGATGTCTATTGTAGTTAGATGTTTTCTAATGGTACAAATAGATGGAAAACATGTTGAAGAGATAATGTTTTTAAATGTCTATCTTTGATAGAACACTTGTAATGAAGAGTTTGCAAATCTAAAGAAATTTAGATTTCTGGAAAACTTGTTTTACTAGGTTGAATGCCTAGTATGTAAGATCAAACGAAGGATAGAATAATGACAGTAAACTAAGTCTTGGTGAAACAACTAATAAAATGTTGTTTTGAGTTTTGACTCCGGTTTGGAAAATTGTGAGTGTAAGGATCAACTCGTTTTTAAGTGTTACCATGTACATTTATTGTAATCGGGGTTTGGTACAAAGATGGGTGAACTCGGAATGCTATAAATGAGTTTGGAGATACGGAGTGTATGCTCATATAAGTATTTACGAGTTTACGGATTTAAATGATCAAGTATAGTTCGGAAAAATCGCTTAAATGATTGAAAATCGAAAATCTGTGTTTGGGAAAAACAGGTGACAGGCGGCCGCCTGTCACCACAGGCGCCCGCCTGTGGGGTTTTTCTGTGTATAAATTTGAACAGAGAGTTTGGTCGGTTTTTGGCTTTCACAGGCTGGCCACAGGCGCCCGCCTGTGGCCCAAAATTCTGAAGTGATGTGTTTTTTCACTCTTTTCAACTGTTTTTTGTATGCACCTTGTTTCCAAAGGTTGCATACATAAAATAGGTCGTTTTCCACCAATATAAATGATCATTTAAAGTGCTTTAAACGGAAGAGATTACAAGAAAGATAGCACATTCATCTTTGAGAGTTCAAACACTTATATACTATCTCCAAGAGCATTCTTCATATTTTTGGTGCCTAAATATGAAGGGAAAACGTAGTCTTATCTCACAAAAGTATTTGTGACACCCTAGGCATTCTGTAAGGGGCAAATAACTTTTGTAGGAAAGTGTTCATCACGATTCTACGTTCATATCAAGTTATCAAATTTCTGCAAAATTTTTTCCTGCGTTTTGTTATCGTTTTTTTTGACATTGTTGATCCCTTGTAAGCCATATTTATACAACAAGGGAAAAACGCAAGAATCAAGGAACAGGAAAACAAATAAAAAATAAAAATGGATATTTGGATACCGTCAGTGCAAAGTTTTGATACCAACTGATGTGATCCGTAACCGAATCAGATCCGAACTTGCCCAAAGACCAATTAAAAGTATCATTAAAAGAACGAGCACCGCAGATCTCAGCTAACCCGTACCTAAGAACATTGGTATGACTTCAACCCTTAGATAAACTGTATTTAAGAACATTGGTATACGAACGCCACAAGTTATGCTCAGAACCTTGATAAGTTCGTGTTTCGAATATTCTACATAAGAATACTCACAAAAAATTTAAAAGTTTAATATAAATTTCACTCAATAATGTCTGATCTAAAAAGAGTACAACTAAAACGTTTTTATAGGCTATAATGTAAGAACTAAAACAACTCATAACCAATGTGAGACAAAAATAAATAATAGAAATAAAAAAACCTAATAAATAATAACAAAGGTCTAATAAAAGTTGTCCTGGAAACAATGTGGGATAAATGATCAAATAAATTGTAATGCCCCGTTCCCGGACACCGAGTCCTTATCCGGAAAATGAACGTTTGGCATGTATAACATAAAATAAATTTCACATTATACGTAAGTCTCTACTACGTCGTATCGAGTTAAGCAAAACCGGAAGCAAATGACACGGGTATATTTTTTTCAACATGCAAGAATAGAAACATCCACTAAGGATAGAAATGTAACTTGTTACAACGAAATTTCAAATGAACTTATAACGTGCGAAAACCTCCAAAAGATTCAATAAAAGAAAATTACAAAGTCCAGAAAAAAAACTTAATATGTTCCCAAACAATGAAACGTAATCTAGAACGTCATATAAAGAAAAGAATAAAAGTAAGCTCCAACGTTCGTGTCAGCAAACGGCGTCCTCAAATTCCTCATCGAATTCCGGATTCATTTGTTTATCTTCTTACCCCCAAACACATAACAAACATGCATTTGAGGTAAGTACAAAGTACTGAATAAAATGAAGAAGCTACGATTCAATTACAAATTATAGCATAAGGTTCATAAATATATAAATTATGTGACCGATTCAGTCTAGGGTTCAATTCATGCTCATCAAAATGTCACGACTATACGTTTCTAACTTAACTTATCTATGTTACATCCGCATTCAAGGGCACTATGCAAGTGTATATTCGCCAAGATATATAACTTTGCAACCTATTAGTGGATCACACCAATTGCCACAGGCTAGTCCCGATAGTGTACACATTCGGCTAAGTCCCTCTATACTTGGGGTCTTAGTAATCTATGGAGTTATTCACTTTATTTAAACACCCACACATCGCGATATGAACTGGTGCCTATCCAAGAATGACATAATGTTTAATCATTTAACTACACAAGTATGTATTTATAACCCGTTAACCAGTCACCTAAGTGTTTTTAAGGCATACCTCACCTTAACAACTCTACTCCCTCACTTAGATAGCTTGACATGACATCCTATCAAATACACAGACATTGATGAATACTAACTCATCAAAGCACAAGCCCATACTCTCCGACGGTCATGAACTTCAACTCTTAGGAAGCATTCATTCGGTGCTGGAACTAAACGCATCAGAGGCTCAATCAAGGTTTGTTCATATTCAATTATTGTTATTAGATCAAGAAACAACATTTAAAACTTGACTTGGGGCTTAAAACTCAAAATTTTCCAAAATAGGTGCCAATGCGTGCGCATTGAGCTACCAGAAACATTTAGGATGCTCATGTTCGACCAATACGTGCGCATTACCTACCTAATGCTTGCGCATTAAATCCTAGTATCACTTTTCTCACTTTCTGACCCTCAATGCGTGCGCATTCTAGCATGTGTGTGCGCATTGAGCATCCTGAACCAAAACCCAACTTTCTGTCTCATCAATGCGTGCGTATTGAATGTTGAAAAGCCCCAAACATGTTTTCCCTACACATCTACGATTTCTACCCAATTCCAAACACTTTTAACATCGATAAAACTCAGAAAATAGCAGAAAAACACATCTTAAACAAAGTGAAATCATCTCATAATCCCGTGACAACAAAAGACATGATTTCTAACATCTAAACATATCAAATCATCAACCTTAACCCTATAAACCATAACTAAATCATAGGAAGAGCCTCTTACTTGATTGCAAGCTACCTCCAAACTCCAAACCAAGAAAATCTGCAGCAATACTTGATCCTTTCCACAGAAAACCTATGTGATCAATTCTGAACCAAGGATAGATTCGATCACACGTTTCTATAACAAAAATCCTATGAAAAACAAGATTTTAAATCCAAAAACTCATTCAAGATCACAACTAGGGTGAAATTTAATACCTTAATAAAACTCCAACCTTTTAGTGTTGAAACGAAGTCCTCTTCACGATGATTCCGAAACTCTACTCGAATCTGAAAACGGTTAAGAAGTCTGTGAGAAATTGGAAGAACTCCCCTGACGGCACTTTTGCTCTCAGCCTTTTCTCAGAGAATGTAGAAGCTAATTTCTAATGAAACATAGAGGTTATAAGAATAATGTGATTTATTTTCCTTAAATAACTTTTCCCAAAATAATAATTACTTATTATTTTCCTTAATTATACTAAATCACAATTTCCCAAATATATATGTATATATTCGACATATATATACATATATAGTTTTTAAATACTTAGTTTCCATAGTAAATGAATATAATATTTTGTTCTCTAAAAAATGACACGTCTACTCTTTTCCCGAGGATCGGAATATTACATTCCTCCCCTTAAGAGGAGTTCAACATACCTGGTAAATCCGCAAAGTCTGGAAATTCACTGATCATATCGTCTTCTACTTTCCAAGTTGCCTCGCTCGGTGAATGATTGCTCAATTGCACCAAAACTAGAGGGATCATCCATCTCTTGATCATATTTTCTTTCCGGTCTAAAATCTTGATAGGTTTCTCATCATAAGCAAGATTATCTTGAAGAACTTCCAGATCAACGGTTGCTTCAACATCCGTCCTTGTCAAGAACTTCTTCAACATCGAAACATGGAACACATTATGTACTCTCGTCATTGATTCTGGCAACTGTAACATGTATGCCAATGGTCCAACCTTCTCAATGATCTCAAAAGGTCCAACGTATCTCGGACTTAGCTTCCATTTCTGTCCAAACCGTTTAAATCCATTCATCGGTGAAGTTCACAGATAAACTCTTTCCCCAACATCAAACTCTAGCGGTCTTCTTCTAACAACAGCCCAACATTTTTTTTCTGTCTTGAGCTGCCTTCAAATTCTTCTTTAGCAACAAGACCCTTTCTTTTGCTTGTTCAACAATTTCTAGCCCGGTGACTTGTCTCTCCCCGACTTCATCCCAAAACAGAGGCATTCGACATCTTCTTCCATACAACTCTTCAAACGGCGGCATACTCACACTGGCGTGATAACTATTGCTATAAGTGAACTCTTCCACGGGTATGTAATCATCCCATGACCCACCTACTTCCAAAACACATGGTCTAAGCATATCTTCAAGTGTTTGGATTTTCCTTTCTGATTGCCTATCTGTTTGGGGATGAAAGGCCGTACTTAAATCCAACTTGTACCTAAAGCCTTTTGCAAACTCTTTCAAAACCGACTGTCACGATCCGAAACTATCGAGATAGGTACTCCATGCAACTTCACTATATTATCCAAGTATAGTGTTGGCATCTTCTTCGAGGACAAATCTACCTCAGTTGGCAAGAAATGGGCGGACTTGGTCAATCTATCCACAATTACCCAAATCATGTCATGTCCACTCTTTGTCTTTGGTAAACCGGTGATGAAATCCATCGTGATCTTATCCCACTTCCACTGAGGGATATGCAAGGGCTTAAGCATAACCCCTAGTCTTTTATGTTCTGCCTTAACTTTCTAACATACGTCGCATTCTACAACAAATTTTGCTATTTCCAACTTCATTCAAGGCCACCGAAAGCGCTCCTTCAAATCCCTGTACATTTTAGTAGCTCCTGGATGGACTGGAAAGGTGATCCTATGTGCCTCCTCCATAACTCTTGGCCTTAAATCACCAACATTAGGCACACATAGACGATCCTGACACCAAAGGTTCCTTTTTTTTGTCTAACATATAACCCACTGTAGGTTTATCTCTTCCAACACACTTCAAGTCAACCAACACTGGATCTTCATCTTGCTTTTCCCGAATATCATCCATCAACTCAGATCTTGCTAACAACGGTGCCACAAACTGTTGATCTCCAATCTGCTCAATACCCCAGATTTTCAGCCTGTCTACCTATTCTGTCACATATTCAACCCTTGAAACTGCGAACACTGGTTTTATAATCAAAGCATCTGCAACCACATTGGCTTTACCTGGATGGTATTGAGTGTCCAAGTCGTAATCCTTCACAAACTCTAACCATCTCCGCTGCCTCATATTCAGATTTTCTTATGTTAAGAAATACTTTAAACTTTTGTGATTCTTAAAGATCCTAGCCTTAACTCCATACAAGTAATGCCTCTAAGTCTTTAAGGCAAAAACTACCGCTGCTAACTCCAAGTCGTGTGTGGGGTAATTCTTTACGTGCAACTTTAACTGTCTAGATGCATAGGCAATCATTTTTCCTCCTTGCATCAACACACAACATAACCCTTGTCCCGAAGCATCGGTGTAGATGTCGTAGTTATCAAAGATCTCTGGAACTGCCAACACTGGGGTTGTGGTCAACTTGTCTTTCAAGGTCTTGAAAGCTACCTCACACTTGCTAGTCCATTCAAACTTCACATTCTTTTATGTAAATTAGGTCAGTGGTGTAGCTATCTTTGAAAAATCTTGCACGAACTTTCTATAGTAACCAGCTAAACCCAGAAAACTTCTCAAATCTGAAACTGTGGTAGGTCTAGGCCATTTCTCAAGTGCTTCGATCTTCGCCGAATCAACTTGAATGCCATCTCCAGAAATTACATGACCCAAGAAACTGACTTGATTCAACCAAAGTCGCACTTCGAAAACTTCGCATACAACTATTTTTCCTTCAAGGTATTGAACACTATCCTTAAGTGTTCTTCATGCTCTCTCTCATCCCTTGAGTAGACAAGAATGTCATCTATGAACACTATCACGAACTTATCCAAGTAGGGCATGAAAACATGCTGCATTAAATCCATGAATGCCGATGGAGCATTAGTGAGTCCAAAAGGCATAACCAAGAACTCATTATGTCCATACCTTGTACTAAACGCCATCTTTGGTATGTCTGCTACCTTAATCTTCAATTGGTGCATACCTTATCTTCAGATGATTTCAACAATAAAACAAATGAAAGCAACCCTTAGAAAGTAGTTTCAAAGAGTAGTCATACCATTATTCATCAAAAGCATATGAAAGGTTCAACTCGATAGAAAAGCATTTGGAAAACACACAGCACCACAAATTCCAAACATATCACATGCGCAAGAATTGCAGGTTTAAATTTTCTCAACATGGGCAGGTGATTCCATATCATTATGGTTCAAAGGCCAACAGTCCCCAGGTTAACCATTTCCACAACCGTGCCCAAATCCCCAACGTGTATCCAATATAGTCGGTAAGAAAACTTTTGCAAAAATCAACACATACTCAAATTTCTGCCCAACAGGGATGAATCCGAACGATAATAAGCACAAAATAAAGAGAATCGTACCTCATCAGGCAAAATATGTGAACATGATCACAGAAGGAAATTGTAAATCGTAACTCTTTGTTCCTGTGGCTTCTTCTTTATTTCTAAAAGGAAATGTAGACAGCGGAGTAAGGAATTACAGATTAGAAAACGTTAAAGAAGCATTTCATAAAAAGTTAAAAGAAGATTTGCACAAAGACAAAGTGAAATTTACCAATGGAGAATTTAGGGATTCAAACCATTATTTATCAGTTGAAGGAACCCTTCAACAATTCATGTAATGTAAGTGTTTCAGAAAGACTCAAAACCATGACCTTCACTGGCACCTCCCTCATTCCCACTACTTATATGCACAATTACAGACATTCATCAAAACACTACAAATTAAAGCTAATTTTTCAGTCAATAACGTACCAAATTCATGCTCTTCCTTGAATGAACTCTTTGACATTTTGCCAGAAATTAAACGCAAAATAAATCCTACACGCACAAAAAAAAGGTTCTAAAATTCAAAAGCCAAACTCTTCCAATTTAAAGCTGCAAACTTTAGGACCCCAAAAAAAAGGACGATCAATAATTGTGTTCTCAGAGAAACCCACCAGAAATTAGGACAAAAAAATGGATAATCTAGCAAATAATTGGAATCGGTGAGAAAATTTCCAACTTGATGGACCCAGATAATATAGTATAAAGCAAAATCAGAAGAAAAAAAAATATAACTACAGAAAATAGAGAAAGGAAGTTGCTTGCCTAAGAAAAATCGTGGAGAAAGATGAAAACTGAAGAAATTGAGATGGTGGAGTTTACATGGAGTTTTACTTGCGAAAAGCTATTTGTTTAATAAAACATACAAAAGAACCAACCGAAGGAATCCTTATACCCTGCATCGCCGGAGTACGGCGGCAATGGAGCTGAGCTCGGGAGGGGACATATGAGATATCCCAGAGGAGTTGATAGAAGCATAGTGAAGAAGGGAATCAAAAATGGATCTCCTTTAGTGATATCGCAGCTGGTAGAGTGGTCTCTGACCCAACCTTATGTTCTTTGCAATCCGGCGGAAAACAAAAAGACGTAGAGGAAGGGAGTTCGGGATTCTGATATCCTTTATGCGACATGGACGGAAGAATTCGGAGTGGAGGGGAGTTTGGTGGGTCGTGAGAAGTTTTCTTTCAGTTTGGAGCAGAACGTGAGTTTATTTCTTGACCGGTAGTTGAAGAACGTCAAATAGGACATGGGGAAGATGCTGGGAAGTTGCCGGATGATGTAGGTTATTTTTTGTTTTTTTATTGGTTTTTCTAATATATAAACGGGTCACGAAGCGGGTCAATTGAAATAATACGGGTAATTTGACAGTTTTTTGTTCTGAAATATATATCTAAAATTCGTTTTAAGTCGGGGAAATTATCTGCTTGATACTTTTTCTATGTTTTTTTTGTCTAATTAGTACTTGATGATGCCCGACCCGAACTACGCCACGTGTCATCCTCTTAAGTCTTATAATAGATGACTAGCCTCTAAAAGTAAGGCATTAAGGGCCAGGAGCCCCACAGACATACCTAAGGGCAGGTCCCTAACCCCAGGTGGGAGATCGGCAGAAACTCCTCCTCTAACCACCGCAGGTCGGCTATGGCTTGGCGAAAAGGAGCTGACCAGTTATAACTAAAGATAAATAAGGAAAGAATCCAATAATATAATGACATTGATCTTGTCATTTAAATATATCCATAATTATCCCTAAATTATAGAGATTTACATGTATTAATCCTTAGAGAAATAATAATAATAATAATAATAATAATAATAATAATAATAATAATAATAATAATAATAATAATACAAATCCTTGCAGGACAAGACTTTGGACGAGATGTCATCTATATAAACAACCCTAAGAAACTACAAAATACTTGATTCCTGAAACATAACAGGATACGTAGGCAACATGGGAGATACCCAAGCTCAGTCTAAAAATCAACCAAAAAAACCATCCTCGTTCATATTACCCTAGATTAAACGACCCGGATAACTATTAGACGAAATCCAGCATCGTCAATTGGCGCTAGAATGAGGGTCTTCTATCGGTAATGGATCGAGGTGGTTCATGATCAAGTTAATGGCAAAAACATGCCAAAAACGCAGTCTGATCGGTGGTTGATTTCCGGAAATTGAACCGTTGAAACAAGAATTCCACCGTTTAGATTGAAGCATATGAAGGGACGAACAAGCTCTCCATATTTCGTGACGATCGGAGCCCGTTTAGATGCCCGATCGTAGCCGGAAAGTAGCTGTTGTATCACCAAAACGCAGCAGCCACCAAAAGCGCAACAGTCAGATCGGAGGCCAGTTTCTAGAGATTGCACCGTTGGAACGAGAATTCCACCATTCAGATTGAAGAAAAATGAGGTAAGATCAAATCCTCCAAATTTCGTGCCGATCGGAGTCCGTGTACATGACCGATCGTCGCTGGAAAGTTGCTGCGGTAACACCAAAACGCAGCAGCCTCAAAAACGTAGTCAGATCAACGGCTTATTGCCAGAGTTCAACCGTTGGAACAAGAATTTCACCGTTCAGATCGAAGAAGGAGGAGGTACAAACAAACCCTCCAACTTTCGTGCCAATCGGAGATTATTTAGATGCCCGATCGTCGCCGGAAAGTTGATGCTGTAACACCCAAACGCAGCAGCCCCAAAAACGCTGTCAGATCTGAGGCTTATTGCCGGAGTTTCAACCGTTGGAACAAGAATTCCACCGTTCAAACTGAAGAAGAAGGAGGGACTATCAAACCCTCCAAATTCGTGCCGATCGGAGTTTTTTAGATGCCTGATCTTCGCCGGAAAGTTGCTGCTGTAACACCCAAACGCAGCAGCCCCAAAAACACAGTCAGATCTGAGGCCTATTGCCGGAGTTTCAACCGTTGGAACAAGAATTCCACATTTCAGATTGAAGAAGAAGGAGGGACGAGCAAACCCTCCAAACTTCGTCCCGATCGGGGTCCTTTTAGATACCTGATCATCCCCGGAAAGATGCATTATAATCTCAGAAAGTTTGTAATAAAACTCCTTAAGTCTGCGGGACAGACAGTTCAACATGAGCTCTGCAGGTTGGGCTCATGGACGAGCTCTCGGGCTCCAAAATCCGAGCTGAGCTCTTAATCTCTCCAGTATGAGCTCTCTAAAAGATCTCTCTAATTACAAGCTCTCTATCAGCGAGCTCTCTCATTACAAGCCGTCCAGGTACGAGCCCTCATGGAAATTTATTCCCGTTTTTTCAACTTAAAAGACCGAGTTATCTTATTTTGGAACTCACCTTACCGAACATGGCGGGTCGAGCTATCTTATATTGGAACTCACCCTACCGAACATGGCGGGTCGAGCTAAGACCGAGCTCAGCTCGGCATCACATTTGGAGCTCAACTTGAGCGAATATTTTATAAGACCGCAGGTCGGCTCGGCCTCATATTTGCAAGTCAACTTTAGCGCATCTTTTATAAGGCCGCAGGTCGGCTCGGCAGACTTCCGTTCGGCATCATACCTAAAGCTCGCACCCGAGCAAATCTTATGTAAGTCCGCTCTCCATCTAAGCACGGCACCAACAGACTACGCCAAATAAGCAAACAGTACATTAATTTAATATTATATCTTTTTCCATTACGCATGGTCTTTATAGAGTTTGCAGGACAAACACATGATCAACAATCTGCGGGAATTCAGTACAAACAGGCCCAGCTCGCTCAAATATAGTCCGAGAAGTCAGACAAAGCTGGACGGACTCAGCAAAAATTTCATAAGTCAGCAGGACTGACGAACTGAGATCCACAGGTCAGACTCAGCAAAAATTTCAAAAGTCAGCAGGACTGACGAACTGAGATCCGCAGGTCGGACTCAGCAAAAGTTTGCAAAGAACAAACAAAAATTGGTCTGCAGGACAGACCCATACGAACTGAGCCGCAGGTCGGACTCAGCAAAAGTTTGTAAAGGACAAACTAAAATTAGTCTGCAGGATAGACCCATACGAACTGAGCCGCATGTCGGACTCAGCAAAAGTTTGCAAAGGACAAACTAAAATTAGTCTGCAGGACAGACCCATACGAACTGAGCCGCAGGTCGGACTCAGCAAAAGTTTGCAAAGGACAAACTAAAATTAGTCAGCAGGACAGACCCATACGAACTGGGCCGCAGGTCGGACTTAACAAAAGTTTGCAAAGGACAAACTAAAATTAGTCTACAGGACAGACCCGTACGAACTGGGCCGCAGGTCGGACTCAGCAAAAGTTTGCAAAGGACAAACTAAAATTAGTCTGTAGGACAGACCCATACGAACTGGGCCGCAGGTCGGACAACAAAAGTTGGCAGTGGACAAACGACACAAGTCCGGACAGACTATACGAACTGAGCCGCAGATCAGACATAGAAAAAGTTTGCTAAATCAAACCCTAAGTCTGCAAGACAGACGATCAGACTTGAGCTGCAAAAGCAGCAGGTCAGAGCCAAAATGAACTCAAACATTTTGAAATAATTAAACTCTAAATCTACAGGTCAGACGATCAGAACTGATATACTTAGAAAGTTTGAACTATTCAATCTCTCTAAGTCTGCAGGACAGACGATCAGAACTAACACCAAAGCACATCACTTACAAAGCAAGCCTTGTAAGTGATGTCCTTCAGGGGGCACAGGACCCTAAGTTATGAATACCAAAGCACATCACTTACAAAGCAAGCCTTGTAAGTGATGTCCTTCAAGGAGCAAAGGACCCTAAGTTATGACCACCAAAGCACATCACTTACAAAGCAAGCCTTGTAAGTGATGTCCTTCAGGGGGAAAAGGACCCTAAGTTATGAAGATTAGAAATCATACAATAAAAAGCAAAGGAATAAAAGGCTGAACGCCAACAAGTGCCTAAAGGGAACAAATTGTCAAGATAAAAGACAATAAAAAAGTATGAGCTCTCCAGCTCAGCCTCCGTAAAATGTTGTAGACCAAAATTCCTTAGTTCGTAGGTGAACTCAAAACCGAGCTCCACAGGTCGGACTCGTCATAAAATCAGTCCGTAGGACAGACTCGAGTAATAATCCACAGGTCGGATCCAAATTTCAGAGCTTTGCAGGCCAAGCTCAATAAAGTTGCGGGACAAAGTTAGTTCACATATGAACTCAAACCGAGCTCCGCAGGTCGGACTCGTCAGAAAGCAAGTCCGCATTATGGACAGAAATTCAGAGCACTGGATGTCAGGCTCAATGCGTTAGTAGAGCTGAGCTACACAGGTCGGGCTCGTAAAAATACAACGAAGCATAAACGAAATGCAAGTTCAAAAACCTAAGAAGCATCTAGGGCTGAGTTTTGCCCAGACTCTACAGCAGGAGTAAGATTCTCCACAGAAGCATTGACTTGGGGCAGCTTGGCAGGAGCCGTTGAAGCAGCAGCCACAAAAGGCACTAAATAAGGAGCTGCAACAGCGTTCTCAAAAACCGTTCCACTTCAGAAGACGTGGGCACGAATGACAGCATCATAACAATAACTGTGCCACCTAGCAGAGAAGACCATTGTAAAATTATACAGGTCTAGATGACAGGGGCCGACCAACACCTCTAACAGATCCGACCTCACAACGAGTGGTACAGCCAGATCTTGGGGGATTATGATAATGCCCGACCCGAACAACGCCACGTGTCATCCTCTTGAGTCGTATAATAGATGACTAGCCTCTAAAAGTAAGGCATTAAGGGCCAGGAGCGCCACAGACATACCTAAGGGCAGGTCCCTAACCCCAGGTGGGAGATCGGCAGAAACTCCTCCTCCAGCCACCGCATGTCGGCTATGGCTTGGCGAAGAGGAGCTGACCAGTTCGACCACAGTGGCCTTGGGGGCTCAGCGCAGGATGCTCAGAGCAACCCCGGTTGTTATTCCACGTGCTGGATAACTAACGATAAATAAGGAAAGAATCCAATAATATAATGACATTGATCTTGTCATTTAAATATATCCATAATTATCCCTAAATTATAGGGATTTACATGTATTAATCCTTAGGGAAATAATAATAATAATAATAATAATAATAATAATAATAATAATAATAATAATAATAATAATAATACAAATCCTTGCAGGACAAGACTTTGGATGAGATGTCCTCTATATCAACAACCCTAAGGAACTACGAAAGACTTGATTCCTGAAACATAACAGATACGTAGGCAACTTGGGAGATACCCAAACTCAGTCTAAAAATCACCCAAAAAAACCATCCTCATTCATATTACCCTAGATTAAACGGCCTAGATAACTATTAGACGAAATCCGGCATCGTCAGTACTCATTGTGGATTCATTACAACCTCGGATTTGACATAAGAGGACAAAATAACCCTGTTTAAAACACCTTTTACCTTTACCTTTCAATTTTATTGATTTACGACAAAAACACGGAAAATACTTGTGTGGAGAGGGATTTTGAGGTGAAATGACGAGTGAAACGATCAGAACCACACAGTTTAAAGACAGAATGAAGTTATGTGGTGCGTATGTCTCCACACTGTCTCCACACCGTGTGGAGACATCACACAAGAACCTCTCCAAAAACACTCCCCCACGGATATACTTTAGTTGGACAAAAAAAGTTCTCCTCCCCTGCAGCTTTGCTTCAGTTCCTCTCCCTGCAGCTCTTCGTCGCCATTTTTCCACCATGAAACCCTATAATATATAATGCTTGAAGAAGCATTTGCTGCTGCGTTTTTTATTTTTTTTTATTTTAAGAATGCTGTTGTGCTTTCATGAAACAGTTCACAGGTGTCTAGGTGGGTTGGTTCTGACGGCGTTCAGGTGGGTTGGGGTTTCACGCATGAGTGGGTGGTAAACCTAATTAGGATTCTGCAATTTAGGGTTTAGGGTTCCTCGATTTCAATTAGGCTTAAATTTAGGGGTAGTTCAACTGCAATTAGGAGTTTGTGTTTTTTAAATTAGGGCTAGGGGTTGTTCAATTGCAATTAGGGTTTGGATTTTTTAATTCAGGGTTAGGTTTCTTCTATTTAAGGGGTGATAAATGGTATTATAGGTATAAAAATGTTGTATGATGATGAAAAATCTATTTATAAAAAAAATCTTGTAAAGGAATATTTAAACATGAAAATTTGTACAAAGACTATATAAACTTCTCCCCGAAATAATTTATGTCCAAACACACCTAAGATCAATGGAAAATCTTTGGACGGTGGAACCTTTTACACAGAAGTTAGGCTGCACACAATTGAGACATTTTTTTTCATATCTCCACAATAATTTCGTTTCGTTTTCGTTTTTTTCATATATTGTCCCGGATTTTATCAATATAAAACAACAAGTAATAAACCGGTTAACCTCAAGTGCAAGGATCGTAGTACGGAGGCTAATGCCGAGTCGATCTTACGGGGAACTAGACGAATGTGAATCCTAGCTTTTGTTTTTAACTAAACTATTGTCACGAAACTAACCTAAACGAAGAACTAACCTAAACAAATATGCATAAAAGTAACTAGACAGAGGAAATTAATCCAATGCTAGGCAAGATTGAAAGCGATAAAAACTAGAGTGCAATTAAAAGTAAACTAATCTAGCAATTCAAGTTTAAAGGATTAAAATCAAATTATAACGAACGAACAAGCAATTGATCCACCTATCCTATCAACATTCAATTCTAATTCGGATTAATTCGTGATCTCTACTCAAGTCGTGATTCACCTAATCGAAGGCATAAACTCCTACTCTCGTAGACAAGTTCGTTTCCTAATCTTTTATCTTTCGATGTTAAAGATTACGTCTTTCTAACCTAGGCGTGAAATCTTTCAATTTCTAATCTAGAAAATCAATCTAATAACTCTCGTTTTAGTTAGATCGAAGATCTATTCTTTTAGCATGGTGATCTAATGTTTATATGATTTTCATCAATAAAACAATCATAAAGCAACCATCTTTCGATACGACTTGCAATAAAACAATGTAAAGCATGATAAAAGAAACAAACTTGAGATAGAAACTCACAAATCAGTCACGAATCAAACTGAATTGTTGATGGACGGCTTCACAACGCTTGTTCAAGAGGGTTTAGCCTCTTAACATCCTTGTTGCAACTCGAATTGATGAAATAAAAGACATGAATCTATCTAATCTAATCTAGGAATTAAATTGCATAAAAGTAGATAAAAACTGTAGAAAAACGCAGCCAAGCTGCCCCTAGGTTTTTAGGGTTCGAATTGTGTGTCTAGGGTTTGAGAAATCGCGCCTATTTATAGATTTTTAGGTCGGTTTAGGCTAAGGCGGTGCTTGGACGCCTGTCCACTATCTTGGACGCTCGTCCAGCAGCTTCTGGACGGAGGTGAACGCTCGTCTATGCAGCGTTTGAAGGCTCTGAATGTAAATCGCACCTCTGAACGCTCGTTCGGTTGAGCAACGCCCGTCCACCATGGACGGACCGTGGACGCTCGTCCATCGATGCTGGAACTCGATCTCTTGATCATTATCTCTTCCTTCTTCCATCTTTATCCTTCTTTTCTCATCTCTATCTCGATTTAGCTCGAATTATATCAACATTTGATCATCAATTTAGCCTCCAACATGTATCTACATCACATTAAGACATCGCAAAACGTAACACAATCCAAATACTCATAAAACCATAATCAAAACACGTACACAACCTCATTTTGCGAATAAACTAATTAAAATCTCACTTGCTTAATAAATCATTTAAAACCACATTTCCTATGCAAATCATATGAATTATGGGGGAGAACATCATAAAATACAACGTTATAAAACGTATAAATTCACCCTTAACATATATATATATATATATATATATGTCAATGCCAACAAGGCATTGGCTCAGCGGTAAGTGCTGTGACCTTAATTTGGAGGTTTGGATTTGAGTTATATATATATATATATATATATATATATATATATATATATATATATATATATATATATATATATATATATATAATTGAGAACCTGATTTTTCCATTTTTATAATGGCTTGCGGGGCCCATATGACGTCAGCAAAACCTTGTATGCATACAAGTTCTCCATGCCACGACAAAAAACTCAATTCCGTCTACAGGGCAAATCCGTCTTTTTAACTTATCCACACTGCCCATTAATTCCACTATTCCTCATAGGCTATTTATTTACCCTTCTTAAAGAATTTAATATTTCTTATGCCAGAGTCTATACGGAAAATCATCAAAACGGGGAACCACATCTGCACTGTCTGGTGCAGCTGGAAAAACGATTTTGTACCACAAACCCAAAATATTTTGACATTACAGATCCAAATAGATCTACCTCCTACCATCCAAACTGCCAAATACCACGACGGGATGCAGACATAGCCGATTACATCGCAAAGGGGGGGCAATTTGAAGAAAGTGGGTTACTCAAGGCTTCACGACGAAGCCCAAAAAAATCAAGAGACTCAATATGGGCAACCATCATGAATGAGTCAACCTCGAAGACAGAATTCCTATATATATATATATATATATATATATATATATATATATATATATGTCAATTATACGTGTTTCTTTTTTTGAGAATAATTGTACCTGTACGTGTTTCGGTTAAAGAAAAATGTTATTAAATTTTTTTTTAGACAAATAGCCTACCCTAGCCTTGGTTATATATTGCTGCCGGCAGAATTCATTCGTTGCGTTTGTGAAGAAATCCTCAAAAAAAAAAAAAAAAACACACACACAATGTTTGCAGCAAAACGTTCCAGACATCCTCGGATAAACTCAAAGTCAGCAGTAGCAAAACGTTCCGTCAATTGGTTGCCGGATGACTTGATCTTGGAAGTATTCCTACGGCTGCCAAGAAAGTCTGTCCTCCGTTTTAGACGAGTATCGAAAGGGCTGCATCGTTCAATCGACAGCCCTGTATTCAAAAAACGTTATGATATATTCCACAATTCTGTCTCCGATTTTACTGTCATGCACATGGAAGCCGGTTGGCTGTTTTCTAGGGACTTTCACTTGTCGGATAATCTCTATTCTTCTGTGGAAAAAAAAGTCAGCATTCCCCACAATAAAGATCCAAGATTTATTGGAAGCTGCAAAGGTATAGTATGTTTGATGGTTTCACCAGCACCAATGGATTTACCAGCCCTCGAAAGCTATGTTTTAATGAACCCATTTAATATAACTTACCAAAAAGTTAAAAGCCGCAATACTTATAACCGTGGGAATTCAATCGGTTTTGGTTATGATTATGCTACAGATGACTACAAAATTGTGATGTGGGAAACTTTTGAACATACTAGTAGTATTATTCAATATTTACATGTATATAGTATGAGAAGAGATTCATGGAGGCAAATCATTAGGGAATTTAGTCCTGCAGGTTGCTCTTCTCATGTCAATGGAATTTGTGTTGAGGGTGCTATACATTGGTTGTGGTTTAATAAGAATATGAATGGTTATAGTTGTATTGCTGCATTCGATCTCGAAACAGATATTTTGAGATCATTGCCATTACCACCTCAGTTAACAATGCAACCATGTTGTTTACGTGATTTGGGTGGCCGTTTGTGTGCTATCGCCAAGTGTTTTAATGGTAGTACTATCGTTTGGGTGATGGAGGAGTATGGGGTTGAGACCTCATGGATTCGATTATTCAATATTGTGAATGAGATTAAATTCATCATTGGGTATTTTCCGATGTGGGACAATGGTCGATTGCTTTTCTTGGGATCAGACTCGAAAATACTATCGTGGTTGAACACCCAAGATGGCTCGAAAGAGGATATCCTGATTCTTAAGCTTCCACACCAACAAGGAAACAACCAGACATGGAATGAAACCCAGTCATGGGTTTGTGTTAGGAGCCCACTTAGACTTCGATGCTCTGAATCGCAAAATTAATGTCTAAAATGGATTCCATTCTCGGGGTACGTACATTGCTTGTTTTTGCCATTCAACAGAATCCATTTTTGTTATGGTCATAAGAATTTGGGTTATGCACGCTTTGGGAACTATAGAAATGATTTAGATTCCTTTTTGTCATTAGTTGTATAGGCTTTACATATGAGTTGACGATCGCCGCCTAGGAGTTGGTCTGCAAATTTGTGTGGTAAGTCAAAAACGTACTTATCAAAATTGAATAGATAAACCGTTGTATCTCGGAAGACAATTGGTACCACAGTGGATACTGTACCGAAGCAAATTGTGTTATGGACACAAGAGAGTGTGTGGCAAGTTAAATATGTACTTGTAAGATTTTTGAGATAGTCCTCAATTCTATTTTAGTTGTTTTTCAATGGATAAAATGGGAGTGGTTCTGTGGTAAAAATAAACATGTATAAAACGAGCCTTGTAATAAACATGATCTAAAAACCTGTTGATCAATTGATCTAAAAAAGGATTTTCCAGAATCTCTTGCGATTCACCTTAAAGTTTACAAACACGATCACGCCCATTCAAGCGATTGTCAAGTACTCGGTCAATAGGTAAAATGTTCCTCAAAATGTAACGCCCCCCAAACCTGTGTCTGGTAGAGCTAAAATGAGTCAGAATAAAAAAACAAAAAAAAAAAGTACTATATATGTTTTTATGGAAATTCTTTTTTTAGAATTATTCTCCCTCGTTCGGGATCCTGCGTCTGCCCCTGCTTATAAAGGATGATTTAACGGTTCGTCTATGTGTATTATGTGTATCGTAATGAAAGAATGTGTGGCATATATATCGAGGACCTACTCCGCTCCTTAATAATGCGTAATGGCGAGATTATCAGTTACGCCATTGATTAAGTCGGGTTGGTTGTATGTAAATGTTGCTAGTAATATACATGTTGTTTGTTATAATTTTCTGATCATATAAAGGTCACCTTCACCGGAGATGCAAATGAGCTATGAAGGATGCTTAATTATAACTCCCGAGCTTTTAAGATAAATAAATAATAGGGGGAATGAGGGAGAAGGACAAAAATATTTCATCAATTGAGTAGAAGGACAGTCTTTTGAAACTTTTGCATAAAGGACAAAACTATTTATTCACTGTCGAAATTCAATTGTGTTCGAAATTCACTGTTTAAATTCACTGCCGAAATTCACTGTCGAAATTCACTAATTTTCAAAATTCGTTGTCGAAATTCACTAATTTTCGGGATTCACTGTCGAAATTCACTGTCAAAATTCACTGATTTCGGGATTCACTGGGGAGATTCACTGATTTTCGGGATTCACTGTTTGTCCTTCTCGCTATAAAAATTATGCAGTTGTCCTTCTCCCTATAAAAAATATGTAGATGTCCTGTTACTTAAAATTATTTCAGATTGTGTCCTTATCCCTAATTTTCCATAATTTTTATAGCGAGAATGACAAACAGTGAATCCCGAAAATCAGTGAATCTCCCCAGTGAATCCCGAAATCAGTGAATTTTGATAGTGAATTTCGATAGTGAATCCCGAAAATCGGTGAATTTCGACAATGAATTTTGAAAATTAGTGAATTTCGACAGTGAATTTCGGCAGTGAATTTAAACAGTGAATTTCGAACACAATTGAATTTCGACAGTGAATAAATAGTTTTGTCCTTTATGCAAAAGTTTCAAAAGACTGTCCTTCTACTTAATTGATGAAATATTTCTGTCCTTCTCCCTCATTCCCCCTAAAAATTATGCAGTTGTCCTTCTCCCTATAAAAAATATGTAGTTGTCCTGTTACTTAAAAATATTCCAGATTTTGTCCTTATCCCTAATTTCCCATAAATAATATCACAGATTATTTTCTTGCAGGACATGCACCTGTAATTTTTTTTTCTGCCCATCATGGCATATTTTACGACAGGATCATGCCGAATCTGGCTAGATTTCGAAAAGAAAATGATTTGATAAAGAAAATGGTTTGATTCAAAAATTTTATTCAAAGATAGTCAGCGTTGATTGTAACGCTTCGAAATTGGGGGTTGATCGTAACGCTACAAATTGGGTAACATATTTTCACACAACAAATTATTCTGATCCAATTCGAGTCAGAAAATGAGGATTATTCTGATTCAATTCGAGTCAGAAATTTAAATGTTTTCCACACTCACTACCGGTCAGAAAGATTTTTTGACTAAAATTGAGTCCAGAAAACCTTTAACATTCTGTCGGCAATTCGGTAAAAATCAACGAGTTTGTAAATTATTCTGCCCAATTTGAATCAGAAAACGATGATAATTCTGATTTAATTCGAGTCAGAACTTTGAATGTTTTCCATACCCAATACTGGTCAGAAAGACTTTTTGACCAAAATTGAGTCAAGTATACTATAATATTTTGTTTGAAATTCGGTCAGAATCAACGAATGCGAAAAGACATAAATTTAAAGAGAAAAGTGGAAAATAAAATGCTGTGTATTAATTTTTTTATTTGTGTGAAAAGGTATTCCCAAATTATATATGAGGATTCCTCATACAAGTGAAATTCTTTTTTTTTTTTTTTAAAGAGATTGAAATTAATTCCTTATTTTTAGGTTATTGAGGAGTTTCCTTTTCTATGACTTCTTATAATATGTATATGTATATGTATATGTATATGTATAAGCATATATATATATATATATATATATATATATATATATATATATATATATATATATATATATATATATATATATATATATATATATATATATATATATATATATATATATATATATATATATATATATATATATATATATATATATATATATATATATATATATATATATATATATATATATATATATATATATATATATATATATTGTAACGCTCCGTTTCCGGATACCGAGTTCTTATTTGGAAGAATACGTTCGGCACGTATAACATTAAATACTTAAAACATTATATGTAAGCCTTCACGTCGTCGTATCGGGTTAAGCAAAACGGAATCTAGAGAGACTCGGTAAAAACCATACAAGATACTAGAATTACATTGTCATCCGTCTAAAAATTAAAAAAACAAACTTACAACAATGATATTCAAATCTTACGACATATGATATCTAACAAGCATTACAACAAGTCTTTAAGAAAGTTAGATAAAATACAAAAAGTCTTGAAACAAAGATACGTAGTTTGATAAAACAAAATGGAATTTAAAAGATAATAACTTCATAGCAAATCTAAGCATAGCATAAGCTCAAACATCATTCTCGATGTCATCATCATCTATCGTTCATCCTGCATGTCTTCTCAACACAAACAACATACAAACATAGAAAAGAGGTTAGTATTAGCGTACTTAGTAAAATGTAGAAACTACTGAACAATTAAATTTTACAATGAAAGGACATCAGATTTTTTTTAATTAAAGTTATCTTCATGAACTTGACTCAAACTCTAGAGTTCACTTCATGCTTATAACATGTTGTGAGGATCCTACTTTGTTTCTATCTTAGCTTATATTTGTTACACCAAGTATTCAATAGCACTATGCATGATGCTACTCATCACGAATAATCGGTTGCAACCTACTTGCGATACATACACTAGTAGCCACGTGCAAGTCCCGATAGTGTGTGTTCGTCGAAGTCCCTCCAATCCTAGGGTCTCTCAAGGACCAGTGAACTTATCCATTTTATCTGACCACACCACACACCGGGATATTGTCTTGTGCATTACCAAGAATAACATTAATGTTTATGCTTTTAACTACATAAATATGTATGCTATTAACCTTTAACTAGCCACCTAAGTGTTTTCATGGAAAAGGTTCACTTAGCAATCTGCTCCCTCACTTAGGTATCTAGACACTAACAAAGCCTACCACATACACAGAAATTGACGAATTCTAATCCACCAAAGCACAATGCCATTCATGCTCTTCCGACGGTCCCGAACTTCAACTCTAAGAAGAATCCATTCGGTGCCGGAACTAAACACATCAGAACCTTAATCATGGATTTGTTAAGTTTATTTAAGTTTATTATATCAAGAAACAACAACCAAAACTCGATTCAGAGCCTTAAAAACCCAAAACAGCACAAAAAGGGCCTTGGTGCGCCCTAGGCCTCTTTGACGCGTGCTGAAACCCATGAATAATCATAAAAGCGTTCTACTTCAATTTTGGCATGCACTAAGCCTTTTCGGTGCGTGCCAAAACCGCATCAGCCCTTTGCCTGGTTTCCATTTCACTTTGGCGCGCGCTAAAGCCTTTTGGCGCATGCCAAAAGGGTCGAAATACCCAAAAACAGCAGTTTTCTACACTTTATGATTTATAACCCAAAAATCCAACTTTTGACTGCAAAGTAACACCAAAAACTGTAGAAAAACTTCACCAAATCGACACCAAACATTATAAAACATAAAAGCTCAATAGGAAGACCCTCTTACTTGGAATCCAAAGTAAATCCAAGCAAAACTTCAAAGCAACTGCAACAACTCTTGAATCCTCAACCCAAAACTATTTGATCAACAATCAAACTAGAATTAATTGTGATCAAGGGTTTCTAACAATCAGAACTATGTTCATTGGCTTTATCCTTTACAATACAAGGGTTTGTGGCAGTGTCTAACAACGCAGTCATAATTAAGCACTAAAATATCTAATTATGTTGTCGATTTCTCCAAAAGAGTCCAATTACCCGCTTAAAACACCGACGATATTCCGATAACGTCATTAGGACATGTATATCAAAAGTACACACACACACACACACACATATATATATATATATATATATATATATATATATATATATATATATATATATATATATATATATATATATATATACGACAATACATATAAATAAAATATAGTTAATTGTGTATAAGGATGCTCAGACATTTTCTCGAGAGAAACGCTATAAGCACAGCCATTAAAGACAAACATATTTATTTAAAAGAATAAGACAAAAATTAGACTGATTAGCCTATTTTACTCTTCTACTACAATATTTAAAACACACGCTGAATTCGAGTTGATACCCTTTATCTTTTACGCCGTCTATGGCAACCTCCTCGGAATTGGAAGAAAGAAAAAAGCCATCTTTGAACTATCATATAGGCTACGCTTTGGCTCCCAGGAAAGTGCAGAGCTTCATTCAACCCTCCCTCATTAACTTCGCCGCCGAACGAGGGCTTCACTTGATTCAAATCGACCCGCAGAAGCCCTTAATCGAGCATGGCCCATTTGATTGCATCGTTCATAAGCTATCTGGTCGGGATTTGGCTGCACAACTGAACGAGTTCTCCGCCACAAACCCCACTGTCCCCATCATTGACCCACTACCGGCGATCGACCGTGTCCATAATAAAATTTCCATGCTTGAGGGTGTTCATGGGCTGGTTATTTCTTGAAACTTCTGGCAGGAAAGTCTTTACCGCCTCCAGACCCCGGGTCTGGTTGCGCTAAATGAGTTATAAATTGTCCGGTCAACCCCACCCCTCATGGCACTTAGGTCTGTCTGATAGTCAGACCTGATACCATTCTGTAACGCCTCCAGACCCCGGGCCTAGTTGCGTTAAATGAGATATAAATGGTCCGGTCAACTTCTTAGACCGCTATCCTCGCGTGGTCTAAAAGAACTAACCTGAGTTGACAAAACCTTTATGTCTCACACTTATATAGGGGTGAGCAGGACGTTATTTTACCGATGTGGGACTTTACAAAGTTGATATTGTTTCATAGCCTCCGGAAAGAAGGAAAAATATATGTAGCTGAAAAATTACTACAATAGATGAATGAAAGAGAGCATGGTCTGGATACAGTTAGCTGTAATATTGTAATTGATGGTCTATGCAAAATAGTGAAAGAGATCATGGTCTGGATACGGGTTAGCTGTAATATTGTAATTGATGGTCTATGCAAAATAGGGGAAGTCGATAAGGCTGCTGAAATTGTTAGCGAGATGTGGAAACATGGAAGTGTTGATCTTGGTAACTTGGGAAATTCGTTTATAGGCCTAGTGGAGGATAACGACAGTAGGAACAAATGCTTGCTTGATTTGGTCACATACACCACCATTATCAAAGGGTTGCGCTATAATGGGAGGCTTGATGAAGGTAAGAAAAAATGTGTTGAGACGCGGCAAAATAGTTTGCATTTGGATACGGTTGTCTATGATATCTTTTTTGTATTATCTGTGTAAGAAAGGTAAGTTATCTTCTTCATTTCAGGTTCTCAAGGATCCGGAGAAAAGAGGTTGCAAGAGGAGCTTAAAAACATATAACTCTATAATTATTGGTCTGGGTGAAGAATTGAGGAACACCGAAATAATATATGTATTGTGTATTTCGATAATCAACTGTAAATGATATTACAATCTTTAAATAGGAAATAACTAGATGGTAAAGGCCTAAATGTGCCCTAATTATAAAAGGACTAATATACCTTCATTTGCGGAAAATATTAAGAAATATATAAAACTTTTTTTTTTTTTTTCTGAATTTCTATTTCTTTATTCCCTTTCCTTTCCTCTTACAGGAACCGACTGTCCACCTTCTTCTTCTTCAGGTGAATGTCGAAGGTCCAGCTACAACTTCTTAACATCCCCCTCAATCTGACGTGGGAGGCTGGCCAGACATGAAGATTGTGACGAATAAGCTGGAACGGAGCTTTCGGGAGAGCTTTGGTGAAGACATCCGCTAAATTGGAAGATGAAGGAACATGGCGAGTGACAAGCTGTTTGACTGCAACCTTTTCACGAACAAAGTGGAAATCGAGAGCAAAATGCTTAGATCGTGAGTGAAGAGATGGATTCACAGTGAGATAGACAACGCTGAGATTGTCACACAAAAATTGAGGAGGCTGAGACAATCGGATCCCCAAATCACGCAGCAAATAGGTTACGTACCCATGTGAGCTCGGCAGTGGCGGAAGCCATTGAACGGTATTCTGTTTCGGTGCTCGAGCGGGAAACAATGGGCTATTTTTTCGAAGACCAAGAGATGCAATTCGCCCCCAAGAAGACGTAGAAACAATCAGTGCTTCTTCTGCTGACTGGGCATCCAGCCCAGTCAGCATCACTAAACGCGTACAAGGATGGAGGAGAACGTGCCAGGTAATGTAAACCGTGATCTGGAGTTCCATTCACATAGTGAAGTAGTCTTTTAACTTCCTTTAAATTCTTTGTTGTGGGTTGAGAGAAGTGTTGACACACCATGTTTACCTTGAGTGCAAGAGGAGTAGATGTTGCTGCACTATTTATCATCCTTGACCAAGTCAAGACAGAGTGTGTATACTTTGCTTGACTAAGGAAGATACCATCTCTTGTAGGTTTGATTTCCATCCCTAGGAAGTAATGAAGGGACCCTAAATCCTTGATTGAAAATTCCTTGCTCAGCGTATTGAATAGGTTGTGGACTGACTGTAGATGATTCCCTGTGAGCAGTATATTATCAACATAGATGAGTAGGACCAAAGTGATCTGGGACTGATGGAAGGTGAATAATAAAGGATCTGCCTTGCTACATAAGAACCCCAAGTGAAGTAAGAAGAGGGATATCCTATCAAACCAAGCCCAGGGGGCTTGCTTAAGTCTATACAGGGATTTCTTGAGAGAACATACGTGATCTGGGAACCTTTGATCCACAAAACCTGGTGCTTGTTTCATAAAAACTATTTCCTTGAGAGCTCCATGAAGAAAGACATTTTTTATGTCCAATTGTCTCATGGGCCACCCTTGTGATTCTTCCATTGCTATGACCAATATGATGGTTATAGGTTTAATGACAGGGCTATAAGTCTCCTCAAAGTCAACACATGGAACTTGAGAGTACCCTTGGCCCACCAACCTTGCCTTATATCTTTCAATATCCCCATGTTATGTAGTTGTGATCTTGAAAACCAATTTAGACCCAATAATGTTGGCATTGTTAGGTCTAGGAACAAGATCCCATGTCTCATTCTGGTATAGTGCATGCATTTCTTCCTCCATAGCTCTTTGCCAATTAGGATCTATCTGAGCTTTCTTCTAGGTCTTTGTTTCTGCAACCATGTGAGTGGTTAGGGTTGCATAGTCCTTAAGATATGCAGGGGGCATCCTTTCTCTAACTGGTCTTTGGACTGGTACAGGGTCTGGATCATTAGATGGTGCATTGTCATCTAGCTGCTCATCTTGAGGTTCTGCCTGATCTTGCTGTTGAACCAAACCATTATCTATCTGTTCCTGTATTTGATCATCAATAATTGGTTCTTGCACTGGGTCAGAAACACAAGTAGGATCATGCATAAGTACAAACGTAAACAGTCTGAACTAGGGGCACTTTCATCAGACTTCTGTGTGAGTCCTTCAACAGAATCTGGGTAATCAAACATGTCAAATACAACCTCAGTAGTATTAACATTGCTTCCCTTAAAGGGAAAAACTTGCTCATTAAACACAACATGTCTTGAAATGTACACTCTCTTAGAGATTGAATCTAGGCACCTGTACCCCTTGTGAAATGGGCTATACCTGTTGGACTTATTTTAAGTTTTAGTGATGAAAGCCAGACTAGCTGTTATAGAGCAAAGGAAAAAATATGACTAGATCAAACGTATAGGCTTATTAGAGTTTGATCTTTGTATAGATTTGATCAAACAAGCACTGTAAAAGGTCAGCTGACTTTCATCAGTAGACTTGTCTAGATCAGTAGGGTACCTGAGTCAGTAGACTAGTTTAGGAACCTGCTGAAGACTGAAGGCTGAGGGCTCAAACTGAGTTATTGAAGGCTAAGGGATCAAACTTAGTATTTAAAGTCAAGGATATGGAATCAGAATTTAGGAAAGTCTGTGATGACCTAAACTGGTTGCATATACCTTGTGTGCAAGGTCTAAGTTCCATAAGTTAAGTGGAGATTGGAACTTAGTTATGATCAAAATGGTGTAATCTAACTTCATCATAAAAAGTTAGATATAAAAGAAGTCAGCTGCAGTGATTTACAAACACAGCAACTTTGGATCAGCTGACTGATATATATTTCAGCAGACTTACATACACAGGAACCTGTTGAACATATATTTTGATTTAATCAAAGGTTACATTGGAAGCTTACAAGGAAAAGGACAGATAATAACTCTTGGTTTTGTCAATAAATCAATGGCTAAGATTAAAGGAACGTTGGAAAGAAACAGAGCTTTATCCGATGGATACAAGTCAAAGGGTGAACAGTCTGAAATCTGACAAAAAGTAAACTGACAGTGTCAGTACTATGTACAGGGACATAAAGCAAGTCAAGATGGGACAAATCTGAAACGGCTATGTTTGAATTTCAAACATAAATCACAAGGAGTCTCACCTATAAATAGAAGACCCCTAATACAGAAAATGAGGATGATTTTTAAGAGAAAAATAACAAATAATCTTGAGCTTCAGATTCTTATCAAGAAGTCACCCTGCTGACCCTACTGAACTTAAAGCTACTGATCCAGTAAACTTCTTCAAGTGTAATCTGTCATCAAGCTACATCAAGTTTACACACTTGAAGAATCCAAGCTGCTGATCATATCATCCTGATCAAGCTGCTGAAAGCTGAATCACTTACTTGATTCAAACTATCTTTTATAAGAAACCTGCTGAAGACAGTGAAGCATCTTTGGTGTCAAGGACTGTTGTTTGTGGTGGAGCTGGTGAAGAGGCAATCCTACCCTTCAAGGACCAGTGGAAGACTTTGGAGCAGCAATCCTACCTATTCCAAGTGTTCAGTTTGTGAAGCCATAGTTATTGGTGAAGGACAAACAACTTAGGGATTTTTGTAACTGCTACCTCAAGGATCTCTAGTGAATTACCTCCAACATCATAGGAGAAGAGTGGACTGACAGGATTACACCACTTAGAACCACTATAAAATCTGCCTACTTACTTTCTGCACTTACATTTTGTATTTAGTATATTTAGCACGTCAATCAACTGAACTAGCAACTGAATCACACACATACACTACTGAGTATCTAATACTTGGTATCATATTTTAACAACAAGTAATAAGGCTTAATTTAAATATATTCCGCTGCAACAAATTCAGTAAAGTCAATAGTCAGCAGACTACTGAGTGTCAGCAAACTACTGAGCAATCAGCTGGCTACTGAAGTTTCTGAGTTTGTTAACTCCAAAAAGTTTTAAGTGTTAAATTTATTAACCCCTCCTCTAAACTTAACCAAAGCCTTTTCAAGGGACCAACAATTGGTATCAGAGCAGTGCTTCTGTTCTGAAGTAATCCTACTTGTTGTGATTGTGAAAATACTTTGAAAACTTTTTCAAGTTTCTGATTTTCAAAGCTTTGCATCATGGATAACAACCAATATGCTAGAACAATGTTGATGTGTTTTTTATCGTTTTGATGAGTATAATCGTCGTATGCAGGCTTTTCTAGCTGCAACACATGATGAGATGATGGATGTGCTGTCTGATGGACCACTAGAAATTACAAAGGCAATAAAAGTGGATAATCAAACTTAGTAGATTCCAAAGCCAAAAAGAGAATGGAATGCTGAAGATAGAAAAAGAGCAAACCTCAACAATATTGCTATTGATATCATATACAGAACTTTGGATAGCAATATGTACATGAAAGTAAAAGATTGCAAGACTGCCAAGGAACTTTGGGATAAGTTGCAATTAATCTGTGAAGGCACTGATGCAATCAAGAAGAACAAAATCAGTGTAGCAATGAAGAAGTTCCAAGATTTCAAAATGAAACCAAATGAAACTATTGAACAAATAGAGTCAAGATTCAATGCAATCATGGATGAACTCACCCTACTGAGTGTAAAGTATTCAAAGAAGAAATAAATTCAAAAATTCTAGAAGCTTTACCTGCAAAAGAAGTTTGGGAGATGAAGGTGACTGCCATAGAAGAAATGAGAAGTTTACATGAAGAGGATACCTTCAAATTATTTTCAGACCTCAAGGCTTATGAATTCAGTAAGAAACTTGTACCTGAGACTGAAAAAGAAGAACCAAAGACCACTGTATTGGCTACTACACATCAAGAAGAAACATCAGGAGCTCAAGATGGTCTACTGGATGAGATGCAAGAGCAAATTGCCCTACTGACCAAGAAAATAAGAATGATGAAAACTGGCAGGGGTTCTCCAAGGAATTTTACAAAAAAGTTTAGTGAAAAGAAGAAGGAAGAATCGAAGAAAGACAATGATTACTTGTGCTATCAATGCAAGAAACCAGGACACTTCAAACCTGACTGTCCTGAACTAAAACAGAAGAAGGAACCTGATTATCTTTGCTTCAATTGCAAGAAACCTGGACATTTCAGACCTGATTGTCTAGACCTACTGAAAAGCAAAAGTCAACAAAGAAGATCTGGCAAGAAAGCTATGGTTGCTGAAGATGAATCAGGATATGAAGTAGAATCAGAAAAAGGAAATGAATCTGATGATACTGCACTTGTTGCTGATATGGATGATTATGCTTTAATGGCAAATATGGATGAAATAGAGGAGGTATACAATTTTGTATCAATAAACACGTACTCCTGCTGAAAGTGATTGTGAATCAACTTGTGGTTCAAATCCTAAAAATTCTAACAATGAAGAAACTTTGGATGCCATCCTTAATCAACTGAGGATAATACAATCTAGTTATGAGATTGTGAAGGCTGAAAGAGAAGCTCTTCAAACAGAAGTTGAAAGGTTAAAAGCTGAATTAAGAAATCTCAAGTGTAAGGAAAAAGAAATTGGTAAGAACCAGCATAAGCCTGATGTACATTCAGTAGCAGCTGAATCTGCTGAACAATCTTGTTCCTCCACTGCATTCAAATCTGGAAAACCATATGGTGATAGAACATGCCTTGGATTTGGAACTCAACAATCTAATAAGAGTGGATCTAGTAAGGTTACTAAACCTAGTACCAGAATTGGTCCTAAGTTTGTGCCTGCATAAGATCCAACTCCCAAAAGGGTTGCTGAGGCAGTGAAGCCTACTGAGAAAACTTCAAGGAAGCAAAATCATAAGTCAAAAAGGTCAACAGCACCTAACAAAAGGAATAAATCCAAAAATAGGACTGTTGTACCCTCTAGACCTGCTGATAGCAGACCTGCTACCAAGTCTGCTGGACCACAAAAAGGCAAAAATCAGAAATATTCCAAGGATAAGAATCCTAAACCTAAAAAGGTCAATCACTCAAGGGATACTTATCTCAGGGGGAAAGGTAGACTGTTCCATACTGATGATGATTGGAATATTCCTGCTCCTACTTCTAGAAACAACAGACATAACCACACTGCTAGGGTAAAACCTCAGCAATGGAATCAGCAGAGGACTCAGCAGAGGACTTATATAAGACCTCAGCAGAGACCTCAACATAGTTCATATTACAGGGCTGTTCCTAACAGACAGCAAACTAATGGTTATGATGGTGCTTCTAACAATAGAAATCACTCCAAACAGCATTACATACCAAAAGGCCAGAAAGCATATGTGAGTCCTACACAACCAAATGTTAGATCTTATTGATCTGTAGAATACATGTATGAACAAAAGTTTGATACCTTTCAAAGAAGACCTTATGGAAACTTGCCAAGGGTCATGCTTACCACTGACCATCATGGACCCAAACAGTTTTGGGTACCTAAAATACATTAACTTTGTTTTGTAGGGTGTCTGGTACTTTGACAGTGGATGTTCCAGACATATGACAAATAATAAGCACTGTTTGTCAAAATTTGTGGCAAATGATGGTCCAAGAGTGAATTTTGGCAACAAAAATACACCATGATACACAAGAGGATATGGCACACTTGTGAGAAATGGATTAACAATTAGGAATGTTGCATTTGTGGAAGGACTGGACTACAACCTACTGAGCACTGGACAGTTTTGTGACATGGGTTACAAGGTCACTTTTGACAAGGGCACATGTATTGTCATTAGTGAAAAAGATGATCAAGTTGTGTTGGCTGGAAGAAGACAACAAAACATGTATGTTGTGGATTGGTCTACTGCTGTTCCAGACATGCCTGATTGTGCATACCAAGTCAGAACTGAATTGGTTATGGCATAAGAAGTTAAATCATCTAAATTTTGATGATATCAATCAATTGGTGAAGAACAAACTGGTGATTGGCTTACCTGAGATCACATTAAAAATGATGCTATATGTGATGCTTGTCAGCAAGGTAAACAGACAAAATCAAGCTTCAAAATAAAGACTAAGCAGTCAACAAAAAGAGTTTTGGAGCTGATGCACATGGATCAATTTGGACTAGTAACTCCAACAAGTGTAACAGGAAAGAAGTACACTTTAGTAGTTGTGGATGATTATTCAAGATACACTTGGGTATTCATGTATTCATGAACAAGAAAAGAGAAACACTGCAAAAGATGCCTGAACTTTTGAAGAGATTGCAAAATGAGAAAAGTTTGACAGTAGTGAAGATCAGATCAGACAAGGGTACTGAATTTCTCAATAAAGTTATAAGAGAATATTGTGAGTAGAATGGTGTGCTACATCAACTAGCTGCTGCTGGTACACCTCAGCAAAATAGGGTTGTTGAGTGAAGAAACAGAACTTTAAAAGAAGCAGGAAGAACTATGATTTATGAAGCATTATTACCTGAAAGATATTGGGCTGAAGCAGTCAATACAGCATGCTATACACAAAATAGGACCTCAGTGAACAAAAACCTGCTGAAGACACCCTATGAAATTTGAAATGGAAGGAAACCTAATATATCTTATTTCCATCCATTTGGAAGCAAATGTTTTATTTTAAATCATAAGGAGCAATTGAAGACATTCCAACCAAAATCAGATGAAGGAATCTTCTTGGGATATTCTTCTGTCAGCAAGGCATTCAGGGTACTGAACAAAAGGACACTGAAACATGAAGAAACAATACATGTTGTATTTGATGAACCTTAGTTCACTAGAATGGAAGATGAAGCTTCAGAACCTGCTGAGAATCAACAAGTCACTGATCCAGAATGTGTTGATGTTTTGGAAAGGATAAATGACTTGAAGGTTTCTGACTCTGCCCCTGCTAAACACCATGCTGGTAACACTACTGATGCAACAATTGAGGCAGTTCAAGGATCTGCTGAACCTCTTGAAGAAGCAACAGCAGACCCTACTGAAGATGATGTTCCTGAGAATCAATTTAACCAAAATCCACAATGGTTAAGGGATCACCCTGTTGAACAAGTTATTGGCAATATACAGCAAGGTGTAAGAACTAGAAGAAAATTGGAAGCAATGTTCACTTGTTTTCTATCTCAAATGGAACCTAAAGTTGTTGAAGAAGCAATATCAGATCCAGATTGGATAATTGCTATGCAAGAAGAACTGAATGAATTTGAAAGAAATCAAGTTTGGACACTAGTGGAAAGGCCTAATCATGCAAATATAATTGGAACCAAATGGGTATACAGAAACAAATTGGATGAATCTGGTACCATTGTAAGGAATAAGGCCAGACTAGTAGCAAAAGGCTATTCTCTAGCAGAAGGAATAGATTCTGATGAAACATATGCCCCTGTTGTAAGATTGGAAGCTATAAGATTATTCTTGGCATTTGCTGCTTACAAAAACTTCAAAGTATATCAGATGGATGTCAAAAGTGCATTCTTGAATGGCATTCTGGAAGAGAAGGTCTATGTTCAGTTACCTCCTGGTTTTGAAGTTAAAGATCAAGAAGATAAAGTGTACAGACTCAATAAAGCACTTTATGGTTTGAAACAAGCACCAAGAGCATTGTATGAGACCCTATCTCAATTCTTGGTGGATAATGGTTTTACAAAAGGCACCATTGACAAGACTCTTTTCAGAATCAATGAAGGAGACAGCACCCTGCTGGTACAGATGTATGTTGATGACATGATTTTTGGTTCTGAAAATGAATTACTATGTGAGAAGTTTGCTAATCTGATGAAAAGTAAATTCCAAATGAGTATGATGGGAGAAATGAACTACTTTTTGGGATTGCAAGTCAAACAAATGAAAGATGGAATCTTCATTCATCAAACCAAGTATACCAAGGAGCTGCTGAAGAAGTTTGGTATGGAAAACAGCACCAAGATATCAACTCCTATGAGTACAAACATAAGATTGGATGAAGATAAAGAAGGCAAAGATGTTGATCAGACTTTATATATAAGGATTATAGGCAGTCTGCTGTACCTTACTGCCAGCAGACCTGATATATCCTTTGTTGTAGGTGTTTGTGCTAGATTTCAATCTAAACCAAAAGAAATTAATTTAGCTACAGTCAAAAGAGTTCTCAAGTATCTAAAAGAGACTTTGGATGTAGGAATTTGGTATTCAAAAGATGGAAGCTTCAAGGTTATATCCTACTCAGATTTTGATTATGCTGGATGTAAGATTGATAGAAAAAGCACCACAGGAACCTGTCAGTTGATGGGAAATAGACTGGTTTCCTGGTTCAGTAAGAAACATAATCCTATATCAACTTCTACTGCTGAAGCTGAATATATTGTTGCTGGAAGTTGCTGTGCACAAATACTTTGGTTAAGACAACAGTTAAGGGATTATGGAATTGAAGAAAGAGAAATTCCTATAATGTGTGACAACACAAGTGCAATTGCAATCACAGAAATCCTGTTTTGCACTCAAGAACCAAGCATATTGATGTGAGACATCATTTTATAAGAGATCATGTTGAAAAGAAAGATGTGGTGGTTCTTTAAATCCCTACTGAAGATCAACTTGCTGATATTTTCACAAAACCATTGGATAGTGAAAGATTTGCTAAGTTAAGGACTGAACTTGGAATTATAAAAGTTGACTGGTACACCTATGATCAGCAATATACTGGAATTCACCAAGGGGGTTAGTCTTTGCTATGTTGGGTGAGCTCACTTAGAAGATTAGTCATTGGTATCAACAATTCCATGTACTTATTTATGTTTGGACAATTGAGCAATTGAAGTTTCCAAGGGGATTGGTCTTTGTCCTGTTGGGTGAGCTCACTTGACAGATCAGTCATTGGTATTAAACTTCATTTTGTATTATCAATTGGACAAAACAAGAAGAATTGAAGATCAGCAGAGTAACATTGTCAGCAGGATGATGGCAAAGGCTGCTGAGACATACGTTACACAGTCAAACTTTAAAAAGTCAAAAAGCAAAAGACCGGAATATTTATTCTATCTTTATAACCGCAGTTACACGATCGAACGGTTACAACTCTTTATGGATAAGTTATGGAACACGTGGAAAGATCTCATTCATTCCAAATTTAATCGTGGTTAATGCTACAGTGCACTATCTAACAGTTTCTACCCACTACTCTTTGTTATATATACAGACATATACATAGAGGATACTTACAACACTCAGATTGATTTTCTCTGTAATTATACCGTGTGAACACAGATTTGAAAGCTATATTCTTCATCTTTCTCAAAATTTATAATGGCAGATATGGATGATATTCACATTAGAACTAGCCAAAGTGTCAGAGGCTTTGTTGTTGATGCTAACAAAATTGAGTTGGCTATCAATATTGGTAGAAGAATCAGAAGATACGAAGGATTGGAAGATGTACTCAATATAAGACTAGAAAGAATATCTTACACGAATTTTGTTAATTTCTGGAGAAACATTGTGATAAGAGAAGGTAGAGAGGCATTTACTACAATAGTGAAAGGCCAGGAGATTGAAGTTTCCTCAAACCTGCTGAGGGAAGCTTTTGGTTTTGCACCTGTACATGATGCTCCAACTAATCCTGAGGAAATGGGACTGTCAAAATTGGATTTTGTTAACAGAATAAAGACCAATGATGCTATTAAATCATCACTGAGCATCAATGTGAAGCATATAGGAATGGAGTACAACCTGCTGAGTAAGATAATAGCAAAGAATATCTTGGGACTCAGTGGAAGCCTTGATACTTTATTAGGACCCAAAATTGAATTGTTAATCATCATCTGCAAAAGCATGAAGTTTGATTAGGCTGGATTCTTTATCCAATATATGAAGAAAGTGATAACTGAGGAAAGAGAAGGGACAAGGAAGTCCAAGGCTTTAACTTTGGGTTTGATGATTCAGGCCCTGCTGAATCATTTGGGGATTGCTGATGTTGCACCTAAGAAAATAAATAAGTCCAGATATAAGAAAGAGATCGGCTATCTCATCCCTGGTTTGGATGATGATGAAGATGTGGATGATGAAGCAACTGAAAGTGATAATGATAGAGATGATAATGCTGGAGGTGAACAGGTTAAGCAAGTGGTTAAATCTGCTGTACCCAAGAAAGTTGCTGAGAAGAGGAAGGATGCTGACACCAGAAAAATCACAGAGATGTTACAGCCTAGGAAAACAAGGAAACAGACAGCAGAGACTGCTGAGTCTACTGAGGGTCCAGTTGAAGTTGAAGTTACTGACCCTGCTAAAATTACAAGGAAGAGGAAAGCTGCTGAAGTTGAATCAGAGCAACTTTCCAAGAGAATGAAGGAAATTGCTAAGAAAAAGAAGCATGGAAAAGGCAAGGAATTGAGGGTCCATGAAGAAAAAAGAGAAGAAGAAGAACAAGAGGCTATTGATGCTGAACCTTTATAAATTGTTACGCCTACTGGAACTAGAGAGGTTGTTGTTGAGCAACCTGCTGAGCCTACTGAAGAACCACAGCAGACTACTGAGTCTGCACCTGCTGTGGATATTGACATAACAGTACAAGACCCTGTCATTTCTGCAATAGTTCAGGGGGGAAGAGTAATCTGTTGCTAACCCTGCTGATGAGCATGTAAGTCAGGGGGAACCAAGTGTGGAGCAGATAGAGGTGGTAGGTACAAATGTACAACCTGAGAAACCTACTGACCTAGAAGCATCTGTTGAGGAAACTCTGAATCTGCTTGTTGAGACCTTTGGAGGTCAGCAAAGTTGACAGACAGCTCCCAGAAAGCCAACTATGCCCTTTGAAAGAAAAGAAAAGAAAAAGAAGAAAGGGTATGTTGATCCTACACTCCTGCTGGTTGCTGATTACTTTCAATGGAAGTTTGGATTTTACAAGAGACAAAAATCAGCTGCTGAGCCTATGACAGACTTTGAGGAGTGGGCTTTTGAAAAGTTAGGAGTGGATAATTTGCTTGACTTGGTTGATACCTCCCTGCTGGAAATGTGGTTGATGGAAATTATTGAAAAAGTGAAGGGAGAACGAGGCATTATGTTCAAGACTCCTAGGGATGGACCAAATAGTGATCATTCATCATCATCTGATTCTGATGATGGTCATCCCCCACATCAAGGAGAAGCCAGTGGAACTGCTATGATAAATGAACCAAGTGTATAACAGTCCACTAATGCTGGCAAGCCTGCTGAGGGCCAGCAGACTAGTCAAATAGATGAGGATCTTGAAGATATCACCATAGATGATTTGGAGGCCTTAATCAACGATGGGATAAACCTTGGAGGTAACAGGATGGTTGGCACATCTGATGCATTCAAGGTTGTGGAGGCTGATATGAATCCTGAGGATCAGCAGACTGAAGATTTGGATGAAGAAAATGTTATTGAACAAGTGAGCTTGATATCAGTTCAGAAGATTCAATTCAATATCAAGAGTGGATTGATACTCAGGGCACTATATCTAAATCTTCTGAGAATCTATAGAAGATTGCTGATGCTGGAGGAATTCTGGAGGAAAACATGGCAACTTTTCCTTTTATTTGTGTAGAAGAGAGAGTCATACTCACTGAGGAACAGACAGTGATTGGACAGATGTTGGACATAGTAATGGGTGTGGAAGAATCACCATTACACCTTGAGGAGGTTCAGGCTGCTGAGGTTCAAACAGCACTTGAACAAAGGTCGGAATTGGTGGTACAGGTTCCTGAGGACCAAACAGCACCTGGACAAAGGTTGGAACCGACAATGGCTTTGGAGGAAACCCCTGTTGTTGTTGAAGAATAGGCTGCAGTAGTAGAGCCTACTGGAGGAAATGTCACTGAAGGGAAGGATAGTCAGCAGACTGTTGTTTTGATGAGGATGAACAGTTGCTGGACTATGACTTCAGTGATGAGGAGTTTTAAATGCCTGAAGAAGAACCTATTGCTGCTGAACCACAACAGGCATTTGTACCAATCCTTGAGGAACCTGCCCTAAATCCAATCCTGGAGGAGTTCCAAGGTCCTAACCCTGCTGGAAGGGATATGAGTTGGGCCATGGTTGTCGGCAGACAGAGGGCACAATACAATGTGGAAGAGCCTACTGATGAATCTGCTGGACATATGGTCGAGGAATGGCTGGTGGGGTACCAGACAGGTTTTGGATGAGTTGAGGGCAGTCAGAAATGACATTACAAGATTAAGAACTCAAATTGATAGACAAGAGCAAAGATTTGAAGATTTGATGAATCTAGTGGAAAATAGAGGAGAACCACTCAAACAGTTGCCTCCAATATTACTTCCACTCAGTATGCTCTTGCTGATCTTGCCCAAGATGTAAAGGGAATAAAATAGGGCAACACACTCAAGGATAAGTTCTTGAAAGATCGGTTTACATCCATTCACCAGAAACTTGATAAACTTGCTGAGGCACCCAAGCCTGCTGTGGCTGAACCTGCTGGAACACTTCACCCTGCATGATTGGATCCTAAGTTTACTGAGAGGATCAATCTATTGGAGCAGACAATGCAAGAAAGGATCACTGCAGTTGACACCAGAACTGAAATCATTGAGGGTCAACTAAACAACTTGGTGATCACACAGGAGAGTGTTCATGGTCTGCTGTCCCATTTTGTTGATGTTGTCAATAAGGGGGAGAGAGCCAGACAGCAGTAGCAAAAGAGGCTGCTAGAATCTTTACACAGAAGAAATGGGAGGCTGACACCAATGCATTCAGAGAACCTGCACCTGGCAGACTTCCACTAACTGATGATCTTTTCAAGGAATACAAGAAGCTTTACTATAACAAGAGAAGACCTTACCATGACAAGGGCTTCCATGAGGGACTAATTCCTTTTTGGGGCTTAAGTTTTGGGAAGCAAGAGTTAAAGCCTTAAGATCTTCACACAGAGGTGGAAGAGGTGGTAGAGGTGGAAGGAGTCTACCTACTACATCAGCAAGAGATTCACTAGATGAGTTTAAACAGTTATACATGCGTTTAGGTTTTAGAGTACACCAAATCAACCTTACCCTACCTGAGGCATGGAAATAGTGGAATGAAGTAAATCCTCATATTGATTTTTCCCTTATTGAAAATCAATGGATGAGAGATATGGTTAGAGAAATAAGGGAATATCATGAGCATCAAGAGAAGGAAAGACAGGAAAGAGAAAGAAGGAACTAGATCAGCATAATTACACTTGTTTTTATTTTTGCTGAATCTAGATTGTAATATCTTTTGAACAACTGATTATAATGAGAAATGACTGAATTTGTTCTGTTTTTGTTTTACTCTTTTTGCTTTGTTGTAAGGAGGGTATTGGCATCATCACCAAAAAGGGGGAAAGTGTTGGAATTATTTTTAGTTTTAGTGATGAGTGCCAGACTAGCTGTTATAGAGCAAAGGCAAAAAGATGACTAGATCAAATGTATAGGCTTATTAGAGTTTGATCTTTGTATAGGTTTGATCAAACAAGCACTGTAAAAGGTCAGCTGACTTTCATCAGCAGACTTGTCTAGATCAGTAGGGTACCTGAGTCAGTAGACTAGTTTAGGAACCTGCTGAAGACTGAAGGCAGAGGGCTCAAACTCAGTTATTGAAGGCAAAGGGATCAAATTTAGTATTTAAAGTCAAGGATATGGAATCAGAATTTAGGAAAGTCTGTGATGACCTAAACTGGTTGCATATACCTTCTGTACAAGGTCTAAGTTCCATAAGTTAAGTGGAGATTGGAACTTAGTTATTATCAAAATGGTGTAATATAACTTCATAATAAAAATTTAGATATAATAGAAGTCAGCTGCAGTGTTTTACAAGCACAACAACTTTGGATCAGCTGAATGATATGTATTTCAGCAGACTTACATACATAGGAACCTGCTGAACATATATTTCGATTTAATCAAAGGTTACATTGGAAGTTTACAAGGAAAAGGACAGATAACAACTCTTGGTTTTGTCAATAAATCAATGGCTAAGATTAAAGGAACGTTGGAAAGAAACAGAGGTTTATCCAATGGATACAAGTCAAAGGGTGAACAGTCTGAAATCTAACCAAAAGTAAACTGACAGTGTCAGTACTATGTACAGGGACAGAAAGCAAGTCAAGATGGGACAAATCTGAAACGGCTAAGTTTGAATTTCAAACATAAATCACAAAGAGTCTCACCTATAAATAGAAGACCCCTTATACAGAAAATGAGGATGATTTTTAACAAATAATCTTGAGCTTCAAATTCTTATCAAGAAGTCACCCTGCTGAACCTACTGAACTTAAAGCTACATATCCAGTAAACTTCTTCAAGTGTAATTTGTCATCAAGATACATCAAGTTTACACACTTGAAGAATCCAAGCTGCTGATCATATCATCCTGATCAAGCTGCTGAAAGCTGAATCACTTACTTGATTCAAACTTTCTTTTATAAGAAACCTACTGAAGACAGTGAAGCATCTTTGGTGTCAAGGACTGTTGTTTGTGGTGGAGTTGGTGAAGAGGCAATCCTACCTTTCAAGGACCAGTGGAAGACTTTGGAGCAGCAATACTACCTGTTCCAAGTGTTTAGTTTGTGAAGCCATAGTTATTGGTGAAGGACAAACAACTTAGGGATTTTTGTAACTGCTACCTCAAGTATCTCTAGTGAATTACCTCCAACATCACAAGAGAAGAGTGGACTGACAGGATTACACCACCTGGAACCACTATAAAATCTGCCTACTTACTTTCTGCACTTACATTCTGCATTTAGTATATTTAGCACATCAATCAACTGAACTAGCAACTGAATCACACACATACACTACTGAGTATCTAATATTTGGTATCATATTTTAACAATAAGTAATAAGGCATAATTTAAATATATTCCACCGCAACAAATTTAGTAAAGTCAATAGTCAGCAGACTACTGAGTGTCAGCAGACTACTGAGCAATCAGCAGCTGATGAAGTTACTGAGTTTGTTAACTCCAAAAATTTTTAAGTGTTAAGTTTATTCACCCCCTCTAAATTTAACCAAAGCCTTTTCAATGGACCAACAATACCCTAAGAAGACACAAGGGTAACTCCTCTTAGCAAACTTAGATGTTACCTAGTTCCTCAAAGAAGGAAAGTACTGATATCCAAACACTCTTAAGCCATTGTAATTAGGATGCCTCTTGTACAGCTTGTAGTCAGGAGTTTCAAACTTTAGCATAGAGGAAGGCAGCCTGTTAATAAGATATACTGCTGTGTTGAAGGCTTCAACCCACAAATTGAGGGGTGTGCCTGCATCAAACATCATTGTTAATCCAATTTCCACCACATGCCTGTGTTTTCTCTGTGCCACACAATTCTGTTCTGGTGTATAGGGACAGGATATGTTTAGTTCTATCCCACATTCTTGCAAATGATCTAAAAAGGGTGTGGAAGCAAATTCTCCACCACCCTCACATTCAAAGATCTTGATCTTTTGGTTCAGTTGATTCTCAACTGACTTCAGAAACCTGATGAATACATCAAAAAATTCTGATTTTTTTTCTTAAGGGATACATCCAAGAGAACCTTGAAAAGTCATCAATAAACACAACATAATATTTATAATTTTGATTAGATAAGACAGGGGTAGGTCCCTATAAGTCACAATGAATCTTTTCCAAGGGCAATTTTGAAACAAAAGTACCTTTATTAAAATGTTGTTAACAACTTTTCCCTAATTGACAGCTAGTACATAGTCTGTCCTTATTCTCCCAAGAACTAAGATTTATTCTTCCTAAATGCTTGAGCTTGGTCAACAAGTTCTGATGTGGATGTCCCAACCTTTTGTGCCACACAGTGGAGGTAGCTTTCCTTGTTCTTACAGCTGGGCTTTCTGAACTCCTTGATCCAAGGCGTACATATTGCCTCTTTTATGCCCCCGAGCTATGATCTTCTTGTTTTGGTCCTTAACAACAAAACCAGACTTGTCAAATTCAAAAGAACAGAGATTATCAGAAGTGTACTTTCTAACAGACAATAGATTCTTAGTTAAATCAGGAACAACTAGAACATCATTTAGGTGTAGATTACCAATTTTTGCATCACTAGAGTGGGAAATTTCAAGTCCTATGCTATCACCCACAAAAACTTTATTATAACCAGTGTATTTATTAGGAGAGATTATATTACCTTCTGAGATTGTCATGTGGGAAGTAGCCCCAGTGTCCAAAGAAATCTGTGTCAGTCTGATCTACTGTTGTGAGTGTAGAAAATACCTTTTGAGTTTCCTCTAACTGACAGGCATAGTCAAATCTATTCCAGCAATCTATAGCTACATCGTTGAACTTTCCACAGATTTGCCAGAAACTTGTCACGGATTTTAACTAACAAAACAAACAAGTAATAAAATTTATAAATCCGGTATTCCCCAAGTGTAGGGATCGTAGCATAGCGATTAATACCGGAGTCGGTCACAGGGAATCGGGGTATCTAGTTCATTAATTTTCCTAAGGTTGTTACTACTAAAACGAAACTAAAAACGATAAAATAAACTGGACAGAGGATTGTCAGTCCAAAGCCAGGAAGGATAAAAGCGAAAACGAAATCTAAACTATAAACTATAAAATAAACAGTAAACAAGGAGATGATCATGGTGATTAAACAACGAACAAACAATAATCCACCGATCCCGCAACCCTTAATTTCCTCTCTAAAGTTATCTTGTGATGATCTAATTAAAGATGTGGTTCACCTATCAAAGGTATGAATTTCTATTTTCGTAGATAATTCGCCTATCAATCTCTCATCTCTCGATATATAAGATTGACGCTATCAAAACAAGGTGTAAGATCTCTCAATCTAGCAACCTAGATATTCAACCTATCAACTCTTGTTATGTCAAGGTCAAAAATCCCATCTTTCCTATGGTGATCTAAGGTTTACACCGATTCTCATCATATGGTAAACATCAACAACAATTCATCTTTCGATATTGATTGCATAGCACATAAGCATAGGAAAAATACAACTTTAATCAAATTCACAAAACAAATCTAGATTAAAAATAAAGAACCTGCTGAAACGGATTCACAAGGTTTGAACAATTGCTCAGCCTCCAAGCATTCAGCATAAAACAGCAAAACGAAATAGAAAAAATGAATATAAAACAAGAAAAATCGCAACCCCAGCCTCCCCTAAGGGGGCTGGGGCCGCCTAGGGTTTTCTCCTAATGATTGTGTATCAATAGGTCTCAATAATGTATTTATAATGTGTGTCTTAGGGTTGAAATCGTGTTGCTATTTATAGAAAACTAGGTCGGCTGCTGCTAAGTCGGTTTAAGGACGCCCATCCACTCCTTTGGACGCTCGTCCGAGGTGTCTTGGACTTGCTCAGACGCCCGTCCACTCCAGCGTCCAAACTCTCTGTATCAAAAATCTCAGCCTGGACGCCAGTCCAGACTGGACGGGACTTGGACGCCAGTTCAGCTAGATCCAAATTCGAAATCTTCAACTCTATCTCTTTTCTTCTAGCCAATTCCATCCTTATCTCTTTTTCATCAATTAAATCCGACTCTTATCTCTTTTTGATCTTCATTTGAGCATCAAATACGTATCTACAACACATCAAAACATTGCAAAATGTAATAGTATTCAAATAAACATAAAATCAACAATAAAACACATAAATTAACCTATTTTGCGATTAAACCTTTTAAAACCTCACTTGCTCAATAAATCGATTAAACGCTCATTTTCTATGCAAATTATACAAATATGGAGGAAATCATTATAAAATATAACGGAATAAATCGTATAAAATCACCCTTAACAACTCCCCCACACTTAGCTTTTGCTCGTCCCGAGCAAAACAAAACAAGACCAAGGTTCGGAAAAAGAACAGACATCTCAGACAAATATAACACAGATCCAATAAATTAGAAGTCCACCACTGTTTGTGTGCAAAGCCATAACAAACTTCCACTAAGTCCAAACTTGAGAAACTCAAAGCAAAACTAGCTAATACCCCATCGTAGACTAGCAATAAATGACACTCATAAGATGTACCATACAAACGTAAAATATCCCGAAAAGAATGATCGGATATATCTAGGGCCTTTCTGAAATACTCAGAGGATAATCCCTACAGCATATCTATCAGTTTCTACTGGGGATAAGATAGACGATAACTTAGTCTCTCATTCATTTCATAACAATTCATATTGCAAGTTGATTTAATTATTTTCACATTTAAACGCACATCAGAATGAGCTATTGCCCTGTCATAGCAGAATAGGATATTCGAGATATACCCTACCTTACTCCAATCATAAGGCAGCTTCTTCCGACTGTCGTGAGCTTTTAGTCATCATAGTGGTATAGGACATACGTGGTATACCCTATCACACTCAAATCATCGACTAGCTTCCGACACACCCAATAATTCTTCATATTTTCCAACTTTTTCCTTTGACAGTAAGTTACGTGTTACTTATCACATTCAAACCATAGATATTCACAGTATAACATACTTTGGATCTAAATACAAACTATCATAAATCTCAAGATATGTACGTAGCATTAAGCACATGACTTATAAGAAAATCAGAAATCACTCGTCCAAAAAGGGGTATAACTTTATAAATTAGCTCATCATTCACTATGGCTCGTGAAAAATAAATCTCAGGTGAAACAACCAACTTATCAAACATATGATATATAGCTTGGATGACTATAAAAATAACGAACATTGAATTGAATTGCCTACTCGGGACAAAACAAAAACAAAAATGTCGAAAAATTTTGAAAATTTTAGCTCATTTTTAGCTCATTTTGCATAGAAACATAACGAGTTAAGAAAATGTGTAGATACATATCAAATCATTCCCCTCCCCCACACTTAAATATCAACATGTCCTCATGTTGTGCAGAATTTAAAGAAAAGATAAAAGAACTTAGCTGATTTGGTAATGATATGAAGGTAGGCTGAAGAAGGATAGATAATCGATCCGCGTTTCCGAGGCACGAGATGTCATAGGTATTCCTCTCCAGATTCACTTCCAAGGCCAGCTTAACAAGAACAGCTAAACATGTGCCTGCACCACTTGAAAAACATGGCAATATCTCGGGGAACACGGGGGAAATATAACTAGCAACAATAATGATATAAGCACATGGTATAATTGCTCAGATGGAAAAATCACCACACAGGACATCTAAGCGTCAAATAAGCCACAGAAGCTCATAATACAAATAAGGCCCAACATGTGCATAAAGAACTAAGGATAGAGGACACTACAAAGTTGCAGGGCTAGGTGCACTAAAAAGATAAATAAAAATAAAAGAAAAAAACAAAATAAAATACAATGCAACTAAATGATATGCAATTATACTAAAAAGGCAAAATGAAAATAAAGAAAATAAACTAGCCCAACTAATTCCATAGATGTCGCCCTAAACTAAGCACGGTCAAGAATATAAACGTCTACTCAATAGCGCCACAGAAGCGCAACAAAAAATTGATTATGCAAAGCCACAGAAGCTTGCCACGTAAAATGTAGACGTGCCTTAAACAACCCTAACATCCTAGATAGACGACAAAAGGAACATCATAAGTCAAATTGGAATCACATCTAACTAGGTGACTTACTCAACATGGATTGCAATAGATGGAAAGAAAACCATAACGGTGAAAGAACAGGACATCTACGCATATACAAAGGCCACAGAGGCTCACAATAAAACATCCAAGTTGAATAATGAAGCACGTATATAAAAATTAATCATATAAAGATGGAACATATACATGGACCATTACAAAATAGTAGGCTTGGTGCAACTACATGAAAATATATTACAATGCAATCTACATGATATGCAATTCTAATAAAATAAAAAGCTGACAGGCTCAGGCTGAGCAAGTTGGGAAGACAACTCTACAGTGACTACGGCCCGTACAGAATCAGAAAATGAAGGGCATAAAATAAAAGTGGTAGCGTATGGCAAGCCGACAGTAACTACCCTCAAGAAAAATAAAAGAAAAATAGAAAAACAATGCAACTAGATGACATGCAACTAAATGATATGCAAAAATAAAAGAAAATAAAAGAAAGAAAACTAGCCCACTCATTTGCAACACGACATGTATATAATAAACGTCTACCAAATAATGACAGTTTACGATAAACGACAATACTATTCATTACATGCAGTGTAGACGCGCCTTAAGTCTCATCAAAGGTGATAGCATTATGGAAAACCAACATTTAGCTATACTAAACAGATATAACTCATAAGCCAAAGATAGTAGCAACGGAAAACCGACAGTAGCTACCCATATGAGCTACAAAAATAACAAGAAAGCACATAGGTCTCAAAGCTCACAAGATTCATCACAACGATATGTAGCATACGGAAACCGACATTAGCTACTAAATAACAATAAGAACAGTTATAGCATACGAGAACCGACATTAACTATAACATGCATGGATGAATCATGTAAATAGAAATTAATCAATTATTTAACATGGATCCGTAGATGGAAAGATGTACACATGCAAGTTCAGAACATCTACGTAAAAATAACTAGCCACAGAAGCTCATATAGAAGTATCCACGTCAAATATAGCATTAAAAATCAAGTTAAGAAAAATTTGGACTAAGCATCTCACAATCACGACTTACCTAACACTCAACTAATAGAACAACTAAGTGTGTGTGAATGAATTTCATGACACCCTCTTATAAGTGCATCCCAAGAATCAGAGGTAAATGGGTGTGTAAGATAAAGAAGCCATGCCACAACAGTAACGTCGAAACACAAACAGTCACTCTAACATGGACCGCAATAGATGGAAAAGTCCACATAGGCTTAAAGTAAAGCATCCAAGTCAGGGGTGAAAGAATGCAAATTCCTATTACTATATTCATCACAAACCCTTAACATTTTAAAAAAACTGGGTGGTTGGACGGCCGTTCATGTGTATGGACGGGCGTCTGGTCTGGGATTTATGAACTGGACGGTCGCACGTCCAGGTTCTGTAAAAGCATATCCAGAATAAGTGGGGTTGGATGGACGGGCGTTCAGTCAAGACAGACGGACGTTTAAAGCATATTCAGGGCGGACGGACGTTCAGGCATGCAGACGCCCATCCAGAACCACATAGAGCAGACGGGCGTTCGGGGAAAAAGACAAACGCTCGTCTGACTCTCTAAAAACATAACAGCGTTGATGCGTTTTGGGACGGACGGGCGTTCACTTACCATGGACGCCCGTCTGACTCAGCAGAAAAACACAGCAGACTCGACCTATACCAGAAGACAGCAGCAACCCCAGAAATAACCTAATATCATATCATTAAAACAGAAACCCTAGTGTTTATTGAAAACAAAACTATGAAACCTAAATTCACGTTTCATAAATTGAGTAAAAAAAAGGTTTTGCACATTCTTAACCCAATGGTTATCGAAACACGGCAAAACAAAAAAAACCTCAATTTATTTAACGGTACTTTTTATTGAAAGAAATAAAGAAACAGAAACATAAAAAGATACGGAAAACCTAAACAGAAACCTACCTACGAAAAATTTAAAACAAAAAACAAGAAAACAAAAAAAGGGAGAAAAACGTGTTGAAATCTTCTGAGCCCAAAATGGAAGGGAAAACAGTTGATTTTGACCTCGAAAACGGCATCAAATGGCCCTAGGCCGTTCACCACGTCGTCGGCGTCGGAACGAGCTTTCCGAATTGGGGTCCTGCGTGCCAAACGGACACTCGAGCCGAAAGTTACGGCCAAAATACTAACGAGTGCTAAAACGATCCCTTTTATCCAAAAATTTGACCGCGAAAAACGTGGAGTCAGATGATTCAACCTCATAACCCTACCTACGAAACCTACCTATGAAAAACAGAAACCCTAGTACATTTATTTAATAAGCAAAAGAAAGACAAACCAAGATATCTACCTAAAACAAAAATAAATAAATAAAAACTGGTGACAGACAGGCCAGACGGGCGTCCAAGTTACTGGACGGACGTCTGCCTGGAGAAAGAACAGGACGGGCGTCCAAGTTACTGGACGCTCGTCTGCCTGGGCAAAACACAAACAGAGACGATCAGATTTGGACGGACGGGCGTCCAATAGCTCAGGACGCCCGTTTACGTTCAAACTGAAGCACATAAACGCTGCTAAACACGAAAACAGGTCCAAACAAAACACGAAAACTAGACAAAACCCTAATTGGAACCTAAACACAAACCTATGAAAAATTAATAATCACTAGATAACACAAACTACCTACGAAAAACAAAAGAGAACAACTTTAGAAAAAATTAATAAGAAACTAGACGACCGTACCGATTCCCCGGCAACGGCGCCAAAAACTTGTCACAGATTTTATCTAACAAAACAAACAAGTAATATAATTTATAAATCCGGTATTCCCCAAGTGTAGGGATCGTAGCATAGCGATTAATACCGGAGTCGGTCACAGGGAATCGGGGTATCTAGTTCATTAATTTTCCTAAGGTTGTTACTACTAAAACAAAACTAAAAACGATAATATAAACTGGACAGAGGATTGTCAGTCCAAAGCCAGGAAGGATAAAAGCGAAAACGAAATCTAAACTATAAACTATAAAATAAACAGTAAACAAGGAGATGATCATGGTGATTAAACAACGAACAAACAATAATCCACCGATCCCGCAACCCTTAATTTCCTCTCTAAAGTTATCTTGTGATGATCTAATTAAAGATGTGGTTCACCTATCAAAGGTATGAATTTCTATTTTCGTAGATAATTCGCCTATCAATCTCTCATCTCTCGATATATAAGATTGACGCTATCAAAACAAGGTGTAAGATCTCTCAATCTAGCAACCTAGATATTCAACCTATCAACTCTCGTTATGTCAAGGTCAAAAATCCCATCTTTCCTATGGTGATCTAAGGTTTACACCGATTCTCATCATATGGTAAACATCAACAACAATTCATCTTTCGATATTGATTGCATAGCACATAAGCATAGGAAAAATACAACTTTAATCAAATTCACAAAACAAATCTAGATTAAAAATAAAGAACCTGCTGAAACGGATTCACAAGGTTTGAACAATTGCTCAGCCTCCAAGCATTCAGCATAAAACAGCAAAACGATATAGAAAAAACGAATATAAAACAAGAAAAATCGCAACCCCAGCCTCCCCTAAGGGGGCTGGGGCCGCCTAGGGTTTTCTCCTAATGATTGTGTATCAATAGGTCTCAATAATGTATTTATAATGTGTGTCTTAGGGTTGAAATCGTGTTGCTATTTATAGAAAACTAGGTCGGCTGCTGCTAAGTCGGTTTAAGGACGCCCGTCCACTCCTTTGGACGCTCGTCCGAGGTGTCTTGGACTTGCTCAGACGCCCGTCCACTCCAGCGTCCAAACTCTCTGTATCAAAAATCTCAGCCTGGACGCCAGTCCAATATTCTGGACGCCAGTTCAGCTAGATCCAAATTCGAAATCTTCAACTCTATCTCTTTTCTTCTAGCCAATTCCATCCTTATCTCTTTTTCATCAATTAAATCCGACTCTTATCTCTTTTTGATCTTCATTTGAGCATCAAATACGTTTCTACAACACATCTAAACATTGCAAAATGTAATAGTATTCAAATAAACATAAAATCAACAATAAAACACATAAATTAACCTATTTTGCGATTAAACCTTTTAAAACCTCACTTGCTCAATAAATCGATTAAACGCTCATTTTCTATGCAAATTATACAAATATGGATGAAATCATTATAAAATATAACGGAATAAATCATATAAAATCACCCTTAACAATAGGGTTGATGACTGATTATGCCTAATTTCTGATGTGTTTCTTTTGTTCTGCTCCTAGGGTTCAGATCTCCTCTGGTTGCTTTCTGAGTTTGCAGATCTCCCAGCAGGAGCATAACCTCTGTATCTGAAGTTGGATTGGTTACTACCACCACCTCTTCTGCCTCTGCCACGGCCCCTTTGTGTAAATAAGGCCTGCAGTTGATCAGTGACTGCCTTTTCTTGACGTTTCTGGGTCTGAAGTGTCTGCTCATGACCTTGAAGGGCCCTGACAAATTGTGCAAACGTAGGGTATGGTGCCTTGGTAAGCATGGTTGTATGAAAGCTGTTGTATTCACTGCCTAAGCCATGTCCAAACTGGAAAACTTTATCCATGTCTGGCACATGTTTCTTGATAGCTGCTAGGTTATCATAGATTGACTTAAACTCCCTTAGGTACTCATCCACTGCCTTGGTACCCTTTTTGATTCCCATCAGCATGTTCTTTAGATTTCCTACCTTCTCTACTGTGTGTGGGAGAAGTTGTTGTTCTAGATTCCCCCAAAGCTGATCGATATACAGGAAACTCTTCCTTATGGATCATGGTGATGACCTCTTCTTGTTGAAATAGTGTCTTAAACCCAATCGGGTTGGACCGGATCCTACCGGGTCGGATCATTTCTACTATTTCTTTATGATTATACATATATAATAAATGGCTTTTATGTTGTCATATATTTGTTCTTTTTGAAGAACCAATTATGAATTGTTATATGATAGCGTGCTTAGTATTAAACTATGATAGAGAACCCATGATAGGCGATTATGATTGATGAGATCTCTAATCACTTTAATAAGTTTGATACTTAAATGTCTCTAGGCTGATGTACCATTAAACAGGGCATTGATAGTATGTACAGACGAGCACATATTAGATGTCTTATGTCTTTAAGGGTAGGGATAGATCTCGTCTATCGAAGTGTAGAGACACTTGGACTGTACATGGATGTGTATTAGAGAATGCGTACGTTAGACTGGCCCACTTACACTGTTAAGTGTCATACTATGTGACGGTTGTGTAATTATCCTTAGGACCAAAGTCTACATGGCATCACGGTGAGGATTGTCATGTTTTGACACTATTGAGGTTTCCCCTAACTATGAGGCGATCATGCGATAGTGATTGGGTGTGATACTAAACCATGCGGAGTATACATGTTAGGTCGTATGGGAATCACGTACCCTAAGAGTAGGGGTAATATCCGAAAGGGCCTTCTTATAAGGAATATCTTACTCTCATGAATCTTTGCAAAGTGGAAGTAAATGAGTTACTTCGAGAGAGCATGATATCCAGATTATAAGATACGGTCGTCAATGCTTGACACTCGACGTATGACCGTATGGATATTATTACAGCAATAGGATTCTATTTACACGCTAACCGAGCACATGAAAGGTAGTAGTCATTGCGTATTGACTCTTTCGATGATTGGGTGTCATCGACGTGTTGCTAGACGCTATCCGTGATCGTTAGATGTGAAGGGCATTTTCGTAATTGCGCCTTATGTCTACGGCCAATATATTCGGAAGCCTATCGGGTCACACACATATGAACATCGAGTCGGATTAAAATGTTATTATAGTTGATGACCAAATAAGGAAAGAATTTATCTCATACTATAAAGGTTATAGTGGTAAATTAATATGGTGGTATTTATTTATTATGAATAAATATAATACAAGATATTAATTATGTTGATTAATTAAATATGTATATAGATACATAATTTTGAAATATGTATATATGATATACATGTATTTTGCAAATTAATTAATCATAGTATTATATTAATTAAAGAATATTTCGGAAGCCAATTAAAGGCTATTTGGGGCGCCATTCATTAGTGTATAAGATATACTTGGATTGTGCAATTTAATTAATAAGATTACCATAATATTAATATTGGATATTAATTGATTTTGGAAAAATAGATTTATGGTAATAAGATAAAGATAGTCAATATTAGATATTGACAATATCTTGGAAATATTTAATATAAGGTATTAAATTAAATGAGATAAATCAATCTAAGGGATTTTCCTTATTTTATTAGGAAAAATTTTCTTTCTCTCCACTCTACTCAAGACCTGTTCCCCAAGGATTTTGGGAATACAAGGGGCGCCATATGCCTATATAAGCAAGGGGTTGCAAGCTCTTGTATAGTACACAATAATTCCAAGAGCTAATTGTTCTTGTGAAAAATAAGAGAACTTCTTAGAGAGAGATTGTAGAGAGAGAAAAGGCCGACCTAGCATTTCGGTTTTTCTAATAGCAATCCTTGGCGGGATTCCGGTGAGGTGCTTGTATGGATTCTTGGTAGAGGCCGGAAGTTTGGACGGCTCGCGCACATCTACTCCTACCGGATGGTCAAAGCGTCGATCTTTTAGATCAACCAAGGTAATATTACCGTCCCCTCTCTTGTATGTATATTGTTTAAACGGAGATGATCCTGGATCGGAAATCAATTTTTTAAATTCATTGTGCTATTCGATTGATTTCCTAACATTGGTATAGAGCGGTCTTCGTGCTTAAGCAATAAGCATCTTTTATTCGCGTAGTAAAATTAGATCCAATAGATTAAATCATGGATGATATTGATTCGTAATTAGTGCACAGAAAGAAAAAAAAGGAAGATGGTCGGGTACGGCGGCGGCTTTCGGGCTGCGGCGGCTGTCGGCAGATGTCCCATTTCCCCTTTTAATTTTTGTTTTGTGTATCTTTAATTATTCAATATGGTCTATGGTTGTAATTTCACTTTTGTTTAGTTGATGCCATGTGACTAACCAATGGTTCAAATAGTTTGACTATTGGGAAGCCATGTGGCATCACCCAATTTGTTGGGAAGAAATAGATTTTTGGTTATGAACCAAATCTAGGGTATTCCAAATTTTTGGAATAGGCGTAGGCCTCTTCCAAAATATTTGATTTTGGAAAAGGCCTAAGTGCCTAGGCTTCTCCAAAAATATTTAATTTTTGGAAAAGGCCTAGGATGCTTTTAAATTTGGTTTGGACCAAACCAAAGACATCATTTTGATTAAGAATCAAAAGTAAAGAAACAAAAGAGGCCCACTTGATTTTAATTTTATTTAAAATAGTTTTAAATTAGAAAATTAAAATTAAAAATCGATTTATTATTAATGGTTAATAGTATTTCGATTAAAGCTATTAATTAATTAAACGTTGATTAATTAATTGATTGTATGTTATAAGATGGAAGTAGTTAAAATTTAATTTTATCTTTTTCATAAGATGTTGATTGTATGGATTAGATAGTAGATCTAACATTATTATATGGACCCCGATTGATCATGGACTCGACCAATAGGATAGATGTGAATGCTTTATTTTATGTTGGTTTTATTGTTGTCCTTGGACGTTATGAAGAACGTGACCTAGTTTTATTTTTGCATTATCCCAATCCCGTTAGCTCTCCCCTTGTGCGGCGGGTGTAAAATTTAATAGTTAGATTTTATGTAATGATGCATTGAAGACAAAGACGAAGATCCAAAGAAGGAAAGAAAAATAAAAGATCCATGGAGATGGTGCATGTCAAAGATCCATTGGTGGTTGCGGCTACCCTTAGTTGTGGCTTGCGGTTTCGTCAGTTTGTATTCAAAACCGCACCTAGAAAAAGTCTATGATCATACCGGTTATTTTATATGCGGAATGTTGTGTATGTTTTACTTTATATGATATTGTAGTAATATGCACATAAAATCGAGTTATAAAATTACTCCCACAACAAAAATCGAGTTATATTTGTCTCCCAATATTATAATGACGGTGAAGAACCCTTGTTCGGATCCAACTAATCGGCCCTCGTCGGGAGTTGACCTACCTCGGGCATATCGTCGTTATTGAGATATGATCGTTATGAGATCTTATGAATATTTGGGTTACGACTCGACTAAGAATCTTACGGTGATTGGCCCTCGTCAAGACCGCCTGATTTTAGAGACAAGAGGTTGACTATCACATAAGATGTGAATTGTCAAAGAGTTGACTAGTTAACCACCAAGAGTCACATAGAGATGTGATTGGTAAAGTGTTGCCTACCTTTCGAATTATCCCGGTTGATCGGCCATCGTCGGGAATCGGGGTAACTAGATGGGATCTTGGCCACTAAAGAATTTTTGAAAGATTCTTGAAAGTCAATTGAGAGTAGTTGACTAGTGGGAGAAAATCATAATCCCAAAGACCATCTTTGATTTTGCATGTATAATCAACAATACTCTTTTATCTATATTTTATGTTGTAGTTTTAGAAAATTTTATTTATGTTTTTATTCTCGATTAGTAAAAACCAAATAATGACTGTTACCTTTTGAGAAACGTTCTCAAGTTGGTTAAGTGATTTTAATCCTTTTAAAATAAGCAATGACACGAGCAATCATATGTTCGTAGTTGAAGACAAGGAGGCTACATATTTGATGGAGCCCTCTAAGACTTTAATTATTAATGAAGCTCACATATTGGACATAGAGATATCCAATGTGTCACTCCGTCATACGATGACGATTATTCAAATATTAGATGGATTGGATAAGGATGACCACGTCGAATTTCGGAAATGTTGTTTTCAAAATTGTGAGATTTTAGTATCAACTTATTTTTTAATCATTGCATGAAAGTAAATTAAATAGTTCATGTTTTGAATATAATTCAAAAGGTTAAATAGACTATTTAACAAACGTTGGAATTTTCTTTATGAAAGAAAATAGAAGACACAACTCTTGTGATTTTTCTTAAGTCTTATGAAGACTAAATCAAGAAATATCTACAAGAGCTTGAAGGATTAAAATGGAAAGTTAGGGCAAGTGCTTGAGTAAGAGAACTTATCAAGTCTCTACCCTAAGCAATTAAGTTGAGATAAATCTATCTAAACTCAAGTCAACTCTCGGATATATGATATCCTACGAGTGTGATTAAATTAGAAAGATTAAATACATATTTGGAATGTGAAGCAAACGTTGTAACACTTACCATATTCAAACAAATACTTAGTTGATATAGGTGATGAGATCTCGACTAAGTATTTGTATGTCTGTTATCCTTAATGTTTGTGGTTGTTCTAGACATAGTCTCTATGGAGGATAATCGTGTGATCGGATGTCATTCCGATGGCCTTTGAACCATGTGATTATGAATCATGTGGGTTACACGTGTCTTATCCAAAGAGGAATAAAATACCCTTTTATGAAAATGGTTATGAAATCTAGAAAAATTGACTAGAGCCTAAACATATTGATGTATGTTGGCTTATGACAATTTATACCATAAATAATCATTTATCTCTCTCTTGGACTATTTTAGAAATAGTTAAATTTTACGAAAGCCCGAAAAGTTCGAGCAAGTACGGATACGAGATAGATGAATTAGGATTTAATCTTCAATTGGATTGAAGCAATTAATAACTGGAGGGTGTTTCACAAGTTGTATGAAAAGGAATAAGATTTCCCTTGAAGGATGCCATTCTTGGACACGCAATTAGATTGTGTTTCTAAAATAGAAACAACATTTTATACGATAAAGGTGAGAAGTAAGCCATGCGAAATATCCCTTACACATTTTGGGATAGTTCCCTAATCAAAACACATACTTAACCGAGTTTCAAAGAATAAGGTTGAATAAATTCCATATTAGATATGGAAGGAGATAATGTCGAATCTATCTTCACCGATGATTTGAAGTTGTCATAGGCAAAGTCAGAAAGGCTTGGAGCCTAGTATGACATATGAAACTTTGTGGAATATCATAGCAAGTACGCTAAATATTATTTACTTGTCCATGAGCAAAAGGTGTTTGTCTTCTAGAGGAAGTGTTTCTACCAAAAGAAATAGTGGGAGTAAATTAAATCTCAAAAGAGTTTGAGGACCACAAAGAAATATTCATCCATTGAACGTGAGCAGACACCACATAGTAATGAGGTGTAGAACACTGCTCAGTGTACACAAAAGTTCTATAAGTCTGTGGATAACCTCAAGTCTGAAAAGGCTGCTGGTATGTTCATCTTGAAGAATGAATATCTCACGACTTATGAAGGAATGTTTGAGAGGCAAGATTGAGAGATATGGCCAAGAGCCATAATATCCGAATTAGATTCCATCGGTGACAACCGGGTTGTGAACCTAGTATGTCTTACCTAAAGGGAATGTCCCTGAAAGGTGACATGGATTGTAATATGATTACCATAAGGCTATAATGACGGCGGAAGGGGACGGGTGTAAACCATGTAATTATCTTTATCTGCTAGCTGAGCCCAGTTTTATTCAGACTATGCTTGTTATAACTTTGTATCATGGCTATATGATAGTGTTGAAGACATTGGGCAAATAACATCATGTTCATAGACGATAACATGATATGTGAGCCCACGAGATCCATTTATGGACTCAAACAAGTTTCTCTAGGCGATTTCTTTGTTTGATAATCAAAGGAGTTTGAATTTAGTCAAAAGAAGGATATGCCCAATATAGTATGTGTGTGTTATGATTCTTGAGTAAGGTATTAGATATCTCTCTCGAGAATTAACACCCACATCATAGTCAATCAATGTTTGGTAGTTCAAGGTCTTTAACAAAAGCACTTTGATTAGCAGTTCTTATTTTACAAATAAGAATCTATAGTGATAGATTTAACTGCTATTAGATTATAGTTTACCTATATAGATGTGATGCTAAAAGAGTTTAGGTCTTGTGTGTATGAGTGATTGGTTTTAGGCCAAGTGGGAGATTGTTGAAATAGTGTCCTAAACCCAATCGGGTTGGACCGGATCCGACCGGTCGGATCATTTCTACTATTTCTTTATGATTATACATATATAATAAATGGCTTTTCTGTTGTCATATGCTTATCCAAGGTCATCACAGACTTCCTTGGTTATAAGTCAGTCCACATGTCTTCATGCTTCTCTGCAGATACTTGGCTGCCTTTACTCTGCCAAATTTCCGTTTTACTTTCCATCCTACCAATTAGTACAATACTTGTCTGACTCAACTCATACAACATGTCAGACTCTAAGTAAAGACTTATACAGAGATTTATAACTTATTTCAGGCTTGCTATAACAGCTAGTATGGCCATCATCAAAACATAACAAAATGTTCCTAACATGCTCTTTCTTTGCCTCATATTCTCCCTTGACATGATTTACCACGAGCTGGGAGTCACTAAACACTTGCAACTTTCTCGCTCCGAGTTAAATCGATAATCCGAGCCCTGTAATCAGGGCCTCATACTCTGCTTCATTATTTGTTGCTTGGAACTTGAAATGAAAGGCATATGGAAATTCCTCACATTTTGGACTCATGAGCAGTAGGCTTGCTCCTGTCCCTTCTTCACTGGCTGCACCATCCACATACAACGTCCACAGCTCGGTTTGTTTCATCGGATGCTCTTGCTCGATATTGATTGATATTCCCTCAACTAAGAAGTCTGCTAAAGCTTGGGCTTAGATCATAGTTTAGGGTCGCAAGTCTAGATCATACTCTGTGAGCTCCACTACCCATTTTGCTAACCTTCCCGATGTATCTATCCGTGCTAATATCTGCTGTAATGGTTGATCTGTTACCACAGTTATTGGGTGTGCTTGAAAGTATGGCCTCAGCTTCCTTGAAGCTTGTACCAAGGCCAATGCCCTTCTTCGTATTAGTATACCTGACTTCTGATCCTTGAAGAGCTTTACTTACATAGAAGACCGGTCTCTGTACATTGTCTTGATCCCTGACCAGGACTGCACTGACTGCCTCCTCACAAATTGCTAAGTATATTAACAAGGTTTCTCCTTCCTGAGGATAAGTCAAGGTTGGAAGCTCGGCCAAGTAAGATTTCAAGTCATCAAAGGCTTTTGGCTCTCTTCTTTCCACTGGAATGGGCTTGTCTTCTTCAGAATCTAGAAAAATGGCAAGGCACGCTTCGCCGACCTGGATAAGTATCTGTTCAGGGCAGCCATACGCCCTGTTAATCACTGCACTTCTTGACACTCTTCGGTGGTGGCATAGTCCTCAAGGCGTCAATCTTGTCCGGATTTGCTTTAATCCCTTTATTGGAGATCATATACCCTAAGAATTTCCTTGACCTTACCCCAAACGTGCACTTCTTGGGGTTGAGTTTCATCCAAGTCTGTCTTAGCACGCCGAACACTTCTCTGATGTCAAGTAGGTACTGCTCAAGAGACCGGCTCTTAATTAAGAGGTCATCCACATAAACTTCCATGCATCTACCAATTTGGCTGTTGAAAATCTTATTCACAAATCCCTGATACGTTGCTACGATATTTTTTTATACCAAATGGCATGGTGATGTAGCAATAGGTTCCTAACTCAGTTATGAATGAGGTCTTTTCTGCATATTCAGGGTCCATTGCTATTTGAAGGTATCCTTTGTAGGCGTCCAAAAATGCAAATACTTCGAAACCGACAGTTGAAGCCTGTCAATCTTTGAGAGCGGATAGCAGTCCTTTGGACAGGCCTTGTTCAAGTCAGTAAAGTCCACGCACATTCGCCAACTTCTGTCTGGCTTCTTTACTAGGACTGGGTTTGCAACCCAGCTCGGATAAACCACTTCTCTTATGATGCCTGCCTGAAGTAGCTTATATACTTCATTTTCTATTGCTTCCATTCGCTCCTTAGCGAAGTGCCTTTTCTTTTGACGAACTGGCCTCATGTTCGGGTCGACGTCGAATCTATGTAACACCAGCTCGGGAGGTAGACCTGGCATGTCCTCAGTTTTCCATGCGAAAACATCTCTGAATTCTTTCCGCACTTTAACAAGGGCTTCCATATGCTGTTCTGGGATCCAAGACCCAACTTTTATGGTTAAATCTTTTTGTTCTTCCCACAGACTAACCGCTTCAACTCTATCTTCTGAGGACCAACTTTCCTCATCTTATAGTAGTAGTTCTTCTACTAGGACCTGTTGTACCATCATTTTTCTGTTAACGGTTGCCGTGTAGCAACTCCAGGCTTCTTCCACGTCGCCTCTGATTTCCACTGATCCTTCAAAAGTCAGGAATTTCATGCTGATGTGAGCTGGGAAGATCACAACTCGGAGGTCAATCAGGGCAGGTCTTCCCATGATAACATTATACGCAGAGGGTGCCATGACAACAACATAGTTAACCATAAGGGTCCTGCCTCTTGGTTCCTTTCCAAAGGTAGTGGGTAGTCTGATCATGCCCACTGGATGGACTGGAGATCTAGGAAACCCAAATAGGGGAGCCGATACATGTGTTAGCTCGGTGTCCTTTAACTTCATAGACTAGAAGACGTTGTAGTAGAGTATATTGACCACGCTCCCAGTGTCAACGCAGATACGTTTTACCATATGCTTGTTTATCACCACCTCAAAAACTAATCCTTCATTGTTAATTACCAAAGGCAGCGACTCTTTTGGACCATAAGTTACTTCTCATAGAGCCTCTGACTTTTGTTGGAGTCATAAGGGGCAGCAGACCTGCTATTGCCCTTGTCTTCAGGTCGGGTGCTATTGTTCGGACCTCCTGAGATTGTGTTGATTGTTTTGATATGACGATTGTCCATTCGCCCCTTGGGGTCAGGAGATGGATCCCTTATTCATCGAGGCTCATCTCGACTATCATGGTCTTGGTTATAGTTTCTTCTTCTAAACTCCTTTCGTCCCCGAGGTTTTGAGTTATGAGATCGGTCGATGACCTCGTCCAACTTTCCTTCCAAGACGGCAGCGTCAATGTCTCTTTGTGACATTGTTCGGAATCATGTCCAATGTCTTTATGGTATTTACAATACTTGGTCTGATCTCTTTTTTCGCGAGGACCCCTCCTAAGAGGCAGGATTCGTGCTATGCCTTTTCTTTCCATCACTGTGAGAACCTGCTTGCGCGACCTATTTAAAGGGATGAAATCCCTTTCTTGTAGAGCTTTTTTCTTCCCCAGCCGATCTGACACGGGTGCTGTTACTCGGTCCAAACTGACTTACGCTTCTTGTCAGATCTGTCCCCTGCCTTTTCTTTTTTGGAGTCACATTGTTCTGAATCTCTCTTCAGCCTATTCGCCTCTTCTCCTTGACAATGCTTGTAGGCTTGTTCCATGCACTCTTCCATAGATCTAAGAAGTCTGCCGTTAACTTGGTATATAACCGACCTTCTCGTAATCCTGCTAGGAAATAGGTGATCAGGAGGTGCTCTTTAACGTTCCGGACCTGCCTGGACTCTTTATTGAATCTCTTGAAATACTATAGCACAGTTTCTTTCTTCCTCTGCTTGATAGTGAGGAGGTATGTAGCGTTCCTTTGAAATGGCTTGGCCGTGACAAAGGCATGCAAGAACTTCTTAGCCATTATTTCAAAATTAGAGGTCGACCTTAGGGGTAGCTTCCTAAACCACTCACGAGCCCTGCCCGTGAGTAAGGCTGGAAAAGCGTTGCACTTCATCTCTTCCGGGGCACAATCGGGGTTCATATGTGTTAGGTATTGGAAGAGGTGATCTTGCGGGTCTCTAATGCCGTCATAGGGTTCCAATTTGGGTACTTTAAACTTCTCTGGTGGTGGGTAGTTTAATATTTGATCTAAGAACGGTGACTCGATGGAGAGTTCATCCGAATTTCGACCTAAGATCCCATCGAGCTCTACTCGGGTTGCTTCCCATGCTTGAGCATTGATCTATCTATTCCACACGTTAGAGCTCGAAGAAAACGTGTCCTGCTTGTCCTCTTTATAAGAGGGGACAACCTTTGGCACGTCCTCCTCTGACTGATCACCCCCTCTTCTTTTGAGAGCCAAACCCTAGGACGTTTTTGAAGGCTGGAGTCTCCAAGTTTCGTAAGGCGTCCAAAAGGTCTTGATGAGCCGAATCTGGAAGTGTTTCCTACTCCGGCTGGTGATGCTAGCTGGTGGTTGCATTTGGATCCTTAACTCCACCGCCCGTTTGGCCAGCTGCAGTTTTAGTTGGGTCAGTCTCCTGGATTTCGGATCTTGAGCTTGAGTCTTTTTCCCTGTGTTTTTTGGTGGTGCCATTGTTGATATTGGTGAATTTTCCAATAGAAGCGGCCTTCCTTCTAGCGCCAATTGACGATGCTGGATCTCCTCTATTCAATAATCCGGGTTATATTTACTCCTATGACAATTAATTCAAGAACAACCTAAGGACAATGTACTAAGGGGATCGTGTTTGTGTTTATTTTTAGACTGAGCCTGTGAGTTTGCTCTCAAGTTACCTACGTATCCAATATGTGTAATTAGAATCAAGTCTCCCGTAGTTCCTTAGGGAAGGTTTATATAGAAGGCATCTCGTCCTATTTCTTGTTGGATAAGGATTTATTTCTTAACCCCTACAAATTATTACGTCTGTATCCCTTTAATTTAGGGATAATTATGGACTTATTTAATTGTCATGATCGAGTCAATCTCTGATGAGATTCTTTCCGTATTTGCCCTATAATATAGGAACATGTTTAAAATATCGGATAAGGGGAACTCTGGACGTCCTGCGGTGAGCTCCTCATATCATCTCGGGCCTGGGTGCAATACCCGAACTTTGACATGACCGAGCCGTCCTACGGAAGTCTGGTCGAGAGAGCGGGTCAGACCTCCCACCTGGGGTTCTGGCCTGATCTACCGGTTGACATGGTGCTCCTGGCCTTTAAGTTATTTACCTCTCTCTCTCTTCATTTATTATACGGCCATTCCCTGAATGACATATGGAAAGGGCTAGTCCGACCCTCGTCAGCAACAATGCCTTACCTAGAAAGAACAACTATAAAAGGAAACTAAAGCATAACATACTTCATTTCCACATCCTAAGCTAGCACTCCAAGCTCGTCATCAAACACATCATGTACCTACAATCTTCTTATTCCAAATAAATGAATGAGCACTAGCTAGATGCCCAGTAAGGAGAAAGAAGATTAAAAGGGAGATTATTGGCTGTCAAGTTCCGGGAGACACGACATGAATCCACTTTATCCTCTTTCACAAACTATTTAAAGAAATTAGTTGTAACATAAAGAAAACTACTTTAAAGTACGTGATTCATGTATAAGGAACATGCCTACTATCTATGTCGGTTTATCTTGCACGCACTTGTTAAGTTGCATTACTTACTTGCTTAACCTACTTGTGTTCTTTTCATTTTCTTGTCTTGACTTGTCTTGTTGCTTAGTTCTTAACATAACGTGAGGGTCTGGTTCAACACGGCTAATATGACTAACCATACCTCCAACTTGGGACTTAAAGAACACAAGCCCTTGTTTGGTTTGGGACTAGGTTGATCCATTTGGATCCCAAACCAATATTTTATTCACCCCACTAACTTATTTATTATTATTTTATTAATTCTATTATTTTATTATAAATTTTTTCATCAATCAATCAACATCAACAAATAAAATAATATTAATCCATCACTTTATACACTCATCACACTATTTAACCATTACTTTTTCAATATAATATTTCAAATCAACAATCATTACTTTAACTACACAAATTTCAATACAACTTTTCAACTTTATCATCATTACTTCACTATATTTTCAAACGACATATCTAATACGGCTAGTCATACCTTCGATAGGGGACTTGAGTACCCATGGTACTGCATATAGTACATTTCTATGTCACTAACTATGAACACATAAGCACATAGATTCAAGTTAAATTTCATGTCTAACCTACGTGACCACATAACGGGCATAACAACACCATGCACCCAACCTCTATCCACTAATTACGTGAAAACATAACAAAAAAACGTTACGAACTTGAAATAACTCTTCGAAAATACATCAGACAACACAGAAATGAACATAAGGCCAATCTAGGAGTTTCTGGGTCGCTTAACCGAGAGAGGCTCTTGATTCAGCAAGCCAACTGAACCTCAGACTCACTTTCTCATCTAGCACGTACCCGGCAGACTACCCTAAACTCATAGCATGTCTAATCTTGTGCTTTTTACATGAAAACGGTAATGAAACATTATAATAACATAATCTTTAAAACAAATACGGAACTTTATGTTAAGAAGAACTCCTTACCTCTTAGACGAGACGAATCCAAACAATGAACGATGATTAACCTTTGAAACATTGCGAATCTATGAACAAACGAAAACCTAACTATAAACAAGGTTGAAACTATGACTAAAACAAAAGGATATGATAATTATCTTCTTGAGAAGAACCGAGATTCGAAACTGATCATTGACCTGGAAACACCTTGAAACTAGCACTCTGATCTACACAAACAAACTTGAGCGATCAAAACTAAATCTGGGCAACAAATCTGGGTCGCTTAACCGACCCCAATGCTCGGTTAAGCAAGCTGGGGTGTCTTGGGCACATCCTAGGCGGTCTGGGACACGTCCAGGCACCAACAAGACACTTAACCGAGGGCGATTCTCAGTACAACGAGCCAAAAGAAGCTGGAAACTCTTAAAACATGATTTTTATGATGTCTATGGCTATCTAGGGTCCTTTTATAGCCCTTTCTCAACATAAGTCGGTTTCAGAGTTTTGAGAGGAAAAAGAAATCTAAAAAGAAATAAAAAAGACCGAAATACCCTTACAAATAGATGGTTTTTTTTTTTACATAATCTATCCAAAATAATGGTTATTATTCTCTTTTATACTCTCAGTTTATGATGCTAATATTGTACATCATTGATCTGATGTGCTTTAAGCAAATTTTTTAAGGGAAACTTGGAAAAATATACTCCAAAAGTATAACATCCCTGAAAATATACTCCAAAAGTTAACGTTGGAAAACTATGTCTGCGGCGGTGCATGAGCCACGCACGAGCCATGTAGCGATGCACGAGCGACGCAGAACCGAAGGGAACATAGTGTGACACCCCGGTTTCCAATCCCGTCGGCCGCCGGTATTGGTCACCGTAGTGCCACTCATCGCGACACACAGTCGTGGCGGTAACATTCAACATTCCACAGCAGAAAGAAAATAAACATTCACCATTCATTATTTTGAAAGAAAATATTAAAGTGAGTACAAATCCGAAAGAAAATGTAATTATGTGGAACATCAAAATCTTTAGAATTTAAAATTCAAATAATGTAGACAACATGTGACTGCGACTACGTTGCTCTCAAACCCCGTGACATCCCATCAACAAGCAAACATCCATAGAAGTACCTGCTAAGAATCTGCTCCCCATAAATGGATCATAGCAGGTCAAACGAAAGTACAAACCGTCAACTATAAAGTTGAGTAAGAGTAAATCTAGTGTACAAAAGTAAAACCAACTCAAGAAAGGTACTACTAAATTTATGAAGGACCCAACCATTCTATAAAAGTTACGACCTGCCCAAAACAGATACCAAACATCACAACTAGCCACCTAAAGGTCCCGAATGTGCACATCCCTCAAAAGGGTAAAGCCCTAGAGAGGAGGGTCCTAAAGGTCATCCAATGGTACCATACTAGATGGACCATCACGTGCTGGGGTGCAAGGAAACCTTCCCGGGTTCCCGGCTTCGGGTACTACCCTATCCGGCCCGACCACATCACTGTCTGCAACTCCCCAAACACGTAGGGTCATTGAAGTCGTAAGGAAACCTTCCCGGGGTTACGGCTTTGGGAGCTACCCTATCCGGCCCGACCACTACGGGTCTACGAACTCCTATGCCCAAAATCCAAAACCCAATGTTACCAATACCGTTGTCTCATCCAAACACAACTTACAAAACATGCTCATAAGGTTTATCCATAGCTAACAAAGAAGAGAGAACATTTAAACTGGACGCCCGTCTAGAATGTTGGACGCCCGTTTGGAAGAAGTAGACGCCCGTCCAAGATCTCAGACGCGCGTCCAAGGAAACCTGTTACATCCTGAATCGATTTTTAGCAACTGGACGTCCGTCCATTATACTTGGACGCCCGTCCACCAGAAAACTTTACATCCTGAATCAAAAGTAGCCCTTCAGACGCCCGTCCAGGAATCCGGACGCCCGTCTGAGTTGAGACCAAGACTGGACGCCCGTCCTCTCAAGGCAGACGCCCGTCCAGCCTGGGTTTCAACTAAAACCCTAAAAGCTCTCTACGCGATTTCGGAGCCGTTTCTCCACAACACAGCAGCAAAACAACACTTTAGGCCCAGAAAACTTCATACAAAGGTATCATATCGACTGTAGATTTTAACTAACACAAAAACACACTACTAGGAACGTTTAACACACCAAAACCGTGGCACACAAGCATAGAAGTCTTAAATTAAACTTTTACAGCATCAAGTTAAACTTTTGACAGCATAGAATTATCCTTACCGGAATTTGCTGCGTTTTTGAAAGCCCTTGCTAAGCTAGAAACGATCCTCAACGAAGCTCGAATCTATAAAAGAAAACAGCGATTACCGACGACGAATTCCTAAACACCAAGGAGAGATTTTTCTCTCCTTCCTCCTCACAAGCAAGTCGGCGGCAAGGGAGGTTTTTGAGGCTGAAAATTTTTGCTTGGGGAAAAATAATAAGGGAGGAAAAAGGAGTGAAAACCCTTTTTATTCATTAAGTGATTAAAACTCCTTTTTAATTACTAATAAATCCCTTCATAAAAATTATTAAATCCCATAATTTCCCCATAATTTCCCGAATAATTAGATCCTTTATTAAATAATTAGTAAGTCAAAATTTCGGGATATTACATCCTCCCCCCTTAAGACAAAACTTCGTCCTCGAAGTTCAGGTTCGTACCGGGCGTTAAACCACCCCCCCTAAAGCACCCTTCGTCCCCGAAGATAAGAAAAAGGATTTTACGAACAAGGCTTGAGAATTGCATACCTTAGGAGAACAAATGCGGGTACTTCCATCGCATAGCGTCCTCAGCTTCCCATGTCGCCTCCTCGGTGGCATGGTTAGACCATAAGACCTTGACGATGCTAACCTCACGTCCCCTTGTTTTCCGTACCTTAGTATCTAATATCTGCACCGGTACCTCCTCGTAAGTCAAGGACTGGTCTAGCTCCACCACCTCCGGTTCAATCACGTGGGAAGGGTCACTCACGTACTTGCGCAATTGGGATACATGGAACACGTTATGCACCTTATCCAACGCCGGTGGCAAGGCGAGTCGATATGCCACTTCACCTATACGGTCCAAGACCTCATATGGCCCCACGTACTTGGGACTCAACTTCCCTTTTGCCAAAACGCATTACTCCTCTGGTTGGTGATACTCGTAGCAATACCTTATCACCCACGGCGAACTCAATATCCCGGCGGTGTAAGTCTGCATAACTCTTCTGCCTATCTTGGGCAGCCTTCATCTTTTCTCGGATCGTCCGTACCTGCTTGACCGTATCTTCGATCATTTGCGGTCCCAAAATCACTGCCTCGGACGAATCGTCCCAACAAACCGGACTCTTACATTTCCTACCATAAAGTGCCTCAAAAGGTGCCATCTTAATACTGGCATGGTAGCTGTTGTTGTATGAGAACTCAATAAGATCGAGCTTTTCCTCCCAAGAGCCTTTGAATTCTAACACACATGCCCTCAGCATGTCTTCCAAAGTTTGTATGGTCCTCTCTGTCTGACCATCGGTAGCAGGGTGAAAAGCTGTACTCATTCGTAGCTCCGTCCCCAAGGCTGTCTGTAGCTCCTGCCAAAACCGAGATATGAATCTCGCATCTCTATCTGACACAATGCTGCTGGGTATACCATGTAGTCTCACAATATTCCTCCGGTAAGCCATAGCCAACTCCGTCTTACTCCAAGTGTCTTTCATCGGAATGAAATACGCCGCTTTGGTCAGTCTATCCACAACGACCCAAATCATATTATTCCCCTTAGGGCTCCTCGGTAATCCGCATACAAAATCCATGGAGATGGAATCCCACTTCCAAACCGGCACATCCAACGGTTGCAGCGTACTGATATAAACTGAATCTCGTAGGATCTTTGATTAAAGCACAGCAAACGATTCAGCTTTGAAAAGTATATTTTTATGGATTTTCTGAATATATATAACGAAAATAACAAAAGGATATGTAAATACTCCATCTCAGAATATTTACTACGGTGATCCCATCTCAGGAACACCAACCAATTACCCCATCTCAGGATAATCGAAAGAAGTCCAATCTCTGAAAACTTCTTGAAAGAAACCCAATCTCCGAAAGTTTCTTATGATAAAAATTCAATCTCTGAATTTCAACCAAAATAGTTTTTTTGATTCAATAATAAGCTCCCTATTCAAATACAAGGAAATGCCTTATATAGGCTACAGACTCCAAGTCCAATTGCCATTTTAGCAATGTGGGACAAAATAACAATAATTAAAAATAATAATAAATATAAAAGACAATTAACCAATGTGGGATAATAAAAGACTAATTAAAAGACTCAATCTTCCTCTTGAATTGGGTATTATTTGGGCCGCATCACGTACCCTGTGGCCGTCGATGTTCAATCTTGACCTTCTGACAAGTCAAGCACTTTGCCACAAATTCTGCCACTTCGCGTTTCATATTGGGCCACCAAAAGGTTTTCCTGAGATCTTTATACAGTTTGTCTCCTCCCGGGTGAACCGAATAAGGCGTACTATGAGCTTCACCCAAGATCCGCCTCTTGAGTTCTTCGTCGGCTGGTACACACCACCGACCCTTAAACCGGATACTACCATCCTCGTGTAACGTAAAATCAGCCGCTCCATCTGTACCAATCTTGGCCTTCTTTGCCTCAATTACCCTGTCACCCACTTGTTTCGCCCGGATCTCAGCGTATAATTCGGGTTGTAAGACGAAGTCGCTTTTATCTCCGCCCTTCTGGATGACACAGATATCCATGCGGTCCAACTCTTCTCGTAGTCTGATCCAAGCTACTTCCTCGCATAAGGAATGAATCGATTTCCGACTCAAAGCGTCCGCCACTACATTGGCCTTCCCTTCGTGGTATTGGATTTCCATGTCATAATCTTTAATTAGCTCCAAGCAACGCCTCTGACGCATGTTGAGCTCCTTCTGTGTAAATATGTACTTCAGACTCTTGTGATCTGAAAACACCTTGAAAGTCATTCCGTACAAGTAGTGTCGCCATATCTTCAATGCGAAGACCACAGCTGCCAACTCTAAGTCGTGAGTCGGGTAGTTACCCTCGTATGGTTTCAGCTGCCTCGATGCATACGCGATCACTCGCCTCCGTTGCATCATTACGCAACCCAGACCATTCTTCGATGCATCAGTATAAACCTCGATGTCCTCATTCCCGTCGGGTAATGCTAGCACCGGAGCTGTGGTCAACCGTTCCTTAAGTAGTTGAAACGCCCTCTCGCAATTGTCATCCCACTTAAACCGGTTCTCTTTCTGCATCAACGCAGTCATCGGCCTCGCAATCTTGGAAAAGTCTTTTACAAATCTTCGGTAATATCCAGCCAAACCCAAAAAGCTTCGAATTTCCGCAACATTCTTAGGTGTTGGCCACCTCGCCACCGCCTCTATCTTGCTCGGATCAACGGATACACCGTCTTTCGAGACAACATGCCCCAAGAATGCCACTCGTTCCAACCAGAATTCACATTTAGACAGTTTCGCATACAGTTGTTTTTCTCGTAAAACCTGCAGTACGAGCCTCAGGTGCTCGGCATGTTCTTCCTTAGTCTTAGAGTAGACCAGGATGTCGTCGATAAAGACTACTACAAACTGGTCTAAGTAGGGTCTGAATACCCGGTTCATTAAATCCATGAAAACTGCTGGTGCGTTGGTCAATCCGAAAGGCATGACCGTGAACTCATAATGTCCGTACCTGATACGAAATGCGGTCTTTGGGATATCGGCATCTGCTACCCTGAGCTGGTGATATCCTGATCGCAAATCAATCTTCGAGAAAATACCTGCCCCCCGTAGTTGATCGAACAAGTCATCGATCCTAGGTAACGGATACTTGTTCTTCACTGTGACGTTGTTCAGCTCCCGGTAATCAATACACAGCCGCATACTACCATCCTTCTTCTTCACAAACAACACCGGTGCTCCCCACGGTGACACACTCAGTCGGATATACCCCTTATCGAGCAGTTCTTCCAATTGTACCTTTAGTTCGGCTAATTCCTTAGGTGCCCTACGATAGGGTGCTTTCGATATCGGTCTGGTCCCGGGCACCAACTCCACTGCAAACTCTACTTCCCTCTGGGGTGGCATACCTGGTATCTCATCCGGGAATACGTCCCCAAAATCACGGACTACGTCAATGTCCGTTAGTTTAGGATCCCTTGTGCTTACGTCATGCACGTGACACATAAACAACGGGTACCCTCTCTTGACGAGAGATCCTAAAGTCACCACCGAAATGATCTTCACATTCGGTTTGTCCACAAATCCCTTGTAAGATACTCGCACCCCTTTAGGGCCTCTCAACGTCACCTTCTTCTGCTCACAGTCAATTTTGGCTTTATGCCGGTTCAACCAGTCCATACCCAAAATAACGTCGAAGTTCTCAAGAGGAAACTCGATCAAGTCAACCGTCAAGTTGGCTCCCAAAATCACTAATGGTACATCTCTATACAACTTAGAACATGGTACTAACTCTCCCGATGGTTGCATAAACTTACTGTCAATCACCTCGAATGTAACTAGGCCTAACCTCGAAACATGCGAACTTGCTACAAAGGAACATGATGCACCCGAATCAAAAGTACATAGGATAAAAATGAGTTAACCAGAAAATTACCCGTCACTACGTGGTTGCTCTGCTCGGCCTCCTCTCTGCCCAGTGCGAATAATCTCCCAGTCTGATTTTTCTCAGCCTCCTGAACTGTGCTGGCTGACCCTGATGGTCGATTTCTGTTTCCGCCAGTGGCCGTAGGTGCACCCCCCTGTCGGCTCTGTGCAGGAGTACCGCTCTGCTGCTGGTTACCCCTACCCATGTTCCCCGTGTTGCTCCCTGGAGTCCCACCCATGTTGCTTCCCGTAACCGATGCCGACCCGGCAGGTGTGGGAGCCGTAAAGCACTCATACCGTCTATGTCCAAAGTTCCCGCAATTGTGACACTGAACCTGCGCACCTGAACAATCGGTACCCGGATGATTTCTCTGGCACCGCTTGCAATGATAACTTCGTGGCCGACTAAACCCCTGAGAGTTACCTCTCGCTGGCTGACCGCCACTGCCCCTGGTAAGGTGGGAATTTTCCGAAAAGGACGGTCGTACTGGTGGGTTTCCAGAATTGCTCCGCTTTTGCTGCCCCTGATTGTCCTCAGAGACACTCTTCCTCTTGTTAGTAGCATATGTCGCTTTAACCTCTCTCCGAATTCTTTCAATGTTGCATGCTACTTCACACATCTCTTTTAAGCTCGTGAAGCCCCTGCTTGCCCCTATGCGATCCCGGATCGCTAAATCTAAGTGTTGCTCAAACTTCACCATCTTGGCCTCTTCAGTCGGCACTAGCTCAGATGCATAAACTGCCAAGTCGACAAACTTCTCATAATATTCTTGCACGGTCATATCCCCCTGTCGGAGATTATCGAACTCCACCCGCAGCTCTTTCCTCTTGGATTCGGGAAAGAATTCACGCCTCAGCTCCTGCTTAAACTTCGGTCCAGTTCAGTGGTACCAATACCGTTTCCCCTTGCTCATTTATAGTCCGAGCCAACCGGTCTTTGTTAGCACCCCACCACAGATCAGCCCTGTCAACCAAGTAGAAAGCAGCTTGGTCGACCTTCAGTTCTTCTGGACAGCCCAGAGTGGCGAAGATCTTTTCAAACTCTCTAATCCACCGCTCGAGTCCCTTAGGATCTCCCTTACCATCGTACTGACTAGGCCGCTGCTGACTCACGGCCCTAGTCATGCCGGTGGTTGACCCCTGTGAACGATCCTCTGTCAGCTTGTTGACCGCCTGAATCAGGTCTTGATTCATCTTAACCAACTGGTCAATCAGCTGGTCCCTCTCATTTCCATTCCTAGGAGACATAGCTAAAACTACAAAAGTAAACAATCATACATTCAATTATCGCCTATATTATGCCACAGAATATTTCACATATACTAACACTCACTGTCCAAAATGAATTGCAACATGCAGCCACATTTCCACATACATCAGAATTCACCGTACCTTCCCTACATAGACCTCAATACCTACCCCACACATCCTCACTGTGCTTATTTTAGTGAATTTATTCTTAAGGTTCATTTTAGGTGGTGGTCCTGGAGTCGAACGTCTCTGATACCACTTTGTGACACCCCGGTTTCCAATCCCGTCGGCCGCCGGTATTGGTCACCGTAGTGCCACTCATCGCGACACACAGTCGTGGCGGTAACATTCAACATTCCACAGCAGAAAGAAAATAAACATTCACCATTCATTATTTTGAAAGAAAATATTAAAGTGAGTACAAATCCGAAAGAAAATGTAATTATGTGGAACATCAAAATCTTTAGAATTTAAAATTCAAATAATGTAGACAACATGTGACTGCGACTACGTTGCTCTCAAACCCCGTGACATCCCATCAACAAGCAAACATCCATAGAAGTACCTGCTAAGAATCTGCTCCCCATAAATGGATCATAGCAGGGTCAAACGAAAGTACAAACCGTCAACTATAAAGTTGAGTAAGAGTAAATCTAGTGTACAAAAGTAAAACCAACTCAAGAAAGGTACTACTAAATTTATGAAGGACCCAACCAATCTATAAAAGTTACGACCTGCCCAAAACAGATACCAAACATCACAACTAGCCACCTAAAGGTCCCGAATGTGCACATCCCTCAAAAGGGTAAAGCCCTAGAGAGGAGGGTCCTAAAGGTCATCCAATGGTACCATACTAGATGGACCATCACGTGCTCGGGTGCAAGGAAACCTTCCCGGGTTCCCGGCTTCGGGTACTACCCTATCCGGCCCGACCACATCACTGTCTGCAACTCCCCAAACACGTAGGGTCATTGAAGTCGTAAGGAAACTTTCCCGGGTTTACGGCTTTGGGAGCTACCCTATCCGGCCCGACCACTACGGGTCTACGAACTCCTATGCCCAAAATCCAAAACCCAATATTACCAATACCGTTGTCTCATCCAAACACAACTTACAAAACATGCTCATAAGGTTTATCCATAGCTAACAAAGAAGAGAGAACATTTAAACTGGACGCCCGTCTGAAATGTTGGACGCCCGTTTGGAAGAAGTAGACGCCCGTCCAAGATCTCAGACGCGCGTCCAAGGAAACCTGTTACATCCTGAATCGATTTTTAGCACCTGGACGTCCGTCCATTATACTTGGACGCCCGTCCACCAGAAAACTTTACATCCTGAATCAAAAGTAGCCCTTCAGACGCCCGACCAGGAATCCGGACGCCCGTCTGAGTTGAGACCAAGACTGGACGCCCGTCCTCTCAAGGCAGACGCCCGTCCAGCCTGGGTTTCAACTAAAACCCTAAAAACTCTCTACGCGATTTCTGAGCCGTTTCTCCACAACACAGCAGCAAAACAACACTTTAGGCCCAGAAAACTTCATACAAAGGTATCATATCGACTGTAGATTTTAACTAACACAAAAACACACTACTAGAAACGTTTAACACACCAAAACCGTGGCACACAAGCATAGAAGTCTTAAATTAAACTTTTACAGCATCAAGTTAAACTTTTGACAGCATAGAATTATCCTTACCGGAATTTGCTGCGTTTTTTAAAGCCCTTGCTAAGCTAGAAACGATCCTCAACGAAGCTCGAATCTATAAAAGAAAACAGCGATTACCGACGACGAATTCCTAAACACCAAGGAGAGATTTTTCTCTCCTTCCTCCTCACAAGCAAGTCGGCGGCAAGGGAGGTTTTTGAGGCTGAAAATTTTTGCTTGGGGAAAAAAAAATAAGGGAGGAAAAAGGAGTGAAAACCCTTTTTATTCATTAAGTGATTAAAACTCCTTTTTAATTACTAATAAATCCCTTCATAAAAATTATTAAATCCCATAATTTCCCGAATAATTAGATCCTTTATTAAATAATTAGTAAGTCAAAATTTCGGGATATTACACATAGTTTTCCAATGTTAACTTTTGAAGCATATTTTCAGGAATGTTATTCTTTTGGAGCATATTTTTTTTAAGTTTCCAATTTTTCAAAGGTGATGTCAGCGACTATACTCTCCATAAAATGTGAAATTTTAAAATACAACCGTTGTAAGAAGGTTTTACCAAGTGACATACATTACAACCACTCATTTCTAATCTCTCACACACGATAAAAGTGTATTATGTGAAAGAGAGTAAAAATAAGAGGCTCTAATGTATGCCACTTGGTATAACCTTCCTACAACCGTTGCACCATAAAATCTCTCATTGAAAGGGGTAAGAGATGAAAGTAATATTCTTCTTAATTTACCTATAAATATAATACTACATTTGTCCCAAAATGTAAGTCCGTTAATCTTTTTGAATATGCCTAATAATATAAATCTATTTACAATATTAATTGAGCATGCTACATTTTTCTTTTTTTTTACTCCTAATTTATTATACATTCACTTACTTTACAACTATTACATTAATGAAAGTCAAAAGTGTTCTAGATTTTTACCATTAAAATTAATGACACTAAACCATTTTCTTAAGAGTAATGATAATGACACAACCGTTGTGACATAACAAATGACACAACGTGTATCTACACCGTTGATTATAATAGATATAATAATGATCAACGAGTTTACATTATTATTCAACGGTGTAGAGTACGTTGTGACACTCGTTGTGTCATGACGATTGTGTCATTATCATTACCCTTTCTTAATCCGTGTGATAAGGTTTAAACAAAATTAGGATGAAGGTAGTATATAATTAGGTTGAAACTAATTAGTGTTTGTTTTCTTTATCTTTACTATAAGCGGTGTACAATAACTTTGAATCGTGTCAAACATCTACTCTAAGAAAAGAATACCATTAACACATCATTACCTGCCAATATAATTGAGGACCTCAAATTAAAACTTAAGAACAATGGGAATGGCCAAGATCTTTTTCTTTTTCTTTAACACATTTTGAAACTCTAATGGCCTGGTGTATCACGGCTTCAAAAAGAATAATAAATTAATTTTCCTTCTTCGTCCCTTCCCGATCCAGAGACGATAAAAATAAAAATAAAAAAAACATAAAAGCTCATCAAATCTAAAAACAAGTTCACAAATACAACAATTATTTTGAATAGCTTCTTGCAGCTCTTATTAACAATATTTTAAGCTAAAACGAGGACATAAAAAGTTGCAGGTACTATGAATTAGACATGAAAATAGATTTGAAAATAGGACATTTACCAAAGAGAACAAAATAAATAGGTGATGAAAATTGTAGAATATTTAATTGGTAGAATAGGGGAGGATTGACAAAAGCAACAAAATGTGCCGGAAATAATGGAGAATGGTGTTTGAGTTTTGCTGGAGAAGAACCGGAGGAACAAGTAAATAGATGAGTTCTATTGACACATATCAAATTACTTTTGGCACCCATTTATTGCATATTTTTTCTGTTGAACAAAACGCCATCCCCACTGGTGTTTCTTCTTAAACACCAACGCCAGTGTTTCTTCTTAAACACCAACGTCAGTGACACTGACACTGACGTTGGTGTTAAAGGAGGAACACCAGTGGACTGACATCCTTAAGTTGTGCCACTTTACTTTTATAATGTGAACGTCATCCCCACTGGTGTTCCTCCTTGAACACCAACGTCAGTGACGGTGTCCTCCTTGAACACCAACGTCAGTGTCACTGTGGGGATGACGTTCGTCAGTGACGTTCGTAAGTGACGTTGGTGTTCAAGGAGGAACGCCAGTGGGGATGACGTTCGTCTTTTTAAAAACAATGTGGTGCCGAAGTAATTTTTTATGGTGCCGGAAGTAAATGGATGTCAGAAGTAATTTGGCATGTGTCAATAGAACCCACCTACAAATAAAATAAAGAAGTATTTATTTTTATTCGGATTTGACATCCACCAGTGAGAACCAAGAGGGACAGATCCCCCACCACTTCCACGGTAGAACCCTTCACCGGGTGGTCACATAGGCTGTTCTAGAAACATTTCATCCATTTCTGACAGAAAGTGATTTTGAAGGGTGAAGTTTTGTATTATAGTGGATACTCTAAGGTCAACAATGAAACTCTTTTAAACTTTTCTCAGTCAATCTCTTCTTTCGTTTGTCCACCACACAATTACCTTCACGCCTACTTGCTTCAAATATTATAGGACCAATAAAGATCTTCTGGATATGGCCTAGTGGTAAGGAGCTGGAGTGTTATAATGACAGTCGGACCCTAAACTGGAGGTCAGCGGTTCGATTCCCGCAAAAAGGATTGATTTCCGATTGATAACACCTTTCAATGATAGGGAACCAGCAAGCCCCTGACTCTAAGCTCTAAATTACCTGATTAACCTCTCCCCACATTCCTATGGGATCGGGGGTGGAGAGGCCCTCATGGTTAGGGTATAACCATTTTTTTTTATAGGACCAATAAAGTCAAAGTCTAGATTAGTTAATTCTACATCTACAATGCCTTCCAACATCTTAATAACATAAGACATTGAAGGTCTAACTTGTGGTTCATTTTGAATACACCAAGCAGCAACTTGCATCATCTTTATAACTTCACTTTTGTTTGATTGCATGTCTTCACATAATTTATCTACCATATCTAACAACTTTCTTTCTTTTGCTTTTCGTGCAAAAACACCAAGTAAATGTATTTCATCTTCGTTTTGGGATATGTCCAAGACCTTCCTTCCACACAATATCTCCAAAACAACTACACCAAAGCTGTAAACATCGACCTTTTCTGTGATGACAGACGATGACCATTCCGGAGCTAGATATCCTGAAGTGCCTCTCAGTGTTGTGAAGATTTTGCTTTGATCCTTTGAAATTTGTTTAGAATGTCCAAAATCCGAGAGCTTAGCATTCAAATTTTCGTCTAGCAGGATGTTTCCCGGTTTTACATCTAGGTGAATGATTTTTTGTCTGCAATCTTCATGTAGGTAAGCTAATCCCTTAGCTAATCCGATCACTATATTTTTTCTATGATTCCAATCCAATGGGACCTTTCGGATTCCACGATTGAGCCATGTATCTAGTGATCCATTGGCCATATACTCATAAACCAAAAGCCTACGTGATTTTTCAGCGCAATAGCCAATTACTCTTACCAAGTTTACATGATGAATGTTACCAATACTTCTTACCTCCGTCAAGAACGAGTTTTCACTGTGGCCTCTTACGTCAAGATTTTTCACAGCAATCTTGGTGCCATCTCTGAGTGATCCTTGAAAAACTAATCCAAATGCTCCCTCGCCAATCTTAAAGCTAAAGTTACGCGTAGCAATCTTCAAGTCCTTAAAAGAAAACCGCGCAGGGACTCTTAGAATAGTATTTAGATCATCATCCTTATGACACTTTGGGTTCCATATCATCACAAGAACGAAAGAACCTACGAATTCCAAGACTAGCAAGGCACCACACGTCAATCCAACGATGACAAGGACATAATTTCTTCTAGAAGCATCTCTCTTGGGTGTTGTTTGAAGCATCTCTCTATATGTATGCCCATAAGTGAGTAAACTTGGGTTGGCAGATAACAATCGCCAATGGAGTAATTTAAACCATATCGAAACATAGAAGCTTTACAAGAACAGTTAGCCAGACATGCATTCCTGCAAGTATTCTGATCTGTGTTATGTATATCCACTCTAAAAGTGAAGTATCTAGCTTGAGGAACATCTACAAAACCATGAAGATGTGAAGCATAACAATCTAGTGGAGTAATTTGGGTGAATCCATGATCTGGTCGCCTGACGTCATTTGGTCTAAAATAGCTGCTCAATACTATATTAGAAGACTCAGGACTACTACACTGTCCATTTTGGCAAACTCCATACTCACCACACACCATTGGATACTGACAGTTGCTAAGTTCTCCTTCAAGAAGGTCCAAGTGAAACTGTCTCAAATGTCCATCCCATACCAATTGAATGAAGCTTCCGTTTTCTGGTGAGATGTTTCTCCTATGGTGATAGTAAACTAATTCCTGTCCAACATATAAGTAAACATCATCATTTTCACTTGTATAGGAATATAACCCTTGGCTACAATTTGTTTCTGAAACACTAGCAATTAACCTGTTCCCTGGCCTAATTGTCTGTCCCGGAAGCAGACAATCTGTGGGATGATCAAATGATTGCCAAACCACAGAGTTATTTGCATCAAACAGAAGAAAGTTTCCTGCTTCTGTCAGATTCATACCTGCAACAGACCTTCCTGCGGTATTATTGGTTGACCAGACCAGGTCACCCCCTGCATCAGTCAACAGCAAATTCCCATCTGATGTAAGCTGGAATGTTGCCCCTAATTTAATGGGCTTGTTTCTATTGGCTGACCAGACAATATACGTTTCATAACCAGAGGTGGATGTGAGATCTCTATGATTTTGGGGTTTAACAATGGCCACTGAAAGGAGATAAGTGCTAGAGAATCCATTGTTAAAAAAGCCAAAAGCGTAGAACAAGTTTGGAGTTGGGGTTGGCCTAAATAGGATGACTTTCATTACTTCATCTATGTATGCAAAGTTAATTGAATCAACATTGTTGATCCATGTTGTAGATAGATTTGCAATTGGATAGCTTGGAAAAAGAAGAGAATGCACAGATACAAAGTAACCATGTGAAATGAGGATGTAGATGATGATCTGCCAGTGAAGCTCCATTTTTGGATCAATTTTGCTTTTCCTTTTCCCTTTTCAGCTTGTTCAGCTTATCTGATACTTTTTCTCAAAAAACAAAAAAAAAAAATGGGGGAATGAGAGAGAAGGACATAAATATTTCATCAATTGAGTAGAAGGACAGTTTTTTGAAACTTTTGCATAAAGGACAAAACTATTTATTCACTGTCGAAATTCACTTGTGTTCGAAATTCACTGTTTAAATTCACTGACGAAATTCACTATCGAAATTCACTAATTTTCAAAATTCATCGTCGAAATTCACTAATTTTCGGGATTCACTGTCGAAATTCACTGTCGAATTCACTGATTTCGGGATTCACTGGGGAGATTCACTGATTTTCGGGATTCACTGTTTGTCCTTCTCGCTATAAAAATTATGCAGTTGTCCTTCTCCCTATAAAAAATATGTAGCTGTCCTGTTACTTAAAAATATTTCAGATTGTGTCCTTATCCCTAATTTTCAAAAAAAAAAAAGAAAAACAAAAAAAGCCACATATCTGATACTTCATTCGGGAAAAGGAAAAGAAATCTTGGTCTTTTAGTTTGATTCTTCAGGTTTATAGATTGATTGGGTCAATGGTCTCGTTATTAAAAAATGTTACTTTAACTTCTATCTAAAGCCACTCTCTATCTGAAGAAATTTGTTAATTTAACTTTGGTATTATAAAATCTGTATAATATTGGTGTAAGTAATTGGGAAATTACTATTCAGTATGAAAGAAACAAACTAAAAATCTCAATGAAATAGAAAGTATAATTGTCTCTGCATTCTTATTCCCATTATTAAGATATATATAGTATATACCGGTGTTTTCAAACTGTGCAAGGCACAGTGCATGCTCACTGCAGCAATATATTGATCTATTTGTGAGTATATATATAAATTTAGATGATGAGAACCTTTCTAAATGGACACCCATTAAACACATTTGATTATTACATAAACATACTGTAAAAGTAGAACCACAAGTAAATAAGTAGTACAAACCACACCATAATTTACAATAGAAATCCATGTCGGTGTTCTTACAAGCTTATTCCATAATATAAAACATACAACAAAAAATCATGCACGCCACGGTAATACCAGAGACGCATGATACATATTCTAGGTAGACCATACCATAGTTTCTTATTTCTTATCGGAAACACGAAAGAAACAACATATTATCAATCATTAACTTTCACTATTGAGAGAAAATTAATAATCTAATATGTTGATGTTAGTTAGTAGTATACAGACTATTCATAGGATTTCTGCAAAAGCATAAGCTAGGTAAACTTGATCGAAACAGATTCTAGGATTGTTCATCCTTTCCTTTATTCTTTTTTGATGGGGTGGTTTGCAATTGAGTTTCAGATGGTAAGACGTCTTCAGCAGTACCACCATGTACAGGGGATAAGCAAGCGGAACCTTGGTCAATGACTGGATTCATTGTTCCAACTGGTGGAATTTCTTGGAAGGACAACATTCTCTTAGTAGCAGAAGTCTGATTAGGTTCAAGTTGTTTAAGGGAAGGATGATCAGATATCTCTTGAAGGACAGCTTTTGTGGAAGGAGTAAAGAACTGTTTCTCAGGAAAACATATATAGTTCCACTGAATTTGTGCAGCATAATGTATAAGCGAAATAATTAGTATGATTCTGACAAAAGGTAAGTAGAATCAGCTAAGGTAAACATAATAAAGTATAATCATTACCGGACAATCACATTAGTTAGTTTCTGACAAACTGAGCACCAAATTCTCCATTCCGTATCCACGTCCAAGGCAGTTAAACACTTGTCACATGCTTCGAACCAAATTTTATCTTGAGCAGGCAAATAAGTTAATTTACCTTCAGTCCAAACAACTGTAACCTGTAATTTATAGCTTGTAAGAAGGCATGACTAACTTCCAAGAAGATGTAATTAGAACATCATGAGTGACAGTTACATTTTCAATTGTTGCAAGTGCATGGTCGAGAGGTATGATTTCAGAAACAGTTGGTGGGTGGAAAAGCTTGCATGTATCCCGGTAAGCACGACCGTCAAGTAACGCTTTGATTTATGTTGCATGAGCAGAATACAACTTAATACGGCTAAGTAATATATAATTTCAATGAATACGATGATATGGCTATACTACTCTCTTAAAGGGTGTTTCTCTCTGAGCGGCGGGTTATGCAGAATATAAGCATTGGTCTTTGTTCCAAGTGAGATACATGTGTTTCAATTTACATTTTTAGTATAAATGGTTCTGTAAAAAGGTGATTTTCTGAGCAACAGCTATGTATAGTATAAAGTATGAAAGTAAACATCCCGAACAAATTATTCTTGATGGTAAGTTTGAAAGCTGTTGCATACATCAGAATGATAGCATTGAGTGTTGTTATTTATAAAGGCAAAGCACCATAATTTCAGATTAATTTTCAAAAAAATTCTCAGATAGAACTGGCAGGAAGGTATAAGCTAGTGTGTCTTTGTTTTTCCAGTGAAAGTGTTTATAAGAAACCCTATATTGGTTATCATGTACTATAGGCGTAGCAAATGATAAGGAAAAGCATACCGTTATATGTAGTAACTTTCAAGCATAAGCAATTATCAGAGCTGGCATGTTGTATCTTGCGTTGATATTCACATCAGTATCAACTAAAAGGTCATCCCAAACTCTTATCAACATAGGAACCATTCTGCAGAAACATTGAAGTAGTAAACACTGGACAGAAAAAGAAGGGAACTATGGAGAATAACATAAAGAAACTAATAAATACAGACACAAAAAAGACAACGTACTCTTCGTTTATCACAACGAAGTCCCTGATTGATGTAGATCCATCAGTGTCTCTAACTGGTAAAGCATGGATAACCAACGCTTTGATACCTAGTGGATTATGTAGACTCTGATGTTAGTTACAGACATATTTTTGAAGTGTACAATACGTGTATAAACAATTTTTGATAGGTAAGGTAATAAATGCTTACAGACAGAACGGTCTTGGTCAGCAAAGCGGTGGAAATCTGAAAAAGCATCAAATGGAAATGTGCACGGCAAAGGAGGGGGTGATATACTACTTTTATATGATTAAATATACGTTATATTATTATGTTTTATCAACGAATTCTATATAAAATATATGAAATTATGATATAAATAGTATGAAATGTTAATCTTTATAGTTTAGAGTAGTTAGTAGTAAAACTTAGTAATAATAGTGAAAAGTTATCATTTTGTACCGATTTTAGTAAATCGGAATGTCGTGTCAGATTTATGTGGGTATTTGTGGTATTTTATTGCAGATGTATAAGCCAAGACCCCGAGAATCGACATTTTGAAGTATAATCATATCTCTGAAAGGATTTAGAGAATGTCACGAGCTTAAGTGGTCAAGTGGTCAATCGAAGTGGTCAAGTGGCTAATCGATTCGATTTAGTGGTAATCGATAAATATCTTCGACAAAATAATGGCTCATCAAAACGACATTTTCTGAAGAAGAGTCCTTCATGAAAGTTGTAGATTTTTCCGAGAGCTTTCCGATGCCTCTTGAATCATGTTGTTGGAGATCCAGAACTCGAGATATGAATTTTAGAAGTTTTATTCCAAAATATATAATTTACATCCGAAAATTGGAAATTAAGGGGAGATGAATGTGATGATTACACCGGCCCAGTCCGGCTATGACCCGGCCCGGTCCGGCCTTCATCCAAATTTCTATATAAGGAGCATCAGTGCAGAGCAGATTGATTGTACCAATATATATATACATATAGCATATATATATATCTCCTCCTTCTTATTTTCTTTTTTATTTAGTAGTTGTAAATAGGCCTTATGCCAAAAATAATAATATCGTAGTATTGTTGTAATGCTCGGGAAATTATCGGAAGTTCGGTGTTGTTGAAGTCGTTGTAATATCCGGAAGAATACGACCTCTGATTCAGCTTTTGTAATCGGGTGAAATTTCTAAAGCATTTACGTTTGTTATGTTTGTTTTTATCTTTTTAGTCGTTATAATGTTTTTAGGCTAAATCTAATAACTAGCCAAAGTTATGTAATCGTTTTATTTCGATCTTTTTGGTAAAGGAATGTTGTCTAAGTAAAATTTTACTAAAATTGAGTTAATTGAATCTTTTTCTATTTTGCAACATATTGATAATATTCGGATTGAAGTAATTAACCAAGATGAATAGCAACATATAACCTAACGATGAACTGACCAGAGAAGTTAGGATATGTGATAAAAGATAGAAAAACCGGAGGGTAAAATTGGCCGTGCGAAAGCGTGACAACGGAATCCTATTTCCTACCCGGGGGTAGATTTGTCTTGGGAAAGATGAATCTTATTAAATTTGTGCTCAAGATCGTAATAATGTTAAAATCAACGGTTTAATTGAAACTAACACCGGAAAGTTAAATCGATCCGCCTGACAAACGGAGCCTTTTGAATAACATCGGCCGTCGACAAACGGAATAACCTCTTTTATCCGGGGTAGATTTGTACTCGGTACTGTTCAGACTAATTGAGATTAGCATGGGGCAGTTGTGGAGATTAAACTGATGACAATTTGACATCGACAATTTCATACGCTCGTGTGAGGAGGAATTGTTAACCTCGAGAGTGCACCGTTTCATTTACTCAATTGGACCTAATATAAAAGAAAAGATCGAGCACATTCCGTTTCCTGAAAAAGATCGTATAAATCAATTATATAAACTTTGGCTAGTTCTATAAAATTGTCTATTATTATAAACTATATATTGATATATATATATATATATATATATATATATTTTACAATCCATGTACATCTATATATATTTATATATCTATATATATTATATTAGAATAACTTTTAAATTACGCATTTACTTTATGTTAAGTAGAATAGTAGTAATCTGTGTTATAAAATTGCGGTTTAGATCGAGTTAATAACAGCTCTTTGGTGTTTAACCACACTTAAAAGAATTACCACGTTTCCCTGAGGATTCGACACTCTGACTCACCACACTAGCACTATGATTTGACCCGGTACACTGCTGGTAAGGATTGTAACACTCTAGAAAACGTCCGTCAGCTTTCTGGCGCCGTTGCCGGGGAACACGTCGCTAATTTCTTTCTTTGTGTCTATGTTTACTACTTGTATTAGCTCAAAATTCTCGAGGATAAATCAACACTTTTTCTTATCTCATTTCTATTTTATTTTTCGTTGGTATCTACTTTCTTTTAGTACCAATTTTCTTCTTCTATAAAACTCGAGCATTTTTCTATTTTCGTTAGTTGATGACCAAAAGCGGTAAAGCATCACTTACTCCTTATAAGCCTGACATAAATGCTTACGAAAGGCAGTTACGAATAGAGAGTAAACATGGTCAAACCAGCTTAGGACTCCTTGGAAAATCTCCAACGGAATCATCTTCTAATAAAAATACAGAAATGGCTGAAACTAGTGATGAAACAAATGAACAGAGGCTAGATCATGCTCCAGGGCATGGACAAAACCCTGTTAACCCTAATAATAATCAAAATCATAATAATAGAAATAATCAAGATCGAAACCAGAATAATCGTAATAACCCACCAAACCCGAGACCTATCTGTGATCAAACCATAAGAAGAAACCAGACTAATAATCTCATACTTTTACCCAATGAAGGAGCGAATAATTTCGAAATTAAATCTCATCTTTTTGGTTTAATTGACGCAAGAGCCCAATTCCTAGGAGAGGATGATGAAGATCCACATCATCATCTTTATCTTTTTGAAGAACTGTGCAATACAGCCAAAAGTCAAGGTGCTCATAAGGAACTAACGAGGATGACTATGTTTCCTTTTTCTTTAAAAGGACGAGCCCGAGATTGGTTTATGTCTCTTCCACATCATTCACTTACTAGTTGGGAGGATATTCAAACTGAATTTCTGAAACAATATTTCACTCCAGGATGAAATTTGGAATTAAAAGTCGAGTTTGCTAACTTTAGACAGGGATCTGAAGAAACGCTTGGGAATGCCTAGGAAAGATTTAAAAAATTGTTAAGAGCCTGTCCCGACCATGGTTATTCTTTAGATATGCAAATTCAACTTTTCTGTCGTAAATTAAGAAAAGATTCACGTGCAGATGTAGATCATGCATGTGGTGGTTCTTTAATGATGAGTGAAGCTCAAATAGTTTACGATGCTATAGAAAAGATTTCCAAAAATAACATAATGTGGGAAACCGGTTCTAGCACCAGAAAAGTAGCTTTTGCAGGAGAATGTACATCTAATACGGAAGTTCTAGCACATTTAGAAAATTTGAGTAGGAAATTTGATGGCCTACAATCGAACAAAAACCAAAGTTCAGAAAATAGTACACCAACTTAATACTCAAATCAGGATAATATGCCATTAGGGATCGAAGAACCAACAGGATATTCAAGAGAGGAGGTGAGTTTTCTTCAGCAGCATAGGAATTTGAACAATGCATATTCAAACTCGTTTAATGCTATTAGAAGAGATCACCATACTTTTCGATGGTCTGAAAACCCTAGAAAGCAAGGACAACCGCCATATCCAGTTCAGTATAGGAATATGAATAATAATCAAGTTTATCAAGAAAATACATCTAATCAGAATTTACAATCATTACCTAGATCCTATCCTCAACATACCACTCAAAGTATACCAGTAACTCAAAGTTCAACTCAACCTGTAGAAGGAGTTGAAAAATGGGAAAAACTATTGGAAAATATGATGGGTGTAGTATCTACTCAAGCTAAGAATATGGAAACAATGATGACTTCTATAGGTACAGTCTCTAAGGATTTGAGTTCAATGAAAACATCTATGAGTGGACATGATACCAGAATGAGAACGATAGAAGCCTCATTAAGGAATATGGAAGATCATTTGAGTAGGGAAGGTGAACGTAATAACAGTAGACCTCCTGGAGGATTACCAAGCAATACTGAAAGAAACCCAAGAGAGGTAAATGTTGTAGTTACGAGAAGTAGAAAACTCCGTGGTAGTAATGGAGTAAAAAACTTCGGAAATAATGAAGTAGAAAATGATTTAGATGGAAAAAATGATTAAACTAAAGATGAACTTGAATTCACTGATGAGGAAGAAGAAATTATAGAGAATTTCTTGAAAAGGAATAGAAGTTTGGAACCTGAGAATGAAGGTGAAAAATGGGTAAAAATCCCAAGGATTTTGAAAGATCCCATGGATAAAGATTTAAGGACTTTATTCAAGGAACATGTTAGAATAGAAGATAATGAAAACAAGGATGAAAAACAAGAAGAACTGAAGGAATCTGAAGTAGAGATTGATTCAGGGAATGTTTTAAAAGAAAAACTCAAGATCATGATACTTGGCGATCAAGTAATACTCAAAAGTTTAAGGAGAAAGGAAAAGAGAAAATGACTTTGGGATCAAAGGTTATAGATTTAGAATCTTTACCTTACCCACCTAAAGATCAAATTAAAAAGATTAAAACTGATCAGAAGTATGCTCGTTTCCTTGATACTTTTCGTCATATTCATGTTAATATCCCTGTTATCGAAGCTCTAATTAGTATGCCTGCTTATGGAAAGTTTCTGAAAGATATTCTGTCAAACAAGAAAAAATTAGAGGAATATGAGAATATATGCCTAAATGAAGAATGTTCTGCAGTTTTGCAGCATAAGTTGTTAGGTGTGATGCCCGAAAGACAATTTTGTAATTGTTTTATTTAATAATAAATGAAATGATGTTATTATTCATATTTATTATTCTCATATTCACCGATGTGACAATAGTATTTACACTACAGAAAACCCTAAAGTATATCGTTTATGTAATCACTTAACTCGGTGTATGGTATATACACAGGAGGATTGAGTTAGTGAAGATGTACTTAAAATACAATTAGCCCGTAGTGAAGTTAATCGAGAGTATCGGGTCTCTCCTTTAACGTGCTATTAATGCGCCCAGAACACAATAGGTGTGATTGTCTTATCCGGACTTTCGGTTAAGAGAACCTAATGGGGCATTTATATATGATAGATATATCATATAGGCATTTGGACCGATTTGATTAGAGTTCACGATATAATTCCGTATCGAGAAGTCTTATCGAATCAATGGATGATCATATTTATGGATATATCTTAATCCTGAGGTGATCACAGTCAACTGCTTGAATCAGTATGAAGTTTGACTTGACGGTTAAGGATTACACTGAGTCTGTGGTCTGAATTACCCCATCTTGGCATTGTACTGGATTGAGTGAGTAGTCTGTGTTATCGCAGATACGGAATCCATTCCTTCCATTTATGGAAGTAGATAGACAGTTCCCTTATTTGTTAATCCTAGAAACCGATCGATCGAGCGAGTTCATATTACACCGATTAGCTACCGGTGAGTTGTATGAATTAATTGATCACTAGGGGGTTAATGGTAAATAAGGATAAGAGGTTCTAAAAAGGGTTAACGGTAACTTCCCGATTTAGAATGAACAGTCTATGGAGGATTAATCCATATGTAATGATTATATCAATGGACGCTTATCATTATTCTCGTGAGGAGATAAATATAATCTTATAATCGGAGGAGTGCAGTCACGGGATTATGGTGGCATATTCCTGTGATTGATTTATCGAATATAATTATTCTATAATTATTTATTTGATTTATCGGAGACGCTGATTATTAGTCCATGGTCCCCGACGTGCCTCCTAATATAGCATAGCTATTCTCGGACGTCGAATCCTAATAATATTAATTTAGTTCTTGTTGGACTTTATTAAAACGATATGTGAATTAATTGTTTAGTGGACTATTAAATTAGTTTGGACTAAATAATTAAATACACGGAAAAGACATTTTTTGTGGACTCGGCCCGAATTGGTGTGTTGACCATTTTTTTGACCTAATTGGTCAAAAAGGATAAAAGATGCGTGTGACCTATTCTTTTAGTAAAAGGTGCGCATATTTTATGTATTATTAGGAAATTTGTTTTCCTAAATTAATTAATAAGACATGTGCATAAAATATTTATTGGATAAATATTTATGGTAAATAATAAAGATAAATATTATTCTAGATTTGTTCTAGAATATTATGGAATTATCTTTTATTAAAGGATTTATTTTGTTTGATAAATAAAAATCCTTGGAGGCTAAGTTTTACTCTCCTATATAAAGAGAGTTCTCCCAAGCCTCAATGTACACATAAAATTCGACTTCTCCCTATAGTAGAGAGAAGAAAATATTTTCGGCCAAGGGTGAGTAGAGGAGAATCTTGGAGATTTTTCCGGTAGCATATCGGAAGGGTTCGAGTCGAGAATTCCTTCCACCGGGAATTGCTTGGATCACACGATCGGAAGACTGTGGTGCTCTCCACATCTTCACATTCATCCTTTGCGGTTCTTCAACTTGAATTTAGAGATTCAAGAGGTATGATCTACATCCCCCTTGTAGAATAGATCTAGTTGTTTTATTACGCATATTATATAGATCTAGATCCATAAATCGCTTCCGTTGCGGATGGTATTACTAACAGTGGTATCAGTCGCCATGGTGATCTATATTTATATGTATAAAATATTAGATCTAGGAGTGGTAAAACATGTAGATTTTTGTCCCAAATTTTTTTTAAAAAATAGGGGCCGACGCATGTATTTATTTATTTTTTTATGTTATGAATGTCTTGGTTGAAGAGATGGATTGGGGTTGGTACTGTTTACTCGTTAGATCTATTGTAGCTCCTTTGTTTAGTAACAATTGAGCATAGGAATTGTATTTTTTTTAATGTCCTTTTTTTTTCGAAATTTATGTAAAAAGTAGCATCTTTTATTGTAATTTTGATTATCCGGGCTGGAAAAGATGAAGATCTTGCTGAAAAATTGAAGATCAAGACGAAACCCAAGGTATGAACGAGGAGAAACGGATGAATTTTATTAAAAATCTGCTACAGGACTTTCTGCGACGCTGAAAAGTGTCACTAAAAGTCCTGTTTAATAAATATATGCGGCTAGGGTTTTCTTTAATTTTGCGGCTGCACCAAAATTTTTTTTTTGTTGTGACCTAAATTTTTTTTTATTCAACAGCCGTATGATGAAAAAAAAAAAAAAAATATTATTTTTTTTGGAAAATAATTAAAAGCAGCCGCATGTAATATAATAAAATAAAATATATGATTAATTAAAATAAATTGGATTTATTTAATTAAAAAGACATTTTCTCCTCTCGGGTGTTCATGGTTCGTGTTCCGGCGGTTCGAGTTCAAGATTCGAAGATCAAGACTCGAAGACAAGAAGATTGTAATTTATTTTTATTTTTCCTAGGATAGATTAGATACGGGGGTACCAACAATCCATCTCGGTGTTTAAATTTCCGCAATTTATTTTTTATGTGTTCGATCATAAAATAGATATAAAATCGGAATTGCCATGACATGCATCATATCATAAATCCACTCCATGCATACATGTAGAATTTTAATTTTGGTAATTAAAATAGGCATGTATACAAACTCGTGTAATTAGTTGAAATTTAATTAATACGTGGTAATTAATGAATTTAGTAACTAATTAATGATCCGAGGACGGGTTATGAAATCGTTAGGCTTTTCGGTGTGTGTTCTCGGTGAACCGCCTTAAAGCCCAAACGAGATCACGTTTTCAATTCATAGTGTCTACGAGATTGAATGATGGTAAAAGAACAAAAATCTTGGATAAAAACGGTTCGCTTATAGGTTGGGTGGTCAACTGAGCTAGGCTCGACCGACTTAACCCTCCTAGTGTGATGTATGCACGGGGGTCCGGCAAGACTAAGCTACACCGGAGAACGGAGGGGTGATTCCTTCTTATCTCAATGAGGTTGTCTTGACCCGATTTCGTCCGACTGTCACATATGTTCCAACGAATAGGACGGGTAGGCTTGCCTACGTTACCGACACCATTCGGAATCCTTGATTTGATGAGCTTTTATGATAACATCAAAAAGACGTGGTTAGTTAACCCACAACCACTTCCAAATTATTGAGTGGGAGCGCGGGAGGCGACAGCCAACCCCATGGCCTCTACTATAGATACAAGTAAGTGAGAGAAGGGTGACGCCTCGAGGCGCTTTGATTTCGTCCCCTAAGGATGGTGTTCGCCCCTATCAACATTCATGGCTTGGTCTCCGAAAGGATAGGTTTTCTGGGTACTCGTCGGGTCACTGACCTATCCTAAGACGGCATACTCGGGGCGTACCTAAGAGAACCGATATAGTAGGTCACACTCATCATGGGTATTCTTGATAATATCTAGGCTAAAAAAAGGAAGGTAGTCAATGAATAAAGGGATGTTCGATTCCGTGGGATGTTTGATTCTCACAAGTTATTCATTGATGAGATTGTCTCGATTTAACCGTCATCTCTTTGACCTACCCTAAGGCGGCACTGAGATGCGAGGTTAAAACCTTGGAATGGTAGAGTAGACTTATTTTTAGTTTACAATTCCTAAAATTTAATATAGTAGTGTTAAACTTGAATTAATACATGTCATTTTATTTTCAGCAAAATGTCTGCTCAAATTTCTGCTTTACTGTCTGAAAAATTAACGGAAACAACTTTAAGAAATGGAAGAGTAACTTAAACGTGGTGCTCACGTATGAGAATGTGCAACATGTACTTACTTCCGAATGCCCTACGCTGGCGATCCAAAAACTGGTAAAGTTGAGATCGAACAGCGTAATCGCTGGATCGAAGCAGATAACCGGGCTCGTGGGATCATCTGGCGGCGGTGTCGGAGGTTATTAGGACCCAGATTGAAGAGTTTGAGTCTGCAGGAGAAATCATGCGGAAACTTACTACGATGTTTGGATCACCTAGCAACCAAGCAAGACACGATGCCATCAGGTTGGCCGTCAACACGAAATTGAAGAAAGGTCAAGCGGTGAATGGTCATGTTCTAAATATGATCGATTACTTCAATGACGCCGGTATTCATGGATCAAAGTTCGATGAAGCAACTCAAGTATCAATGATTTTGGAATCGTTGACTCCTGAGTTTATCCCGTTCAAAACTCAGTATCTGATGGGCAAATATGAGTTGACCATGACACAGATCTTGAATGAACTGACTATCTACGAGGGCCTGCTATCGAAAGATAAGGTCCAAGTAGGGGATAAGAAAGCTGAAGCCAATATGGCCGAAGCCAGGTCATCAAACAAGCCTAAGGCGAAACCGAAGAAGAAGGGTAGTGTTGCACCCGTGCCCAAGCCAATGAAGAAAAAGGCTGCCAAGAAAGTTGACGAGTCCAAGCCCAAGGGCAAATGCTTTTCCTGTAAGGAGGTAGGACATTGGCGACGCCATTGTCCCGAATACCTTCGTGATGTGAAAGATGGCAAAGTCAAGGTTGTCATTGGGAAAGATAAGAAAGGTAATTTGGAATTACTATTCTTGGAATCTTTTAATGTAGCTAAAGATGTGTCCACTTGGATACTTGATACTGGAGCTACTAACCATGTATGTTCTTCATTGCTGATTCTTAGTTCGTACGAGGAGCTGGAAGAGGGTTCTCAAGTGATGCGAGTAGGAACTGGGGCACTCATTTCGGCTAAAGCAGTGGGAGCTGTGGACTTGCATTTTAATAATAGAATTTTACATTTAGACAATGTTTATTTTATTCCCAATTTCAGGAGAAATTTGATTTCTTATTCTGCCTTAGTTGAACAATCATTTTCTGTTTCAAGTTTGAATGGTGAATTTGTTATTTCAAAGAATGGCTTTGAATTGTGTTCAACTATAAATGAAAATGGTTTATATTTTGTGAGACCACATAAAGATCCCCTACTTAATACTGAAATGTTTAAAACTGCTCATCAAAGATCTGCAAAAAGGCAGAAAGTTTCTCAAGTAAAAGAAGATAAAACATACTTGTGGCATCTAAGGCTTGGCCATATTTCCTGGGAAAGACTCAAAAGACTTGAAAAGGTTAATGCCTTAGGTGAGTCATCTGTTGACACACTGCCTGTCTGCGAGTGTTGCCTGGAGGGAAAAATGACTAAGCGTCCCTTCTCATCAAAGGGTAATAGAGCCACAGGAACTCTAGACTTAGTGCATTCAGACCTTTGTGGTCCGATGAACGTAAAAGCTAGAGGCGGATACGAGTACTTTGTGACTTTCATTGATGATTACTCGAGATTCGGTTATGTTTATCTGCTGCATAGAAAGTCCGAGGCTTTTGGAAAGTTCAAGGAGTTCCAAGCAGAAGCCGAAAGGCAACTAGGCAAGTCATTGAAATGCCTCCGCTCGGATCGTGGAGGTGAGTATTTAGATCCTGAGTTCATTGACTACTTGGTGAAAAAGGAATTTGTTTCCAACGTTCAGCGCCTAGGACACCTCAGAAAAACGGAGTTGCCGAGAGGAGAAACAGGACATTGATTAACATGGTTAGATCAATGATGAGCTACGCCTCACTACCTATATCCTTTTGGGGTTATGCTTTAGAAGCAGCGGTCTACATTTTGAATGCAGTACCGTCAAAGTCTGTCGAAAAGACACCCATTGAGATGTGGTCGGGACGTCGCGAAAGCATGCGTCACTTCCACATATGGGGTTGTCCTGCAGATGTGCTGATGGACAAGACTACCAAGCTACAATCACGTACGAAAGTATGTTTGTTTGTAGGCTATGCAAAAGGTACACGTGGTGGTCTATTTTACGATCCGGAAGATAACAAAGTGCTAGTCTCGACTAACGCTACGTTTTTGGAGGAAAGTTATATGAAAGACCACAGACCTCAAAGTACAATTGTACTAGAGGAATTACTCTCCGATGACATCAGGCCTATTGTGGCTGCTGATGTTCCTGTAAACAACACTAATAATACAACAGTCACTTCCGACATTCCTGTTCCACCCAGACGTACTGCGAGAGTGGTTCGGCCACCGGCTCGGTACGGCATGGATTTAGAGGCAAACGTAGTCGCCTCTGATGGGGTGGAAGATGATCCTCCGACCTATTAGAAGGCCTTACTGGATCACGATAAGGATTGATGCAATGAATCAAGAGATGGAGTCTATGTACTCTAACTCAGTCTGGAAACTTGTAGAACTTCCTCAGGGTGAAAGGCCCATTGGATGTAAATGGCTCTACAAGCGAAAGAGAGGAGTAGATGGGAAGGTTGAAACCTTCAAAGCACGGCTGGTAGCCAAAGGTTACACACAGCGAGAGGGTATAGACTACGAGGAAACCTTCTCACCTGTGGCCATGATGAAAACCATCCGCATCCTCCTTTCGATTGCTGCATGTCTGGATTATGAAATCTGGCAAATGGATGTTAAGACAGCGTTTCTAAACGGCTTTCTTGACGAGGAAATCTATATGCAGCAACCAGAGGGATTCATTGAAGAAGGTCGAGAGCACATGGTGTGCAAGTTGCTCAGATCCATTTATGGGTTGAAGCAAGCATCTCGTTTCTGGTATCATAGATTCGATCACACGATCAAGTCTTATGATTTCGAACAACACTTTGCTGAATCTTGTGTGTACAAGAAGGTTATCAAAGATAGTGTTGTATTTCTAGTGTTGTACGTTGATGACATACTCCTAATTGGCAACGATAAGGGGATGATGTCCGACGTGAAAAGTTGGTTGACCACGCAATTCCGAATGAAAGATTTGGGAGAAGCGAGTTATGTTCTAGGGATCCAAATTATAAGGGATCGTAAGAACAGGATGTTAGCTCTGTCCCAAGCAACTTATATAGATAAGGTGCTGGCACGCTTCAGTATGGAGAACGCAAAGAAGGGTTTTCTACCAACCCGTCACGGCGTTTACCTATCTAAGTCTCAGGGGCCTCAAACCCCTGTAGAGGCTGAAGCTATGGGAAGAGTGCCATATGCCTCGGATGTTGGTAGTCTTATGTATGCTATGAGGTGTACGAGACCTGACATTTGTTACGGCGTTGGATTAGTCAGCCGTTTTCAGTCAAATCCAGGGCAACCGCACTGGACAGCAGTAAAGAATCTCATCAAATATTTGAAGAGAACCAGAAATTATATGCTCGTCTATTCGAGTGGGAGTTTGGAGCTAGCGGGGTACACCGATTCTGACTTTCAGTCAGACAGAGATGATTCTAAATCTACCTCTGGTTCAGTGTTTACGCTTGGTGGCGGTGCAATAGAATGGAGAAGCCAAAAGCAATCCAGCACAGCCGATTCAACAATGGAAGCTGAGTTCATAGCGGCCTCGGAGGCAGCTAAAGAAGCGGTTTGGTTAAGAAAGTTCATCGGTGGATTAGGCGTTGTCCCGAATGCTGAAGATCCTATTACTCTCTATTGTGATAACAATGGGGCCATTGCCAACTCTAGAGAACCTCGAAAGCACAGTAAGTCGAAGCATATAGAGAGAAAATCTTTGGGTGATCAACGATTTTGTCGATAGAGGGACATTTCCGTCAAGAAAATCGCCTCCGCCGATAATCCTGCTGATCCATTCACCAAGACGCTGTCGATTGAAGCTTTTAGTCGACACTTGGAGACTATAGGTATTAGAGACATGTCTCATTTGCTTTAGAGCAAGTGGGAGTGATAGTTTGTTGTATTTTAAATAATAGGGTGTGCTCTAAAACAATTAATCACATGCTTTCGTGCAAGTGGGAGATTGTTAGGTGTGATGCCGAAAGACAATTTTGTAATTGTTTTATTTAATAATAAATGAAATGATGTTATTATTCATATTTATTATTCTCATATTCACCGATGTGACAATAGTATTTACACTGCAGAAAACCCTAAAGTATATCGTTTATGTAATCACTTAACTCAGTGTATGGGATATACACGGGAGGATTGAGTTAGTGAAGATGTACTTAAAATACAATTAGCCCGTAGTGAAGTTAATCGAGAGTATCGGGTCTCTCCCTTAACGTGCTATTAATGCGCCCAGAACACAATAGGTGTGATTGTCTTATCCGGACTTTCGGTTAAGAGAACCTAATAGGGCATTTATATATGATAGATATATCATATAGGGCTGGACCGATTTGATTAGAGTTCACGATATAATTCCGTAATCGAGAAGTCTTATCGAATCAATGGATGATCATATTTATGGATATATCTTAATCCTGAGGTGATCACAGTCAACTACTTGAATCAGTATGAAGTTTGACTTGACGGTTAAGGATTACACTGAGTCTGTGATCTGAATTACCTCATCTTGGCATTGTCTTTGGATTGAGTGAGTAGTTTGTGTTATCGCAGATACGGAATCCATTCCTTCCATTTATGGAAGTAGATAGACAGTTCCCTTATTTGTTAATCCTAGAAACCGATCGATCGCGCGAGTTCATATTACACTGATTAGCTACCAGTGAGTTGTATGAATTAATTGATCACTAGGGGGTTAATGGTAAATAAGGATAAGAGGTTCTAAAAAGGGTTAACGGTAACTTCCGATTTAGAATGAACAGTCTATGGAGGATTAATCCATATGTAATGATTATATCAATGGACGCTTATCATTATTCTCGTGAGGAGATAAATATAATCTTATAATCGGAGGAGTGCGATCACGGGATTATGGTGGCATATTCCTGTGATTGATTTATCGAATATAATTATTCTATAATTATTTATTTGATTTATCGGAGCCGCTGATTATTAGTCCATGGTCCCCGACGTGCCTCCTAATATAGCATAGCTATTCTCGGACGTCGAATCCTAATAATATTAATTTAGTTCTTGTTGGACTTTATTAAAACGATATGTGAATTAATTGTTTAGTGGACTATTAAACTAGTTTGGACTAAATAATTAAATACACGGAAAAGACATTTTTCGTGGACTCGGCCCGAATTGGTGTGTTGACCATTTTTGACCTAATTGGTCAAAAAGGATAAAAGATGCGTGACCTATTCTTTTAGTAAAAGGTGCGCATATATTTTATGTATTATTAGGAAATTTGTTTTCCTAAATTAATTAATAAGACATGTGCATAAAATATTTATTGGATAAATATTTATGGTAAATAATAATGATAAATATTATTCTAGATTTGTTCTAGAATATTATGGAATTATCTTTTATTAAAGGATTTATTTTGTTTGATAAATAAAAATCCTTGGAGGCTAAATTTTACTCTCCTATATAAAGAGAGTTCTCCCAAGCCTCAAACAACACAAAAAATTCGACTTCTCCCTATAGTAGAGAGAAGAAAATATTTTTGGCCAAGGGTGAGTAGAGGAGAAATCTTGGAGATTTTTCTGGTAGCATATCGGAAGGGTTCGAGTCGAGAATTCCTTCCACCGGGAATTGCTTGGATCACACGATCGGAAGACTGTGGTGCTCTTCACATCTTCACATTCATCCTTTGCGGTTCTTCAACTTGAATTTAGAGATTCAAGAGGTATGATCTACATCCCCCTTGTAGAATAGATCTAGTTGTTTTATTACGCATATTATATAGATCAAGATCCATAAATCGCTTCCGTTGCGGATGGTATTACTAACATAAGTTACCACCTAAACTGAATGATCCTGGAAGTTTTACCATCCCATGTGAAATTGGAGGATTTCTGTTTAAGAAGGTCTTATGTGATCTTGGAGCTAGTATAAATCTCATGTCTTATGAGGATTATAGAAAGCTAGGCATAGGAAAGCTTACGAAGACTGAAATAACTCTGCAAATGGCAGATAGATCGATTAAATACCCTAAAGGAATTATTGAGGACGTATTGGTTAAAGTAGACAAGTTCTATTTTCCAGTAGACTTTGTAGTTATGGAAATGGAATAAGGATATTCAGCGCTACTTATCTTAGGTTGACCATTTCTAGCTACAGGAAGAACTTTAATAGATGTCCAGAAAGGAGAGTTAATTCTGAGAGTCAATGAAGATGAAGTTGCTTTCAATATTTTCAAAGCTATGAACCATCCATACAGATCACCAGAATCATGTTCTTTTATAGAAGATATTCATTCTATCTATGATATTCAGTTACCAACTTTTGAAGACAGATTAGAAGAATGCTTAACTCTGTCTATCTATAAGGAAGATGAGAAAGACACCGAAATGAAAGAGATAATCCTTTCTCTAGATAAATGAAGTTTTACTTTTAAACCATCATGGCATAAGTATTTGGAATTAGAACTAGAAGGACAAGTTCTTAAACCATCACTGGAAGATCCACCTAAGAATCTGGAATTGAAACCGTTACCTTTAAATCTGAAGTATGCTTTTCTTGAAACTAATAATCTATTACCGGTTATTATTTCATCATCTTTAACTGAGCAACAAGAAGATCAATTACTTAGAATGTTGAAAAAGCATAAGAAAGCTTTTGGATGGACAGTTGCCGATATTCGAGGTATTAGCCCTGAGATTTGCGTTCATAAGATAATTCTGAAGGAAGATGCTAAACCTTGTATTCAACCACAACGCCGTCTCAACCCAAATTTGCAGTTAATTGTTAAGAAAGAGGTCATTAAGCTATTAGAAATGGGGATAATTTTTCCCATATCAGATAGTGAATGGGTAAGTCCAACTCAAGTGGTACCAAAGAAAGGAGGTTTCACAATGAAAGAGAATGAAAAGAATGAATGGATTCCGACAAGAGAGATTACAGGTTATCGAATGTGCATTGATTTTATAAAACTAAATGATCATACTAAGAAAGATCATCATCCACTTCCATTCATAGTTCAGATGTTGGAACATTTAAGTGGACATAAGTATTACTGTTTCTTAGATGGTTATTCGGGATATTTACAGATATTCATTGCAGCAGGAGATAGAGAAAAAACTACTTTCACTTGTCCTTATGGAACTTTTGCTTATAAAAGAATGCCGTTTGGTTTATGTAATGCACCAGCTACGTTTCAAAGGTGTATGATGGCTATATTTGCTGATATGGTTGAGAAATTCTTAGAAATTTTTATGGATGACTTTAGTGTTTACGGAGACTCATTTGATGTTTGTTTGTTACACTTAGAACGAGTGTTACAACGCTGTGAAGATACCAATCTAGTACTAAACTGGGAAAAATGTCATCTAATGGTATCAGAAGGAATTGTTTTGGGTCATAGAATCTCTGAAGAAGGTATTGAAGTTGATAAGGCTAAAGTCGAAGTAATTGAAAAATTACCTCCACCAGTTAATTTAAGAACTCTAAGAGGATTTCTGGGACATGCAGGATTTTATAGAAGATTCATTGCCGATTTCTCAAAAATAGCAAAGCCTCTAAGTCATTTGCTTGAAAAAGAAGTACCTTTTAACTTTGACAGTAAATGTATGGAAGCTTTTCAGACCCTAAAAGTGAGATTAACTACTGCACCAGTTTTAGTAGCACCAAACTGGAGTTTGCCGTTTGAGATTATGTGTGATGCAAGTGATTTAGCTGTAGGAGCTGTTTTAGGTCAAAGATATAACAAAATTCTCAAAGCTATTTACTATGCATCTCACACATTAAACACTGCTCAACTAAATTATGCAACTACAGAAAAAGAACTGTTGGCTGTGATTTTTGCCTTAGATAAGTTTCGATCGTATATTGTTGGTTCTAAGGTAATAATTTATACAGACCATTCAGCACTGAAGTATTTACTGAGTAAGAAAGATGCTAAACCTCGTCTTCTTAGATGGATTCTCTTACTTCAAGAATTCGATATTGAAATTAAAGATAAAAAATGAAGTGAGAATGTAGTAGTAGATCATCTAAGTAGAATGGAAAATGATGAAGAAATAGGAAATGAAATTAAAGATTCATTTCCTGATGAACAACTATTTAAAATAAATACTCCTTCAACCATGCAGTCATTAAAGAATAGAATTCCTTCTAAGGAAATGTCACCTTGGTTTGGAGATATCATTAATTACTTAACCTGTGATTATATTCCGTCTCATTGGACTTGGCAGCAGAAAAAGAAGTTCTTTTATGACTTAAAATTTTATTACTAGGAGGAACCAGACCTTTTCCGTAAATGTTCGGATGGGATAATCAGAAAATGTGTGGCTGATAATGAAATTTTAAGTGTTTTATCATTTTGTCATGATCGTGAGGCAGGAGGTCATCATGGAGGTTGGAAAACTGCTTTTAAAGTTTTACAATGTGATTTTTATTGGCCTACACTATATAGAGATGCTTATAAGTATGTTAAATCTTGTGAGTCTTGTCAAAAATGGGGAAATATATCTAAAAAACATGAAATGCCTATGCAACCTATTTTAGAATGTGAGTTATTTGATGTTTGGGGTATAGATTTCATGGGACCTTTCCCTATATATTTTGGAAAAAGATTTATTCTTGTAATGGTAGATTATGTCTCGAAATGGGTAGAAGCTGAAGCTCTTCCCACTAATGATACCAAAGTTGTCATACGATTCCTTAAAAAGAATATATTTACCAGATATGGCATTCCGAGGGCTATCATTAGTGATAGAGGGTCACACTTTTGCAATAGACCATTTACTAAGATAGTTGAAAAATATGGTGTAACGCATAAGTTAGGAACGCCCTATCATCCGCAAACCAGTGGATAGGTAGAGGTGTCAAATAGAGAAATCAAAAGAATCGTGGAGAAAACAGTGGATTCAAATCGTAAAAACTGGGCAGTTAAATTAGATGATGCATTATGGGCGTCTGAACGACTTTTAAAACACCAATTGGTTGTTCTCCTATAAGCTAGTCTTTGGTAAGTCTTGTCATCTCCCAGTTGAGTTAGAACACCGAGCCTTCCGGGCTATTAGATTTCAATTTCGATCCTAAGGCTGTCGGTGATCATAGATTGCTTCAATTAACAGAACTAGAAGAATTTCGTCTCGATTCTTATGAAAATTTTCGAATCTACAAGGAACGCACGAAATCTTTCCATGATAAGAGAATCTTTAAGCGTGAGTTCCATGTAGGTGATCGAGTGCTCTTGTACAATTCACGTTTAAAGTTGTTTCCAGGTAAGCTTAAACCAAGATGGACAGGTCCATTTAAAGTAACACGGGTTTACAAATCTGGAGCTGTTGAACTAACTGATGGAAATACGACTTTTATAGCCAATGGCCACAGAGTAAAGTTATTTGTGGAGGAGAAGGAATCACACTGAAAGAAGAAGTAATGCTCTTGATTGATCCCCCGACAAATTGAAAAAGCAGAAAAACCGAAAAACTGAAGAGCAGTGAAACTGAAATCAGCCGAATACCAGGTGCTATCTATCTTTACTCTACTTTTCTGTGTTTTTATTTATGTTTAAACTCTTTTCGTCTTTTACCGGATAGACGTAAAAGAACTGGATGCCTTTTTTAGATAGATTAGGAGTTTTTGTTTTACTTTTGAAATTAGGCCTTGATAAAGATGTCGTGTTTGCTATAGAAGCTTTAGTTTTTGAACAAAACAAGAAATTGTTGAGAGAGATTAGATTGAAAGAAGTTTGTAATGGAACATCAATGAGTGCAATAAAAAGAAGGGCAAAGTTTCTGATGAGATGCAGAATCTGTGGAAAAAGTGAACATGTTGGACGCTGTGGGAAAAACACAACCAAATCCTAGGATGAGTGTTTGAATATTGTTAGGAAGGGAACGATTAGGTGGTTATCCGAAAATCCCGACGGAATTCCAAGAGATAATTCAAATGCTTCGTTTTTAGGAGTTAGGTTGATTGAACGTTATATCAGAACTCTGGAAGATTTAGAAATCGAAGAATCAGGAACCCCTTAAGTTTCGAGTCTTTTCTTATGTTTTATTAATATTTTATAAAATTTTCTCATAACTTCTGAAAATTATAAAAAATTGGATCTTTATAAAATTAAGGAGTTTTATAAAAGTTTTTTTAGTTTTAATTTAGATATTTTATAAGAATTAATATAAATTTATTAAATTTTTATAAGCTTTTTATTAAGTTTTATAAAGATTTTATTAAATTTTTAAAAAAATTGTTATAAAATTATTTTTAAGATTTTAATCAAGTTTAATTAAGTTTTATTAGAGTTTTTATAAGTTTTTAATCAAAAATCATAAAAAGTAAAAAAAAAAAAAAAATTGTGCACGGACCGATCCGGGGTCTATTTGCATAAAAAAACGGGGACCCCTTTTCTTCTCCATCTTCTTCTTCCCTAATTTTTTGCCCCACACCCCAAAACCCCACTACTCAATTTTTTTTTTCAATTCTTCCATAAAATTTCATCTCACACTACACCACCACTTGATTTCTTCCTCCTTTCATCTCCTCTCTTCCACAAAAGTTAAAAAAATCGAAAAGGATCGAAAACAAGCTCCATTTTTATTCCGGCGACTTTACAACTTTTCCGGCCTATTTTTCAACGTTTTCTTCATTATAGGTATTATTTAGTTTATTTAGTTATCAATTTCGTATTTTTCATAATTTTTTAGATTAATTTCAACTGTTTTGATTTTTGAGTGTGTTGTGACATTTTTATTTTTTGTTGTTTTTTTTTGTTGTTATGTTGTTGATTGGCTTTACCAATATCGTAGAATGGCTGAGTCGAGTAGAAAGGCCTCTAAGAAGCGGAAATCGAACATTCCTATAGCAACTCCGGTAGTAGGCACGATAATTTTATCACCTGAAGAAGAAGCCGTAAGCTTCAATAAAACAGCATCACAAGAAGCTAAGAATGCTTATCAAAGGATTTATAGTAAATGTGATGTTTTGGTTGAAAGAGGATTAGATTTCGATGACTTAGGTGATGAAGTTAAGGATATTTTTACGAGACGTCAGTGGTTAGAATTAGCAGCCAAAAGAGAAGGGGAAATAAATACGACTTTAGTAGCTGAGTTTTATTCGGTTTTGTCTACACTTTCACATGATGAGCTTACTGAGTCGCAAGCTTTACCCCTAAGAGCTAGAAATGTTACATTTAACCCTGCCGTTATAAATGCGATTTTGGGAGTTGAAGTTTTTCCAGATAATGAAGATTACAGGGTAGTTTGGAGTTTAGATGATCCTGCAAGATTTGAGCAGACTGCCTTGAGAGCTCAGCATGCTTTTGATTCAACCGCTGTGTGGGTTGAAAATAGGTTTAACTACGGGAAGTGTTTTAGAGGTTTAAGGGCGATTAAAAGGTTTATTAGCCATAATCTCTATCCTTCGAGTAAACATACGGCTTATGGAAAAGAAGATGTTTGTATCGCATGGGCGATGGTAAAAGATGTAAAGGTGGATGTTGGAAAGGTAATGTTTAAAAGAGTTTTCGAAAGCATTGTCATCGCCAGACCAGGGAGTCATCTGTACTTCCCTTGTTTTATTTCGGATTTATGTCGTAGGTCGGGAGTACCATTCCTGCCTAATGACAAGTTAGCTCTGGCAGATGCACCTCTGATTGGACCAAGTTTGACTAGGCTTCCAGATGGTAAAATAAGCTCTTTGATTAGAAGCCGTCAAACTCAACCAGCTCCACCAGTTTCCACATCTTCTTCTTTTCCATCTTTTTCTAGTCAGCCTCAACAAACTCCTTTCTCCAACACTATCACTTATGACATGTTTCAATTTTTAGTTTCGGACGTTGCACGTGGTCAAGCCAACATGGCTTTGTTTGCTGAAAGTAATAGGCAGTGGTGTGACGATATTCGTAGAGGTTTAAGGAGGCACGAGCAGTTGCTTCGTGATCCTACTTTTGATGATCCTGCCTATCCACCTTGTCAGTCCAATCCGTATACCTTACCAGAGTGGTTAGCACCTATTCCACCACCCTCGAGCATTCATCCAATGTCATATCCTTTTGGAAGCCAATCGAGTGGTACAGGTGTATTTTCGACAGGTATTCAGAGACCCGCGATGTCTAGTTGGGGAGGATTCGCTGAGTTTGCGCATATCACTACTGGCATGAGTTCTATGGGTCTTGATAGTTCAGTCAGGACCATGACTACATTTCAGCCGCCAGCTTCTCAGTCGTTTCCGAGTTCGAGCTTTCATGTTGATCCTGAGGAAGATTATGAAGAAGATTGAATTTTATTACTATATTTGATTAAACATTTTTACTGCACGTTTTTATTTTCGATATTTTCATTTAGATTTTGGTTTGTTTTTCATTTTAATTGTTTCGTTTTATAGTAGTTTTTTATTTTATTTTATTTAGAGTATCGTCTTAGTTATTCTAATCGTTTTAAGTTACCGTTTAAAATATTTCATAAAAAAGAAAAAAATAATAATAATACCAAAAATATTTACGAACTTTGTATCATTAGTAAATCGTTTTATAAGTACCATTTTAAATATCTTAAAAGTAAGTATTCATATGCATTGTTACACTTGTGAGGGAAGTAAAAAAACAAAACCAAAATTGACTTTTACCTCTATACTCGATGAAAAGATATTGAGGCCGGACCGATCCGGCCTACTCTCGGACCGATCCGGGAAGAGGGGTGACTCATTCTCGAGTTCATCTAATGCATCAACGTATGTTTTATTTACTATCTATTAAAATAAATGAAGCCATGAGCAAACTTTGCCATCACTTTCACTTTCTATCTTGTTACTATCTTTTTACTTTCATTTGTTTAAAGTTTTCATCTGTTTTTAAAAAATGTCAAACCATTCCTCGCCCTCTGTTAATTCGTATGAACCGAACACACCGGAAATTGTAGCTCCAGAATCCCGAGCATCCAACGATAATATGCCTTTACACCCTCGTTTTGCTAATTCTCCAATCCTGTTGGAGAAAAGTTTGAATTTCGATAAACTCGATCGATGGGGTAAAACTGTGATCAGAGGATTCGGTTGAAAAAAGTTTGTGAGTGCGCCAAGAGGACGAGTAAATATCTCGATTGTTCGAGAATTTTATTCTGCCTTGATGTCGACATCCATGATTGAAATTACTCAAATTATCACAGTAAGAGGAGTGGCTGTTCCCTTCTCTTCGTCTGTTATTAATCAACTTTTTGAAATTCCGCCTGTGACGCTGCCACACTTTGAAATAAAGTGGGGATTGAATAATTCCTATAATCATCTAAATAAAACTCATGAGGCATTCCAGTGTCTTTTTCCACTCTTTGATTCGAATCACGATTTGTCCACAAATGCCTTACTTCCACATTTAAAGGCATGGAAACATTTCATTAACTCTAGGGTGTATCCTACTTGGGATTTCGGGAGCCTTAGTGGTAATGAAATGCTTTTGTTGTACGCCTTGGCATTTGGTGAGTATGTGGATTGGGGAATTTTAATTCAGAGGACGGTGTTAGAGTTTGCCATAACGAGGGGCAGTAGGGGGAAGCCTATGCCTTCTTCGTGGATGATTTCAAGACTGTGCGTTCAGATGAATGGAGTTGGTGAGTTGGAGACGGATGAAATTTTTCCTTCAAGAGATAGTAGAGTTGGATTATTGCCGGTGGATACACCGGGATGTTCGTCAACCATTTAAAATGGTTTTTCAGTTTTAAGAGTTATGATTAAGTTTGTTTAAGTTGGTAGTTTTTAAGTTCAGTTAGTTAAGTCTTTTTAATTGTAATCGTTTTTATTATCCTGTTTAATATATATGTTTAAGTTTTTTAAGTTTGTTTGTTATTTAATAATATATTAGTATACGCTAAGAATGAAATCAGAATAATAACGATAATAGATAATTTTATTTTTATTTTCAAACCTAGTTTTTTAATACTCATTGAACATCGGGACGATGCCACTTTGTAAGTGGGGAGTAGAGTTAGGTTAGAAAATTCATTAAAATTTCGAAAAAATAGGTATAAATTATTAAAATTATCAAATTTTTTATTACTTATTAGTTTTAATTTTTTAGATAAATTAAGTAGTTAATATATAAATATGAATAAAAAATGATGTAATTTGGAAGAATAAGTTTTTAATTAAGTAAAGTAAATTAGATATATTGTAATTATATTTTATGTCTAATTTAGATTTTAATGAGATTTTAAGTTTATATAATTGAGTAATTAATGTTAAATATTGTTTTCATGAAATTATATAGGTATGTTGATATTTATAAGTAAAATTTTTAGAATAATTTTTCTTTTCAATATGAATTATGAGTTTGGAATTGGACTAGGGATGACGATTTTTGGCACCACAAAAATATAAACTATAGCCAAATAGCCTACCTAAATAAATTTCCAAATTTTGTTCCTACCTCAGCCTTGATTAGAGTGATCAAGACCTCACTCGAAATTGCCATTATGATTAACTAGAAGTAACCAACCTTTAGCTAATTTTGGTCTACATTTCCTTGAAAATTCCGCAAGTTTGTACGTACTTATGAAAAGAGATGAAGACATAAAAGCTAAGTTTTGGTGTATGCTGAGATTGGAAAAATTAGATAAGTATTAGTATATTCGATCTTACCTCATGACACTTGCAAGATAGTCGATTTTGGCAATGAGTTCGGATATGTTAATATTCTATAAAAGAATTAAGAACGAAGCACCATATCTACACAGAATTAATCAAATACCAGGTATCTTCCTTATCTTTGATCGACAACTTAAAAATAAAAAGAACATATCGGTTGTAGCTACCAATGATTTGAGTGCAGTAGGGTGTTATCTCGAAATATCCTATATCACTATGAGGTTTAAAAGCTCCCGATTGCCTGATGATAATAGTCCAGCTAGGGTATTATCTCGAAATGTCCTATTGTTGGGAATGAAGGCATAGAATGAAAAAGAAAAAGTCGAATCATAAGATCTCAAGAATGATTACAAGTTTAAGGAAACCGGACTTGTAATTTTCGATCGAAAGAGTAGTACTCCGATCAATCTTGATGAAGCAATGCTTGTAAGTTTGATTTTCTACAGACACTCAAGCTTTTAGTTCTTAAAGTAAAAAAAAAAAAAAAAAAGAGAAAATCTGAAAAATAGTTGGAATAAAAATAGGATGCTATTAATCGAGATTGTTTTTTGATCAAGAATATGAAGATGTAGGTACGTACGACTTGCCACTTTCTCTTTTTGATTTCTTTTTTTTTCGATTAACCAACATCTTGAGCCTAAACTTTATAAGCCATTTTGTCAACTACCTGACCAAGTTTACGATTCCAGGATTTCATAATAGTTGCGATTAAAAATAATTCTAATATTTTATTTATACTTATTAAGTATTACATGTACAATTTCATCTAAATAATATTTGATGTTTAAGCTATTTAAGTTATATACACTTTTTGTCTTCTTACAATTTTAAATTAGAATAAGTAATATATTTATAATATTGACAATATAAATTACATTAAAAATTATAATCTGATCAATTATATTATCTTTTATTACCGCTTATTTTTGCTCGAGGACGATCAAAAGCTAAGTGGGGAGTAGTTGATATACTACTTTTATATGCTTAAATATACGTTATATTATTATGTTTTATCAACGAATTCTATATAAAATATATGAAATTATGATATAAATAGTATGAAATGTTAATCTTTATAGTTTAGAGTAGTTAGTAGTAAAACTTAGTAATAATAGTGAAAAGTTATCATTTTGTACCGATTTTAGTAAATCGGAATGTCGTGTCAGATTTATGTGGGTATTTATGGTATTTTATTGCAGATGTATAAGCCAAGACCCCGAGAATCGATATTTTGAAGTATAATCATATCTCTGAAAGGATTTAGAGAATGTCACGAGCTTAAGTGGTCAAGTGGTCAATCGAAGTGGTCAAGTGGCTAATCGATTCGATTTAGTGGTAATCGATAAATATCTTCGACAAAAGAATGGCTCATCAAAACGACATTTTCTGAAGAAGAGTCCTTCATGAAAGTTGTAGATTTTTCCGAGAGCTTTCCGATGCCTCTTGAATCATGTTGTTGGAGATCCAGAACTCGAGATATGAATTTTAGAAGTTTTATTCCAAATTATATAATTTACATCCAGAGAATTTGGAAATTAAGGGGGATGTATGTCATCATTACACCGGACCGGTCCGCCCCTACCCGGCCCGGTCCGGCCCCAAGAAGTTTTTCTATATAAGGAGCTCATTAGCAGTTGTAATCGGGTGTACCAATATATATATATCTGTATATATCTCTCTAAAAACCTTCTTATTTTCTTAGTAGTAATTATGTACATATTAGTAGGCCTTATGCCAGAAATAATAATATCGTAGTATCGTTGTAATGCTTGGGAAATTATCGGAAGATCGGTGTTGTTGAAGTCGTTGTAATATCCGGAAGAATACGACCTCTGATTCAGCATTTGTAATCGGGTAAAATTTCTAAAGTATTTATGTTTGTTTTTATCTTTTTAGTCGTTATAATGTTTTTAGGCTAAATCTAATAACTAGCCAAAGTTATGTAATCGTTTTATTTCGATCTTTTTGGTAAATGAATGTTGTCTAAGTAAAATTTTACTAAAATTGAGTTAATTGAATCTTTTTCTATTTTGCAACATATTGATAATATTCGGATTGAAGTAATTAACCAAGATGAATAGCAACATATAACCTAACGATGAACTGACCAGAGAAGTTAGGATATGAGATAAAAGATAGAAAACCGGAGGGTAAAATTGGCCGTGCGAAAGCGTGACAACGGAATCCTATTTCCTACCCGGGGGCAGATTTGTCTTGGGAAAGATGAATCTTATTAAATTTGTGCTCAAGATCGTAATAATGTTAAAATCAACGGTTCAATTGAAACTAACACCGGAAAGTTAAATCGATCCGCCTGACAACCGGAGCCTTTTGAATAACATCGGCCGTCGACAAGCGGAATAACCTCTTTTATCCGGGGTAGATTTGTACTCGGTACCTGTTCAGACTAACCGAGATTAGCATGGGGCAGTTGTGGAGATTAAACTGATGACAATTTGACATCTGACAATTTCATACGCTCGTGTGAGGAGGAATTGTTAACCTCAGGAGTGCACCATTTCATTTACTCAATTGGACCTAATATAAAAGGAAAGATCGAGCACATTCCGTTTCCTGAAAAAGATCGTATAAATCAATTATATAAACTTTGGCTAGTTCTATAAAATTATCTGTCTAGTCTATTATTATAAACTATATATTGGTATATATATATATATATATATATATATATTTTACAATCCATGTACATCTATATATATTTATATATCTATATATATTATATTAGAATAACTTTTAAATTATGCATTTACTTTATGTTAAGTAGAATAGTAGTAATCTGTGTTATAAAATTGCGGTTTAGATCGAGTTAATAACAGCTCTTTGGTGTTTAACCACACTTAAAAGAATTACCACGTTTCCCTGAGGATTCGACACTCTGACTCACCACACTAGCACTATGATTTGACCCGGTACACTGCCGGTAAGGATTGTAACACTCTAGAAAACGTCCGTCAGAGGGATGCTTTCATGGTGTGGCTCGACAAGATTCCTGCGATGAAGAGTCCAAGTGTACGGGTATTCAACAGTCCTGAATGCTGTTTGTGTTTCCCTCACAACTGCGTTCGATATGTAGTACCTCTTGAACGGTGCAAGTGTAGATGCAAAGAAGCTAACATTCCTATCAAACATCACCAGAGGAACTTTTGTACCCTATTTAATTCCAGGAACATACAAGCAGAACTTGTTAAGACAAAAAATATTCAAAAGGCATATTAAAGGAAAAAATGAGAATAAGTAAACAGTAGCAAAGAATATGTTACCTTCATGTCTGTAATCATGTAGTTTTTATAAAGAGGTCCACTGTCTTTTTTCTTCGGTTTGTGACGTTCCAAAACTTGAACCAAGACGGTCCATTTAGTTTTCTAAGGCGTGATTTCATTCGCATCATAAAGTGGTCTGTCCATTTCTGTGTAAACAGTGGTGTAATCTCAGAGAAAATGTTGTAAGATGTAAGGCAGATTGGCTGATGATTGATGTATCTTTGCGATCAGTATATATGTTGTTGGTAAAACAGAATGTATAATATGCTTATGAAGACATATTAATTAGTAAAGTGTTTCTGTAGAAGGTATCTTTGTATTTACAAGCGGAACATTAGTAAGACAGACGAGAACAATAGGCAAACATAATTAATTAACCTTCAAGAATAAGTTATTTTGATACCTCAAAAAGGCAAAAGAATTTGTAAATAGCAAAAAATACATACACTGTAAAAGAAGCTGCAGTTATGTGTGATTATAATTGTAAGACTTATTTATAAACAACATTGCGCTTTTTAGTATTTGCAGGTTCATCAGAAGACGTGTTGTTAATAAAAACCTTAACATGTGAAGAAGTTGTTGCATGGGATAAGGCTACGTATAGCTGACCGTGTGAGAAGACATGTTCTTTTAGATAAATGCCAACAAAGTCTAAGGTCTATCCTTGGGACTTATTGATCGTCATCGCAAAGCACAGACGAATCGGGAACTGCACTCTTTTGTAAGGAACCGGACAAAACTCACCTTTGGTTGGTTGCAAAGGGATTATAGGTTTGAATACTTGCTTACCCGCAAAATCTCCAATCATAATTTCAGCACGTATAACATTTTTGGAAAAAGATCTGCATACTAAACGCGTGCCATTGCACAACCCCTCACCTGGATCAATGTTCCTTAATAGAATTATTGGTGCATTTTGTTTCAGAACAAGCCTGTGTGGAGGCAGTCCATTTGGCGACAAACTATGTAACATGTCCTCGTATATTCCTTGGTCAGATGGATTAACAGTTTCATCAGACCCAATGTACTCAACCTCTGGGCCAGGGAATTTTTGTATAATTGCTTCGTTTATTTCATCGACAAATAAGTTTTTTGTTGTTAAAATAGCTCTGTTTACAAAAAGGGATGTTATCGCTGGCTATTTCATGTAAGTCTGGATAAACAACGGAGATGAAATCTTCCAAATCAGTAGCTAGAGACAGTGGCTTATGACATATATGGTGTGGTAGGGAAACTATGTCAACATCTTTAGTTTGATCCACACCATTTCCTACATCTAACAAAAAAGAAGTGAACGCTGGATCTGGGCGTGCATGCATGTTTGAACACAGGTGTAACTGAAAAAGATCTTGCCATAAAGGAGACCTAATTAAAGAAGCATTGATGGTTTCTGATTTAGTCCCCTTTGTACCTATCGGTAAGGTCTGCCGGAAATCACCACCCAGGACAACCACCTTTCCATGAAAAATGGAAGCAGATTCCCCTAAATCTTTGAGTAAGCTATCTAAGGCTTCAATAGCAGATCTTTTTGCCATTGGAGCTTCATCCCAAAGGATCAATTTTGATTCCTTGATCAATAAACCCAATGATGATTGTTTGCTTATTCTACACTATGAAATATCTTCTAGATCAATTGGTATTTTGAATCTAGAATGAGCAGTCCGCCCTCCAGGCAGTAATGACACAGCAATACCGGATGTTGTTGTGGCTAAATCTATATGGCCCTCTGACCTAACGTTAGCTAAGAGTGCACGGTAAAGGAAAGTTTTTCCGGTGCCTCCTGGCCTATCTACAAAAAAGCTGCTGGTTTATTCTGGTATACAGCTTCAGTTATACACATGAATGTTGTTTCCTGTTCCTTATTTAGCTGCATTTCCAAACCTAAATCTATGGCCGAGACCACAATACTTTGTTCTATCCTTAGTTCCCTCGCTGGGTCACGGAACTCATCAACAGTGTTTGCTGAAGATTCTGGACAAAGATTAAATTGGGTAATATTTTTACCCATGCCGGTTAAGAAGGAACTGATATGGTGCAAAACTTTTTTCCTAACTAAACAAGCCGGTAAGTTTGACTGATGAGCAAAGTCAACAGACATGCTGCTTTCAAACGTAAACCATAATGCAGAAGGGTTGTTAGGGCATGAGTGCACCAGTAGATCAACAAAAAGCTTCCTAAGTGCAGAAGGCATGTTGTACAAAACTGCCTCTGACATGAATTGTTCTTGGTTGTTGTTTTGTCCTAACAAACCAAACTCTAAGGCTGCTTCACGGTAAGTGGATAGCACTTGACCATTGACAGTCTTAAGGTGGGCATATGATGTTGGGCAACAGACGTGGCTTAAAAGCAAGCGTAGAAAGTAGCGCTCCCCTTCACTTGGTTGAACAGTAACTACCCTACCAACTGAGTTTCCCATTGCCCGTAGTTTCTATTTTTTTTATCTGTTAGCCAGACAAAGTAATCTAGAAATTCTGAGTAAACACAATTTTTTTCTTTAGCATTAGAATCTATCGTGTTCATCATGAAAAATTCAGTTAGCATGGTTTTTTTATTAATGGGATTTTCAAGTACATTCGACATAAGCTGTTTATTTTAAAGGTCACCGGCTGGTAGTTTTCCTGATGCAAGTGCATCTGGATTACTGGTGGTTTTATTTCAGTAAGTGTGAACCTAAAAATGCGTGTCAGTAAGGTGACTTAAACTCTGCATCTGGGTGGAACCAATCTGAAGACTCAGCTGTGTGATGGACAGCTGAGAAGTGTATTCAATTCTGTGCATCAGTAGGGTGGAGTCTACTGAGGCTTCAGCAGGGTGACTATCAGCAGGGTGATAGTCTGCTGAGTACTTTGAATACAGCAGGGTCCCACATCTGCTAATTCTGTTATGTGACAGCTATACAGTGTCATTAAAAGGAGGACACGTGTAGGGGTATTTATGGTGCATCAGACAAAGATTCCTTGCGGCTAGGGTTTAGGGATTTGTGCCTATAAATACAATTGTTGTCTCATTATCTGTGTGTGTTGAAATCTGTAAAATTCAGTGCATAATAAAATATCTCTTTTCTGCCCGTGGTTTTTTACCTCTCCCACTGAGGGGTTTTCCACGTTAAATCTGTGTTCTTCTTGTTTCTGTTTTTTCTCCTTTGATTGTTTATGTTTGATTGCTTCTGTTTCTGTTTCTTGCATCTGAAGTTATCTCCATCCGTTTTATAACAAGTGGTATCGGAGCAAGGTTCTGGGGAAAACAATCTGTACGATCAACTTCGTCTTCACCAAGGCCTTCAGCAAGGTGCTAGGATCTGTGACAAAGTTGTGATCTTTAGCAAGGAAAGATGTCAGCAGTAAACGTAAAAATCGATAAATTTACAGGAAGGAACAGTTTTGGTCTATGGCAAATCAAGATGCGTGCACTGTTGAAACAACAGGGTTTGTGGAATCCTTTATCTGACAAACCAAATACAAGTGCAGCAGATTATGCCAGTCTGGAAGAGAAAGCACATTCAACCATCATGTTGTGCTTATCGATGATGTTATCACCGAGGTTCCTGAGGAAGACACCGCAGCCAAGTTGTGGAAGAAGCTTGAAAGCCTGTATATGACCAAGTCAGCGACCAACAAGTTGTTGTTGAAACAGAGGTTGTTCGGTTTGAAGATGCATGAAGGAAGTCCACCGAGGAACATCTGGACCAGGTGAACACAATATTGCTTGATTTAAGGAATATTGATGTTAAAATTGAAGATGAAGATGCAGCCCTAATCCTGTTGGTGTCATTACCGGCATCATATGAAAACTTTGTGCGGTCTTTCATAGTTGGAAAGGATACAATAGCTTTGGAGGATGTGAGGTCCGCCTTACATGCCAGGGAGCTTAGACACAAGGCTGCTGGGACAGACAGTCAGGCTTGGGCTAGTAGCTAGCAGCAATAGTGGAAAAGGATATGGACAGAAGAAGAAAAAGAAGTCAAGGTCCAAAGGTCCTAAGTCTACTGATGTCTGTAATTACTGTAAGGAGCAGGGACATTGGAAGTCCAACTGTCCAAGGAAGAAGAAACAGCAGGAAGGCAATTCTGGCACAGCAGCTTTGGCTACTGAGCAATCTGATGAGGATCTGGTTCTAGTTGCAGGGGATTCTACACACCACAATGATGTGTGGATACTTGATTCTGGAGCATCCTACCATATTTGTCCAAACAGAGAGTGGTTTTCTACTTATGAGCAGATAGATGGTGGTCAAATCTATATGGCCAATAGCAAGGTCTGTAAAGTTGTGGGAATTGGCTCAATAAAGTTAAGGACAGAGGATGGTAAATTTTGTACACTGAAGGATGTAAGACATGTTCCACAGATGACCAAGAATTTGGTATCTCTCAGTCTATTGGACAGCAAGGGGTTCAATTTCAAGGGTGAAGGTGGACAGCTGAATGTCTTTAAAGATTCAGTTGTAGTCCTCAAAGGCATCAAGAGGGGAACCTTGTATATATTACAAGGATCTACTATATCTGGCACTGCTGCTGTTGCATCCTCAGCAGTTCACCAGTCTCAGCAGACTCAGCTGTGGCACATGAGACTTGGTCACATGGGTGAAAGGGGTATGCAGGTTCTTTCTTCAGCAGGTTTTCTTGGGGGATATAAGGTCAAGAATCTGGACTTTTGTGAACATCGTGTGTTTGGAAAATTGCACAGAAGTAAATTCTCAGCAGGGTTGCACAATACAAAGGCAACACTTGATTATATCCATTCAGACTGCTGGGGTCCATCAAGAGTTGAGTCATTGGGTGGTCACAGATATTTTGTGTCATTCATAGATGACTATTCAAGGATGACTTGGGTGGTGATGATGAAGAACAAAAGTGATGCATTCAATAACTTCAAGCAGTGGAAGGCCCTAGTGGAGAATCAGTTAGGCAAGAAAATCAAGAAGCTTCGTACAGATAATGGTCTGGAATTCTGCTGGACGGATTTTGATTCATTTTGTGCAGCTGAGGGTATTGCCAGACATCATACTGTAAGGAATACACCTCAGCAGAATGGTGTAGCTGAAAGGATGAATCAAACTCTACTAGAGAGGGCAAGATGTATGCTTTCTCAAGCTGGTTTATCAAGGAGATTTTGGGCAGAGGCTGTTAAAACAGCTTGCTACTTAATCAACAGGAGTCCTCACACAGGGATCAATCTCAAGACACCATTTGAGATGTGGTCAGGCAAGCCTGCTGACTACTCAGTTCTAAGGGTTTTTGGAAGTACAGCTTACTATCATGTTAGTGAAGGGAAGTTGGAGCCAAGAGCCAAGAAGGGAGTGTTTGTGGGGTATGGTGATGGAGTAAAAGGATATAGAATTTGGTCATCAGCAGAGTCCAGAGTAATCCTCAGCAGGGACGTTGTGTTTGATGAAAATTCTATGTTAAACACATCAGTGGAGAGGTCTACTGAGTCTGAAACCAGTGCTGAATCTGATAGTGTTGAGAAACAGGTGGAGCTTCAGGTGGAGTCTCCTGATATGCAACAATCGGTGGATCCAAATCAACACTATATTGATCTGGATAATGAACCAGAATCTGATCCAAGCCAGCCTGCTGAGACCTCAGCAGGGCGTCATACAAACATTGATCAGCAGAGTCTAGCTGCCAGCAGGTCTAGAAGATCTAATGTTGGGATACCTCCAAGGAGATATGGATATGATGATTTGGCTGGATATGCACTCCAAGTTGCTGAAGAAGTAGAGGTTGCTGAACCTACTACTTACAGGGAAGCAGTGACATGTACAGAAGCATCTCAGTGGCATGCAACCATGGGAGATGAAATGGAGTCATTATTGAAGAATCAGACTTGGGAATTGGTCAAACAGCCTACTGGCAAGGGAGTTGTGACTTGTAAATGGATCTTCAAGAAAAAGGAAGGAATAACAAAGGCAGAAGGGGTCAGGTATAAGGCACGTTTGGTTGCAAGAGGATTCAGTCAAAAGGAAGGGGTTGACTTTGATGAAATATTTTCACCAGTGGTCAGATACACTTCAATCAGGGTGCTACTAGCAATGGTGGCACAGCAGGATCTGGAACTTGAGCAATTAGATGTGAAAACTGCTTTTCTACATGGTGAGGTGGATAAGGAGATATACATGACACAGCCTGAGGGTTTTCAAGTTCCTGGCAAAGAAAACTATGTTTGCAAGTTGAAGAAATCATTGTATGGTTTGAAGCAAGCTCCAAGGCAGTGGTATAAAAGGTTTGACAGTTTTATGCTTCAGCAGGGTTATAACAGAAGTCCATATGATTGTTGTGTTTACTACAGTCTGCTGAAAGATGGATCATATATCTATCTTGTCCTGTATGTGGATGACATGCTGATAGCTGCAGCAAGGAAGTCTGATGTTCAAAATCTGAAGAATCTTCTCAGTGCTGAATTTGAAATGAAAGATTTGGGTGCTGCCAAGAAAATCTTGGGGATGGAGATCTGGAGAGATAGAAGTCAGAAGAAGTTGTTCTTGTCTCAGCAGGGTTATGTGCAGAAGATATTGGCCAAGTTTGGGATGTCTGCTGCAAAACCAATAGATACTCCTATGGCATCAAATGTTCATTTGTCTGCTTATGCTTCACAGTCAGCTGAAGAGAAGGAGTATATGTCAAAAGTTCCCTATGCTAGTGCAGTTAGCGGTCGATGTATGCCATGGTATGCACTAGGCCCGATCTGGCTCAGGCAGTCGGTGTTGTCAGCAGGTTTATGGCTCAACCTGGAAAGGAACACTGGAAAGCTGTTAAAAGGATATTCAGGTACCTGAGAGGTACAGCTGATGTTGGTCTCATTTATAGAGGTGATACTGGTCTGGTCACAGGTTACTGTGATGCTGATTATGCAGGTGATGTTGACAGTAGAAAATCAATGACTGGTTATGTTTTTACATTGGGAAATGCAGTGGTCAGCTGGAAAGCTACTCTTCAGGCTACAGTAGCCTTATCAACTACTGAAGCAGAATATATGGCTCTTACTGAAGCAGTTAAGGAGGGTGTCCGGTTGAAGGGCTAGTCAATGATTTGGGGTTGCATCAGGATCGGTGAGATATATTGTGACAGTCTAAGTGCAATATGTTTAGCCAAGGATCAGGTTCATCATGAGAGAACCAAGCATATTGATGTCAGGTATCATTTCTTGAGGAATGAGAAGAGGGTTGTGGTGAAGAAGATTGGCACAAAGGAGAATCCTGCTGATATGTTCACTAAACCAGTTCAGCAGAGTAAGTTTCAGCTTTGCCTGGACTTACTGAATATTCAAAGCTTGTAATCTGTTTCTGGAAACTCTACTAAGGGCAGATCAGTGGAGTGGATGCTGTGGAGATAGTCTGGTACAAGTACATCTGGCATTGACGAATGCATCTGGTACAAGTACATCTGGTTATGAAATCTGTTTGACTCTAGTGAGAGTTGAAGTCAAGGTGGAGATTTGTCAGTAAGGTGACTTAAACTCTGCATCTGGGTGGAAGCAATCTGAAGACTCAGCTGTGTGATGGACAGCTGAGAAGTGTATTCAATTCTGTGCATCAGTAGGGTGGAGTCTACTGAGGCTTCAGCAGGGTGACTATCAGCAGGGTGATAGTCTGCTGAGTACTTGAATACAGCAGGGTCCCACATCTGCTAATTCTGTTATGTGACAGCTATACAATGTCATTAAAAGGAGGACACGTGTAGGGGTATTTATGGTGCATCAGACAAAGATTCCTTGCGGCTAGGGTTTAGGGATTTGTGCCTATAAATACAATTGTTGTCTCATTATCCGTGTGTGTTGAAATCTGTAAAATTCAGTGCATAATAAAATATCTCTTTTCTGCCCGTGGTTTTTTACCTCTCCCACTGAGGGGTTTTCCACGTTAAATCTGTGTTCTTCTTGTTTTTGTTTTCTCCTTTGATTGTTTATGTTTGATTGCTTCTGTTTCTGTTTCTTGCATCTGAAGTTATCTCCATCCGTTTTATAACAATGCGCCACAAAGATTCAGGCGCAGATATCCAACGACCGCTCCTATATTGTTCTATCTCGTTTAGTTTGTTAGGGATATTAAAATTTGATTCAGTTTGGTTTTGATTTGAGACACTAAACAATATACGATCACTGCCCTTGCAAATGTACTTATAAATTTACTTCACAGCCTTATTGGTAGAACAAACCTCAACATTCATGTGACAATCAAATTTTGCAAGAAGATTAGGGTTGTATGGTACAACCCAACGGTTGTCTAACCAAACATCCCTGACCTTTACTCGAGCATTGTCATTTCGCCTAAGATAATTTGGATAGGCATCATCAGTAACGTTTGTCTTAGCATAAAAAGGCGTAGCGTAGAAGTTTTTACATGTGCCATTGTTTTCATGCACACATTGGATGGATTTTTATTACCACAAGGGCCGTGTAACATGTGCTTCAGTACTAACTTATGTAAGTGAGGATGACTATCTTTGTTAGGAATCTCTGCACAAACAAACCTATCAAATTCTTCAGGACGATAAACTTTGAATTGCGATTTAAGTATGAGAAGAAAATGGGCATGAGGCAGGCCTCTCTTTTGAAATTCAATGACATATGTGTACACCACAACTGATCCAAAGATATTTTATTTGAACAGCTCATTTTTTTAGCTCCTCTAATTTAGATCTAAAGATCCTACAAACGAGATCATGCCTATCCCGAGAAAGTTGACCATGTTTTAAATGTTTCTTAATCTCCGGCCAATTGGGGTTACATGTCAAGGTTAAAAAATGTCAGGCTTGCCAAACTTCCTAACCAAAGACATAGCATCTAAGTACTCTTTCCTCATGTGCCTAGGACCGCCTATAAGCGTAGCAGGTAAGGCGACACGTTGCCCTATCTGTCCACAAGCTCTTTCACCTGATTCTAAAGCATCAGCAACCACTTGCAAAAATTCATGCCTAATGTTTTCTTGCTGGGATTTAAAGTAATCTAATCTCTGGGTTTCTAATTTGACAAACATATACACAGTATATTGCTGGAACAATCGGCTGAAATGTAGGAGGTATGATTGGTCAGAAGGTCTAATTTGGAATCAGTAGCAGTATTACTCGCGTACGAAAATAGTGTTAGGGTTATCTATGGATGCATTTATTGCTTGCTCCTCATGTTCAAGTAAATCCTCGGCATATATGCATTTAAAGGATTCAATGCCCTATTTGGAAGGTATGTTCTACCTCTTTTAGTATGTCTTGTTTTCAAACTTTGCTTAAGGATGCCTGATGCCACCCTAATTGGCCATAAGGAAATAACAAAGGATACTGAAAGGGATCATAACATGCATAGTAATATTGAATGCTGTGAGAATGGCCACTATGTGTGAATATTTTGATTCTTCTATGATGATTTTGTGTGCCATCCACTAAGATACCAGTAACCTGATGAACTGAAGGTTGATTATAAACACGTTGGTCTATGTTTGGGTTACAATACAACATAATATCATGTTCCTCAAGTCCAGGATCATTCCTTAGACTCCTAAAGAATTTTGCATAGGGATTTTCTTCTAGAACAAATAGAATTTTTTGAAGAGACATCTCATACAACCTAGGACAGTTCAAGAACTTGTTTGTGACCTCATGTTCTGTATCATGGAGATAAAATTGCAAGTTCTTAGAAGACTCGCCTGCACCTAACAAATCAGGCATGAAGTGGTATACCCGACCTTGGACCCTAAAAGTGTAAATACCTTTGTTTCTCCTTGGCATGTCCTTATCATATGTTGCACCTAGGGAAGTGAAAGCTAAATGATTGTTGTAAGTCCTAATGCATGACCTGAAATTTCTAGATTCTTCAGAACCAGAAGTGATTAGGTCGACTAAAACGCTAGGTAAATGAGTAGTAACCAAAACAATACTACCAGAACCGCAACAAAAGTTGGTAGATTCATGGGCAAATCTAACAACTCCACATGAACCACAAGGACTAACAACAGGTAAAATAAAAAGAGTAGATGGAATGTTAGCAAGGGAGGCATGGTCACGTAATACATCACCTGGCTGTTTAATGTTTTTTTATGGTTTTTTCTGTGGAGAAGGTTGGCAGTAGGAGGTTGCTCAAGTGAAGAAGAAATGGCAATATGATTTTCAGGAACATGAAAAGGCAAGCTATGAAAGGGTTTTGAATGATTGTGCACACATTGCATCGTAGAAACAGAAACTAAGGACTCACCAGATTGTTCATTATGAGAAGGATTAGGTAAGCCATGGCCAACATACTTTGGGTCTGTTTTTGATGCTATAGGGCTTATGCCAACTAATGCATCTGGATTACAAACCGCAAGAACATGTAGATCTTGAAGACGTTGAACAGATCTCCTAAGATTCACCTGAGTTCCCTTTTTTTACTTACATGCGCAGGCTTTAAATTGCTATTGTTCTTTTTCATTTTTCCTATGCCATTTTTCTATAGCTAATTTCCTGTAGGAACGACAACTACCAAATGCGCCAACAACAGGTCTAATTATATTAGCCGTTGAGGAGACTAATTTTTCAACATGAGCATGAGGATCAAAGACAGTTTCCATGAGAACTAAACAGTAACTAACCAAGCCAGGTGCAAAAGACACATACAACAAGCAATCAGATGAAGAAGGTAGAAGAAGGTGAAAACCATACATAAGACACACAACTAATAGTACACATTCAAGCATACAAAGAGGAGACTTCACATCTTCTAACATGCAACAACAAAATAAGCAACCTAACAAGAGAAACAAACTTGCAACACATGAGGTATGTAAGAGGATAACTAACGCAACAAGTATGCGTAATAAAAGTTAAGAAGAAGGTCCCTTCAGAATCATGAAGTAAACCTATTAAAAAGGAAACTAAAATGACTTAAAAAACAAAGAACGACAGTTAAAAAACGTTAAAAACAGATACTTTTGAAAGCAAAAGAACTTTCACAGAAGATCGGATGTAACAAGCAAGAACCACTAACAAAGGTAATAAATAGCAGAACTAACAATTAGATCCCTTCAAAGACAAGAAGAAAACCAATGTAATATTTTTTACTCAATACGTAAAGAAAGACAATAAAAAAACCTTAACAGCTCATACTTTTGAAAGCATAAGAGCTTTCACAGAAGATCAGATCTAAGAAGCATGAACTACTTGAAAAAAATGACTAACAAACATAACATATAGCAAATTTAGCAGTCAGGTCAATGCAACAAAATAAAAAAGATCATAAGACTGTCCAAACAAACAAACCATAGAACACACACCTGAAGCAAATCTTTTTCTTCGATCAATGACAACTGCAACACATGAGTCAAGAAGCAAAAATGAAAGAGGATTAGTAACACAATAAGCATGTGTAATAAAAAAATAAGAAGAAGGTCCTTCAAAAATCTTAACACCACATACTCTTGAAACAAAAGAACTTTCACAGAAGATTAGAGCTAAGAAGCATGAACTACTTGAAAAAAAAAAATGGACAAAGGTAACAAACAACAAAATCAGCAATTAATCCTTTGAAAGACAAGAAGCAAACCTATGTAACAAATGAAAATTAATAAATAAGTAAAGAACAACAATAAAAAAAAACATAAGAAGCACAAACTTTTGTACATGACAGATGTTTCAAAGAAGATTAGATCTAAAAAGCATGAATCACTTAAAATAAAAACTGACTAACAAAGGTAACAAATAGCAAATTCAGGAATTAGATGAATGCAACAAAAGAAAAAGCCAGCATAAGCACAATATGAAAAAAAGAACAAACCAAAATACACACCTGAAGCAAATTTTTTTCTTCGTTTAATCACAACAGTAAATCCAGCTGAACCAAATCCTGATCAATACACAAGAAAAACATATACAAATTTAATCAAGTCTTTGTAAGAACATGCAGAAGGTAAATAAAATCTTTAGGTACAGCCATAAGAAAAATGTCTTATGAAAGGAAAGAGAGAAGAAAAGTTTTGTACCTTTTGTATGTGTAAAATAAATTCTGATGAGGGTGGATTTATATCAGAGAAAGAGAAAGTCGGAAAACTCCTGAAGCTTTTGGTCAAAAAAGCAATGATATCATTACTATTAAAACTGTACGAATTGGAGATATATAAAGGTTTTTCATTTTTAAAAAGAGGCTTGATTGAAATCCTGATAGATCGGTGTGCCTTGGTGGCGGTGGTGATACGACAAAAATGGAGGAGGAGTACACCGGTGGCAGTGGTTTCAGGTTGTGTGCAGAAATGGTAGGTCTGGGAAGAGAAAGGGGTAGGTGTAGTTGGCGGTAGTAATAAATGCAGGGTTACAAATATATTGAATAAGTATCATTGGAAAAAGAGATAATAGGATGAGTATGCATTATAGCCTTTGAATTAGTGGCACCAAACCCCAATACCCATTAATCCACCCATCCTTATAATATAAAATTCGGGAGTACAAAACACATAACACAGAATAAAAAAAATGTTAACAATATGAAGGAGGCTAACATATTTTATAATATTAAACGTATCAGAAAAAATCAATTCAATTTGAGTTAAGTAATAAAATTACTCTAACAACATTATATGTTCGAGCTTCATGCGAGTATAATCCAATTAGCTATATAAACAGATCGATTTAAATTTATTTTGGTCCTCAACGAAGAATGAGTTATCTACAAAAATCCACAGATGGAAACGCGTAAACAAATATCGTAAAGCTTTTACAACTCGAGCGTACATATAGTCGTTATTCGAGTTTAATTTGTTACATAGAAGTCAGAATGAAATGAATCATGAGAAAACGCCCAAAACATTACCATAGATAAGAAACACAGTCGTTAATATTAGAAAGAACGGAAGACATAAGTAACACACATAAAAACACCGAGTGAAAAAAAAAAAACTACATCAAATTCCAACAACTTTGTAGCTAACTCGTTTAGAAGCATACCTCTAGTAAAAAAAAGCATAATATATTTGAGTTATTTGATTTTAAAAAAAGCAAAGAGAGAAACGTGTTTTAACCAAGTCGATGAGCTAATAAAACAAAAACCAATTTGACGAAAAAAAGAAATCGCTACTACAACATCGGGTTTTTTTTTTGTCTAAAAAATGAAGTTGTTTTTAGGTGAAAAAGAACAATGGAAAAAAACCCACCTAGAAAAACAGAATAAAAAAAATCGTACGGAAACAATCCAAATAGATAATAACAATATTTCGAAAATAACAACAATTACACAAAAAAATCGTAAAAAAACTAAATATATAAGCAGAAAGAAAACAAAAGTCAAAAAGAAAAACAAAACAAAACAAATAAATAAAATACGTGGCATCCTCCTATTTGAAACAACAAAACAAAATAATGCATATACACTCCGGAAGTAAAGTAAAAAAATTATATGATAAGTAAAAAATAAATACATGCGTGAATAAAAAAACAATTAATTCACCCTGTTTAGAAGACAAGAAAATAAAGCACTTTGGTCAAAGCAACTTGCACATGTGGTCTGCACTCCCTTTTTAAAAAAAAATATCTTGGGAAAAAGAAAGCGTTAAAAAAACAAAAAAAAAAAGGAAAAAAACAACAACTGTAGTACTACCTCCGTCCCACAAAAAGTGTCTACTTTTTGTGGGACACGGAGATTAAGGAAATAATTAATGTGTTGTATTTTAAGAATGAATAGACAAATATACCCTTAACTAATCATAAATGCTTGTTTTGGAATATGAAAGGATTATGGAAAATTAAATGTTAAAATAGGGGTATGATTGTAAAAAATGTATTTAATGATGTATTGGAAATTTAAATGGACATTTTTTATGGGACAATTCATTTTTCCGTTATGGACACTTTTTGTGGGACGGAGGTAGTATAAGCTACCTTATACACGTGGCATGCTCTCCTTCCTCCCCCTTCTCTTTGTGTTATTAGGTAGTAAGATAAGATATATACACAAACATAAGCAAGCCAGCCCAAGCATTAAGTCATCACATCACACGTAATATTGAGTACATCACCTTAGGCCACCACGTGATAGTATGGTGATAGTACACTGCTACCGTATTTATCGGGATAATTATCTAACGCGGTACCGTCTAATAAAAACACGGCATATTACACGTGGTTTACTAGTGTAGAAATATCCGTCGATCACACAATATATTTACGTCGATGTTTATCCACTTTGTCGTGCTTGCGTCGAGACTTAGCTATTAAGTAAACTAGCTGCGGACTAATACTATACACGGAGGGTATATATATTATATATAATGGACATCCACATATTATGGTATATTTATAATACTCCCCATTCGATGTCCATTCACAAAGAATTTGCCTCGTTAAAACCTTCATTATGAAAAAAAACCATGTGGGAAAAAATCATAATGAAGGAAAAAGAGTACAGTCTTCATTTGTGTTTTACTCTCCCTGATTTGAACAACCATTCAGATCTTTAAGTCGGCGCATCCAGATCTTCTTGATCAAACTCTCGAACATACGACTGTTGGTCCATTGGAAAAGCTGACACAAGTTTAGTGGGGGGGTGAATAAACTTGTCACCAAAAACTATATCTAAAACGATTAAGGTTCAGTTTTAACGTGTGTGGAGTTGAGCTGACTAAGCTGAGTCTAAGTCAAACCGACTTATAACAAAACTAAGTCAACCGGCAGTGGATTTGAGTTTTAGCCTTTATCCGGATCTTGTTGATTCAATAAGAAAAAGCTTAGTATGCAAAACCGAATTCCGGTGAATGTCAAATAGTGTCCTGTGAGTAAGTATAACAATCAGATTCAGTATGCTGTATAAACAATAATAAATCCTGAATAAATAAATGACTGAATGTAAATGCATAAAGTAAGTAGAGCAAGAATTATAGTGGTTCTAGGTGGTGTAATCCTGTACGCCCACTCTTCCTCTATGATGTTGGAGGAAAATGCTACAAGAACTTTCTGAAGTAAGTTGTTACAAAAAGTCCTAAACGATAGTCCTTGATTCCTAGTGTCACTATCTAAACAATCAAAGAACAGGTTGGATTGCTGCTCTCCAACCGCTTGAGCCACTGGTCCTTGGAGGGTTGTGTTGCCTCTTCACCAGCTACCACCACAAACACAGTCTACCCGACTGCAAATGACAACTGTCTTTGGCAAATCCTTGACCGGATTGATTCACAGTCTAAACCTTTGATTAAGAATCAAAGTTGGGCTGAGAATCAATAAATTGATTCTTTCTTGTGGTTCTTCCAAGTGTCGAATTCTAGATTTGATCGATGTAGCTTGAACACTTGAAGAAATCTAGATATGATCTTGTTGAGCGCAAATATCGATAGCAATTCAGATCAACTAGACTTGTGCACAAAATCGCTTATAATCTTGTTAATTCGGTGTTTGATCCTTGATGCCAAGTCCTCTATTTATAGTGTGAGGTCCAACGTTCATCTTGCTTGAATTTGAATTGTATCAATGTCTATATTTTCGGATGTCAGGTGTCAGTGACCGTTCTGACATGTCAGTTCTTCATCCAATAAAAATCCTTGATTTGTAACGTTCGAATGTACCTTCAGTTTCTTGGATGGATGACTATAAAACCGAGTATCCTGATCGGTTTTATACTGAGTGTGTCATTTTTCGGTTTGTTAACTTACTTAGAGCATTTAACTGAGTTTTTACTCTTCTTCAAAATTTAGTACTCTATTTATTTGGTTTTATATGACTGAATCAGATTACACCATTCCTTATACAAATCATCTAAGATATCATTGTCCTTATGATTCTTAGGTCTACTCACAAGATCCATAAAGTCGGTTCAGGCCATCACAGACTTACCTGAATTCTAACTTTACAATCTCGGCTTAAGTCTTCATAACCGAGTCTGAATCCTCGGTTCTTCAATATTCTACAATCGAGTCTGTGACCCTCGGTTCTTTATATACTGAGTTTGTTCCCTCAGTTCTTCATTTGGATAAGTCAACCGAGTATGTGTCCCTCATTGAACTTACCTTCTTCAGTTCTGAGTACGACTTGAGTTTTAGATGTACTCTTCAGTTTTATGTAATGTGACAGTTTTATAGATGATTTCCAGTTTTCAGTTTTATGACACTTCTATCTGTTACATTGCTTGTCCGATATAACCTATATAATTATCAGACTCTAGTAAAACCTATACATTCTGTTCTAGACATCTTTTAGCTTTTCACTATAACAACTAGTTTCAGCACTTCATCAATGGGGTGTAAACAAATAACTAAATAAGATGAATCATTATCAAAACTAAAATTTTATTTCCAATAATTTCCCCCTTTTTGATGATGCCAAAACTCTCATTAAAAGAAAAGCTTAAAGATATAAACAATACAAAACAAGGTAAAACTGGAAACTGGATTTCATGAAGATTGCAAAAACTGGAATAGTTACACAGTTGATAATAAACTGAAATAAAAGCTAAACAGCTTTTTGTGTAATTTTGATAAATTTCCTTTCCTTATCATGAAGACGATAATCATTTTCTATTGTCCTTGTGAAATATTTTAAGATAATCCACTTGGCTTGTTAGCTTCCACATTCTCCATAGAGCTAACTTAGGAAGATGACTTTCATCCTTGTAATAGTCTTCAAATTCCGCAACATCAGCCTTCATTTGTTCTCTATTATCTTGATTTGAAGCTTCTCTTCAATCCTCTCTTCAATTTCTTGTAATTAGCCATCTTCTGATTATGATATACATCAGATAAGAAATAGACAACAGATTCTTCATAAGTTTTATCTCTGTACTTTACCTTGACATTGTTATGATCAACAACAAACTTCATCCACAGATCTTTTGTCAGAGTACCTCTCTTATCTCCAGGTTGACTATACTTTGCAATAAGCTGCCCTTCAGATAGTTCTTTCACATTGCGAACATAAGGATCTGCTGCTGATTTGCATAATTTTAATTCAGATTTTCTTCTAGTAACCTCAGCTTTTCTTCTTCAACTTCCCCCTTTTTGGTATCATACAACTGAGTAATCAACTATTGAGTTGCCTTTTGGTCTGCTGAAATGTCTTTTTGAGAAGTAAGAACTTCCTTGAGATAAGTTTCTAACCCTTAGATTCACTGATTGAGGTGCCATTCTGCTTGAGCATGAATTTATCTATCTTCCATAGTTGTAGTCTTAAGTTTCTCCTTTAGACTGAGAATTTCCGACACTGAGCTTGAAGTGGATTTCTTGATAGCATCCAACTTAGTGTGAACTGAGACGTCGGTTTTCTTTGTATAATCCAAGTATCCGGAAATTTGTGACATGAGACCATTATACTCGTCCTTTTGGTTGAGAATAATCTTCAAATTTTCTTGTACTTTGCTTAATTCTTCCGTTGTAAGCTTCTCGGATGGATCTTCTTCTTCCGCTTCTTGGACTTTAGACCGAGAATCATCTTGAATTATCATCGATTCTTGATTATCATTTCCTTGACTATTTTCTGATTGTCGGTTGTCCGGTTCTCAATTGGATTCATCCTGCTGAGTGAAAGTTTGCTCTGCTTGTCCTTGAGGTTGAGTGTCTGACTGCAAAACTGTACTCTTTTTAGCTTCTTTTCTTGAAACATCATCTTTCTTCTTCGAACCGTCCTTGGGCAATGATGATGTAACTGACTCTCTTCTCTGAGCTACTTAGTTGAATCTCTTATAGCAATTGGTGAGAAACTCATCCATAGGAAATAATGCATATAAGTCATTAACTTCAAGTTTCTCTAACAATAGTTTTTCTTCTATTTGTAAAGTATCCTTGATAGCTTCAAGAGAGTCTTCAGTCTTGGGCTTCAATTTCATCAGTTTGATGAATCTTTCAGCATCAAAAGTGTAAGATGATACTGATTCTTGAACTTGTTGTTGCTGAATTGGCTGTTGCTGAGATTGCTATTGCTTTTGACTGTTTTCCATAGCGGATACTTGTTTCTCTGATATCTTCTATTGTAGGTGAGAAACAATTTCAGTAACCATACTGGTTTTCCGTCTAACTTCCGTTGTCACTTGATGTTCCCCCTCGGTTGGTGCTAACAGATTTGAATTATCTGGGAACAAACACTTTCCAACCGACTTTTCTTTCCGTGAGTCAACTTTTCTCTTGATCCTTTTTTGCTGAGCGATCTGTTGAGACACAGTTTTCTTATTGGCTTCAGGTTGGGAAGTCTTTTCTAGATTGGACTGGTGCTGCTCTTCTTGTAGATGCACCAACAGTTTGTTCTGCTTTCTTCCCATTCCTGAGCCTTTCCAAATAATATTGAACAATTCCGCTGAGTGTTTTCTTTAGTCGAAATCTTCCTTCAGTTTGTCTTCCTTGACTTGGGCTTTGTTGGCACTTTCTATTTCAACCAAGTGTTGATGCTTGATCCGATTGAACACATAACTTGCCCAGTTGAACTCAAGTTCATCCCATATGATGTTCATCAGATAAATTCCATCTTCAGGCAATCTGCTAAGTCCTTTATAACGACCAATAACATGTCTGCTTAACCAACTACTGAGGAGTGCAAATTCGGGTTTAAGACCGAGAATATGTGTATCAACATTTGCTGGTTCCTTTGTGTTTGAGATTTGAGTAAGAAAGGATTCTCTTTTAAGAGGTAAACAAGCCAAGTCTATTTATTTCACAAGTGGTTTCTTGAAATCAAATAGCTGCCTTATATCAACCTCATTTTCTCCCAGAACCGCAAAATCCCTTCCAAGTCACGATCTTTTTGTGCTTTTACTTCCAGAAGATTCCGCAATCCTTGAAGATTCTTCATCTTTTTGCAAATATAGCTTGCGAGAAGAGTGCCGTTACACATCTCTGTAAATTCTTCAAAAGATAGGATGTCCAACTCAGTAATAAGTCTTTCTTCTTGAATTTGTTTGGAAGTCGCCATTATAAAATAAAAAGAATTTCTGTCTTTTTCTGAATTTGAGAGAAAGTGTTTGAAATTTTGGGTGAGGAAGAAAATGGGTAAAGATAAATTATGTAGTGGGGTGGGAAGACTGGCGGTTGATAATCTGAGGACATGATCTCTGAAGATTTTGTACCAACTTTTCAAATTCCATGATGGTTTGTATAACCAATGCATGTACTATCTGACAGTAGTGGGGGGTTGTACACGCAACAAATTCTGACATAAACGGAGGTAATTAAATGCGATGTAACTGTTGTCGGTATTATCCTTTCGACTTTTGACTTTCTTTGACTGGATAAAAACTAAGCGAGACCAGTTTCAAGATATGTTCGATTCCGCCAATTCTTTAGTTCAGTAGATCGGTTTGAGATTGTTGATGCCAATGACTGATCTGTCAAGTGAGCGCACCCAGCATGACAAAGATCAATCCCCTTGACGAATCTCTGAGCTTAAACTGACTTAGCTGACTTAGATAATCCCCAATTCAGTTCTCAGTTTAGCAAACCTTTCTTTGTCCAATGGTTTGGTAAAAATGTCTGCCAGCTGATCTTCAGTTGGGACATAGAGAATTGTAACGTCCTTTTTCTCCATATGATCCCTTATAAAATGATGTCTCACATCAATGTGCTTAGTCATTGAGTGCAAAAATTGATTGTCAGTTATAGCTATTGCACTTGTATTGTCACACATTATAGGAACCAACCCTTCTTCTATCCCATAATCTCTCAACTGTTGTCTGATCCATAAAACTTGAGCACTATAGCTTCCAACTGCTATATATTCAGCTTCAGCTGTTGATGTCGAAATTGAGTTTTGCTTCTTGCTGAACCATGACACAAGTCTATTTCCTAGCAACTGACATGTGCCTGAAGTACTCTTTCTGTCCACTTTGCATTTGGCATAGTCTGAGTCTGAGTAGGATATCAGTTTGAATTCTCCTTCCTTTGAGAACCATATCCCAACTCCTTCTGTGTCTGTTAGATACTTCAAGGTTCTTTTGACAACTGTGAGATGACTTTCCTTAGGTCTTGTTTGAAATCTGGCTCAGACACCAACTGCAAAGGATATGTCCGGTCTACTTGCTGTGAGGTAAAGTAGACTTCCAATCATTCTTCTGTAGAGAGTTCAATCCACATCCTTGCCATCTTTGTCTTCATCTAATATGATGTTAGTTCCAATGGGTGTTGCAATGCCAGCTGATTTTTCCATCCCAAACTTTTTGATCAGCTCTCTGGTATATTTGATTGGGTGAATGAAAATTATATCATCCATTTGTTTTACTTGTAATCCAAGGAAGTAATTCAATACTCCCATAATGCTCATTTGAAATTTGCTTTTCATCAAACTTGCAAATTTCTCACAGAGTTGTTAATTTTCTGATCCAAAAAAGATGTCATCAACATAGATTTGAACTAGGAGAGTGCTTTCTTCTACTTTCATCTTGAATAAGGTTTTGTCGATGGTTCCCTTGATAAATCCATTATCCACCAAAAACTGAGACAGAGTTTCAAACCAGGCTCTTGGTGCCTGTTTCAGTCCATAAAGAGCTTTTCTCAGTTTAAAGACTTTGTCAGCTTGATCCTTGATTTCAAATCCTGGGGGTTGCTGTACATAGACTTCTTCTTCAAGTATCCCCTTCAAAAATGCACTTTTAACGTCCATATGGTACATTTTGAATTTATTGTGGGCTGCAAAAGCAAGAAATAATCTGATTGCTTCTAATCTTGCAACTGGGGCATAAGTTTCATCCAAGTCTATCCCATCTGCTTGTGAGTAACCTTTTGCTACAAGTCTAGCTTTATTTCTGACAATATTTCCTTCTTCATCAAGCTTGTTTCTGAATACCCATTTAGTACCTATTATGTTGACATAATCAGGTTTGTCCAGTAATTCCCAAACTTGATTTCTGTCAAATTCGTTGAGTTCTTCTTGCATAGCCAAAATCCAATCTGGATCATTTAGAGCTTCTTCAATTTCCTTGGGTTCATACTGAGATAGATACCATGCTATCATAGCATCAAGCTGATGTCTTGTCCGAACTCCTGCTTCGAAATCACCTATCACCTGTTCTTCAGGGTGATCTCTTATCCATTGATGTACTGGGGGTTGCATCAAGGGGTCTTCATTTTGTTGAATTGGTTCTTCTTGAGCTTGATCATCTTCAGTTAGATCATTTTCCTGTTGTTGTTCAGTTGCAGGTTCTGTTACTGGCAACTGAGACTAATCCTGATCTGTAGTTTTTGAGATCTTTAACCTTCCAATATCAATGAAAACTGGTTTTGGAGTCTTTTCTGATTCAGACTGACAAACTGGTTCTTCCTTGTCTGCAATTGTATCTCCAGGGAACTTTGGTTGATCAAAAACCACATGTATTGATTCTTCATGCTTGAGTGTCCATTTGTTTAATACTCTAAAAGGTTTACTGACACTTGAGTATGCCAAAAATATTCCTTCATCAACTTTGGGCTGAAAAACTTTGAGCTGATCCTTTCCATTTTTGTGAACAAAGCATTTACTTCCAAAGGCATGAAAATATGAAACATTTGGTTTTCTTCCTTTCCAAATCTCATAAGGTGTCTTTTCATTTCTCATGTTCATGAGAGCTCAATTTTGAGTATATCAAGCTGTATTCACTGCTTCTACCCAATATCTTTCTGGCAGTTTTGATTCGCAAATCATTGTCCTTCTAGCTTCTTTGAGTTTTCTATTCATTCTTTCAGCTACTCCATTCTGTTGCGGTGTTGCTGTAGCTGCAAGCTGATGTAGTACTCCATTTTCTCCACAATATTCAATGATTATATTGGTGAGAAATTCAGTTCCTTTGTCAGATCTGATTTTGACCACTGTAACTCCTTTCTGATTTTGGAGTCTCTTTAGTAACTTTGTGAGTTGTTGCTTAGTTTCACTTTTCTTGGACATGAAGTTAACCCAAGTATATCCTGAAAAGTCATCAACTAACACCAAGGTGTATTTATTTCCACTAACACTGATTGGTGTAATTGGTCCAAATAAGTCCATATGCATCAGTTCTAAAAATCTGTTTCTTGAGTGTTGAGACTTAGTCTTGAAACTTGCTTTGGTTTTCTTTCCTTGTTGACATGCATCACACAAGCTATCCTTCTTGTATGGCATTTCTTGTAGTCCGATCACCAAGTTCTTTTTGACAAGTAAGTTGATATCATCGAAATTGAGGTGACTCGGTTTCTTGTGCCATAGCCAACTGAGTTCTGACTTGGTATGCACAATCAAACAAGTTTCTAAAACTGCTGTAGACCAATCTACAACATACATATTCTCTTCCCTTCATCCGGAAATAACTACTTGGAATGTTGTTTCGCTGACGACAATGCATAATTCCTTATCAAATGTTACTATATATCCCATGTCGCAGAATTGACTTGTGCTGAGTAGATTGTAGTGAAGTCCTTCCACATAAGATACATTCTTGATAGTAAGTCTATTCCTGATTAGGGTTCCATAACCTTTTGTATCCTGGTTTATCCTTGCTTCCAAAATTTACTCTTGGTCCATCTTTGGCCACAAAATCAACTAGACAGTCCTTGCTCCTTGTCATATGTCTTGAGCATCCACTGTCAATATAACATATATCCTACAAAACAAATTAAAATGTTTTAGGTACTCAACTCTGCTTGGGTCCATAGTGGTCAGTTGTCAGTACAACTCGAGGGATATTTCCATAAGGTTTTCTCTGGAAAATGTTGCACTTATTTTCATATATATAAGCCACACTCCCATAGTATCTACTTTTGGACTGTGTCTTATTTATATGTTCTCTCAAGTCTTTCGGCTGAAACTGATTTCAAAATGCCTTTTATTGTTAAACGCTGAATAATAACCATCATTCATCTTGTACTGAGGTCTTGGCCGACTTCTGTACTAAGGCTTTTGCTGAGAACTAGGATAAGTTCTCTGCTGAGTCTTGAAGTGAGACTTCTAATAAGTCTTCTATCTAGAATGATTGTTCCTATCAGTTTTATCAATAGTTTAGTAAAATTCAAATCTTCATCAGTGGGAAATAATCTTCCTTTCTCCCTGACTGTGTGAATCCTTGAATGATTGACATTCTTAGTTCTACTCTGATTAAAATTTCTCTGGTTCTTGACATGGTCAACTTTTGTAGATCTGGCAGTTGGTCTACCATTTCTGTTTCCTTTAGGTACAACTGATCTACGTTTTGATTTACCTTTATTGGTAGGTGCAGTTGTTTTCTTAGAAAACTGAGTTGACTTATGTGATGTTGACTTTACTGGTTCAACAATTTTCTTAGTTTGTAGAAGTTGCTCGGCTACAAACTTAATACCAGTTTTGATATTAGGTTCAGCTGTCTTGCTAGTTTTGTCCTTAGAAGATTGTTGTGTATCAAATCCTAAGCCAGTTCTGTCTCTATATGGCTTTCCGGATTTGAATCCAGCTTGATTGAGCAAAAGATTCAGTTGATGCTGCTGATGTAGTAGGCTGATACAGACTCTTCCCTTTGTCAGTTCTAGTCAGTTTCATCATGTTCAGTTCAGACTTCAATCTGTCAACTTCAAGAATTAGAGCTTCTTTCTCAGCTTTAATTGATTCATAACCAGCTTGGATGGTTACCAGGTGATTCATCAATTCGACAAGTGTTTCTTCTTGTTCTAGATTTCTTGGATTGGAGTCAACAATCAAAGAACACGCATTTTGCATGGAAATCTGTGCTGAGCTATACTTTGAATTAGATTCACATACCATATTCGATTCTTCCATGTGAGCCATAAGAGCTGTATCATTTGATAATCTTTCAGTGCCAGATTTATAGTCTGACTCATCTCCAGCTAAGAGAGCTCTTCTGCCAGTTCTTCGTTGCTGAGTCTTCTTACCAGCCAGCTCTGGACATTCAACTTTGTAGTGTCCAGGCTTCTTGCAGTTAAAGCAGAGATATTCATCGTCTTTTCTCTTTTCAGGAGTCTTCTTGATAAACTTCTGAGTGACTAGATGTCCACTCTTCATTCTTCGAATTCTATTCATCATTAGAGCATCTGCTCCTCAATCTCATCCAATTGCTGAAGATTGCTAGATGAGGTTTCTTGATTGTCATTTGAAGCTGCTGCGAGAGCCATTGTTTTAGGTTCCTCCAGAGCCTTCATTATTGCAGCAGTGCTTGTGAAATCCTTGCTGAATTCATAAGCCTTCAGGTCTGAGAAGATTTTGAAAGAATCTTCTAAATCAAGTCTTCTCGATTCTTCCATTGTTGTGACCTTCATCTTCGAGCACATGTGTAAAGCCTTCAAGATTCTTGTGTTGATCTCTTTCTTGGTGTACTCGATCTTGAGTAAAGCTAGTTCGTCCATGATGGCACTGAATCTTGTTTCCATCTGATCAATATTTTCGCTTGACTTCATCTTGAAATTTTCAAACTTCTATTTTGCAACTGAGATCTTGTTTTCTTTGATGGAGTCAGTTCATTCACAAACCAGTTGGAGTTTTTCCCACATCTCTTTTGCAGTAGTGCAATCCTTGACCTTCAAATACATATTGCTGTCAAGAGTTCTGAGTATGATATCCATGGCAACGTTGTTCAGGTTATACCTCTTTCGGTCATCACTGGTCCACTCGCTTTTGGGCTTGAGAACTCTAACTTGTTCACCATTGACAGTTTGCATGTGAGTGATTTGACTAGGTCCATCAATAAGTACGTCTATCATCTCATCATGAGAGGCTGCTAGAAAGGCCTGCAAACGACGTTTGTATTCATCAAATCTATCCATGTTGCACATTAGCATCTGTCTGGCATACTGATTGTTATCCATTGTGTGAGTGAATGAAAACTGGATTATGCAAAGACTGGAAATTGAAAAAATGAGCTTTTTTAGGAGAATAACTAAAGGAGATAACTAGAGCTAGTGAATTTTTAACAATGACTTGTTAAAGAACACTGCTCCGATACCAATTGTTGGTCCCTTGGAAAGGCTGACACAAGTTTAGAGGGGTAAATGACTTGTCACCAAAAACTAGATCTAAAACGATTAAGGTTAAGTTTTAACTTGTGTGGAGTTGAGCTGACTAAGCTGAGTCTAAGTCAAACTGACTTATAACAAAACTGAATCAACCGGCAGCGGATTTGAGTTTTAGCCTTTATCTGGATCTTGTTATAAGAAAAAGCTGAGTATGCAAAACTGAATTCTGGTGAATGTCAGTTTGTGTACTGTGAGTAAGTATAACAATCAGATTCAGTATGATGTATAAATAATAATAAATGCTGAATAAGTAAATGACTAAATGTAAATACGTAAAGTCAGCAGAGCAAGAATTATACTGGTTCCAGGTGGTGTAATCCTGTACGTCCACTCTTCCCCTGTGATGTAGGAGGAAAATTCTACTAGAAATTTCTGAGGTAAGCTGTTACAAAAAGTCCTAAACGATAGTCATTGACTAATCCCTAGTGTCACTATCTAAACAATCAAAGAATAGGTCGGATTGCTGCTCTCCAACTGCTTGAGCCACTGGTCCTTGGAGGGTTGTGTTGTCTCTTCACCAGCTACCACCACAAACACAGTCTACCCGATTGCAAATGACAACTGTCCTTGGCAAATCCTTGACCGGGTTGCTTCAGAGTCTAAACCTTTGATTAAGAATCAAAGTTGGGCTAAAAATCAATAAATTGATTCTTTCTTGTGGTTCTTCAAAGTGTCAAATTTTGGATTTGATCGATGTAGCTTGAACACTTGAAGAAATCTAGATATGATATTGTTGAGTGCAGATATCGATAGCAATTCGGATGAACTAGACTTGTGCACAAGAACGCTTGTAATCTTGTTAATTCGGTGTTTGATCATTGATGCCAAGTCCTCTATTTATAGTGTGAGGTCCAACGTTCATCTTGCTTGAATTTGAATTGTATCAACGTCTATATTTTCAGATTTTAGGTGTCAGTGACCGTTCTGACAAGTCAGTTCTTCATCCAATAGAAAACCTTGATTTGTAACGTTCGAATGTACTTTCAGTTTCTTGGATGGATGACTATAAAACTGAGTATCCTGATCAGTTTTATACTGAGTGTGTCAGTTTTCAGTTTGTTAACTGACATAGAGCATTTAACTGAGTTCTTACACTTCTTCAAAACTTTGTACTCTACTTATCTGATTTTGTATGACTGAATCAGATTACACCATTCCTTATACAAATTTGTTGGTCCCTTGAAAAGGCTTTGGTTATGTTTAGAGGGGGGGTGAATAAACTTAACACTTAAAACTTTTGGAGTTAACAAATTCTGCAACTTCAGCAGTCTGCTGATACTTCAGTAGTCTGCTGATACCTCAGTAGCCTGCTGATAAACAGTAGTCTACTGACAGTTGAGTTTGCTGAATTTGTGCAGCGGAATTATATCAAAATTAAGCCTTAATACTTGTTGTTAAATATGATACTAAGTATTAGATACTCAGTAGTGCAAGTGTGTGATTTCAGTTGCTAGATTCAGTAGGTTGATGTGTAAAATAAACTAAGTGGAGAATGTAAATGCTGAAAGTAAGTAGTCAGATTTTATAGTGGTTCCAGGTGGTGTAATCCTGTCAGTCCACTCTTCTCCTGTGATGTTGGAGGAAATTCACTAGAGATCTTTGATGTAGCTTTTACAAAGATTCCTAAGGTTGCTTGTCCTTCACCAATAACTATGGCTTCACAAACTGAAAACTGGGAACAGGTGGGATTGCTGCTCCTGAGTCTTCCACTGGTCCTTGAAGGGTAGTATTGCCTCTTCACCAGCTCCACCACAAACAACAGTCTTTCACACAACTGTGCTTCACTGTCTTCAGCAGGTTCTTTATAAAATAAAGATTGAATCAAATAAATGATTCAGTTGCAGCAGCTTGATTAGGATGATATAATCAGCAGCTTGCAGTCTTCAAGTGTGTGTACTTGATGTAGCTTGAATGTAGAAAACACTTGAAGAATTTCTCTGGATCAGTAGCTTTAAGTTCAGTAGGTTCAGTAGGGTGTTTTTCAGCTCAGTAAAATATCTCTTCAAAGTTTATCAATTTTCATCATCTTGTTTCTGAGTTGAAAGTCCTCTATTTATAGGTAGGAGTGCATGTGACTTGTATTTGAAATTCAAATGTAACCGTTCCTTGTTTTTGTCCTATCTGATTTGCATTCTATCACTATTCATAGGACTGACACTGTCAGAATTCCTTTTTTTGACAGTGCAGTCTGTCCACCCTTTGACTTATAACCATTGGATAAAGATCTAAATCATCCCAACGTTCTTTTAATCTCAGCCTTTGATTTCTTTGATAAGTCAGAGGTAGTTGGCTGTCCTTATCCATGTAATCTTCCAATATAATCTTGAATTAACCGAGGTATATTATCAGCAGGTTCATCAGTCTGCTGAGATACCTATCAGTCTGCTGAACTGTAATTTGCTGTGTATAAAATACAATGCAGCTGACTTCTTTTATCTAACTTTTATTTGTGAAGTTAGATTACACCTTTTTAATAATAACCAAATTCCAAACATCATCCAACTTGTGGAACTTAGACCTTCTTCACAAGGTATATGGAATCAGTTTAGGTCATTACAGACTTGCCTAAATTTTGATTTCATATCCTTGACTTAAATTACTAAGTTTGATCCCTTAGCCTTTTGCAACTGAGTTTGAACCCTCAGCCTTCAGTCTTCAGCAAGTTCCAGACTAGTCTACTGACTTATCTACCCTACTGATATTTGACCAGTCTGCTGATATAAATCAGCAGCCCTTTACAGTGCTTGTTTGATCAAACCTATTCATAAATCAAACTCTAATAAACCTATACATTTGATCTAGACATCTTTTTTCCTTTGCACTATAACAGCTAGTCTGGCACTCATCATCAAAGCATAGAAATAAGTCTAACAATTTCCCCCTTTTTGGTGATGATGCCACTACCCTCACCTAACAGCAAAGCAAAAAGATAAAACCAAAAACAGAACAAATATAGTCATCTTTCATTATAATTAATTGTTCAAAGATATTACAGTCTAGAATCAGCAAAAACATAATGCAGTTAAAGTATGCTGATCTACTGTCTTCTTTCTCTTTCTTGTCTGGCCTTCTCAACTTGTTCTTGATAGGCCCTGATTTCTGCTATCATATCACTCATCCATTCATTTTTCAATCAGTGTAAAATCAATGTAGGGATTGACTTCTTTTCACCACTTCCATGCTTCAGGCAGGAGAAGATTGATTTGATTCACTTTGAATCCAAACTTCATGTATAGTTCCTTAAACTCTTCAAGTGAATCCTTTGATTTTGTGATAGGCAAGTTCCTATCACCTCTGCCACTTCTTCCACCTCTTCCACTTCTGCCACCTCTGTTGCTTGCCCTTAATGCTCTAATACTTGCCTCCCAAAATTTTAGTCCCAAGAAAGAGTTGAGTCCTTCATGAAACCCCTTGTCTTGATAAGGTTTCCTCCTATTGTAGTATTCTTTCTTGTACTGTCTAAAGAGATCATCAGTAAGCTGGCCTCTGCCAGGTGCAGGTTGCCTGAGAGTATTAGTTTCATCTGTCCATCTTTTTTGCGAATAAAGTCTTGCAGCCTCTTTTGCTGCTGCTGTTTGGCCTTCTTCCCCCTTAGTGACATCATCAACAAACCGGGACATTAGGCCATGAACACCCTCCTGAGAGATTACCAGATTATTTAGTTGTCCTTCCATAATCTCAGTTCTGGTATCAATTGCAGTAATCCTTGATTGCAGGGTCTCTTCCAGTAGATTGATCCTTTCAGTAACTTTAGGATCCAATCCAGCAAGTTGGGATGTTCCAGCAGCCTCAGTAGGCTTAGGTGTATCAGCAAGGTTGTCAAGTTTCTGATGAATGGATATAAATTGGACTTTCAGAAACTTCTCTTTTGCAGTGTTTCCAACCTTGATTCCCCTCACATCTAGTATCAGATCATTCACAGCATTTTGAGTAGATGTGAAGTTTGAAGCAACTGTATTGGTAGATTGTCTGTTTTCATTTACCATTTTCATGAGTTCTTCAAATCTCTCTTCCTGTCTATCCAGTTGAGTTCTTAACTGTTGTATATCATGCCTCACGGTCCTTAACTCATTCAAAACTTCTACTGGTATCTCACCAGTCATTCTTCCACCAGTAGCCTCATCAGCAGGCTCCTCAACATTGTATTGTGGCCTCTGATTGCTCACAATCAATGCCCAACTCCTATCTAATCCAGCAGGATTAGGTCCTTGATATTCTTCCAAGATAGGATCAAGCGCTGGTTCTTCAAAAATAGGAACAAATGCCCGTGGGGGATCAACATCAACAATTTCTTCTTCAGGCATTTGGAACTCCTCATCACTAAAGTCATAGTCTAGCAGCTGCTCATCCATATTAACAGCAGTCTGCTGACCATCTTTCCCTTCAGTGGTCTTGTCTCCAGTAGGCTCCACTACAACAGCCTCTTTCGCTACAAGGGTATCCTCCATACCCAAAATAGGTTCCAACCTTTGTCCAAGTGCTGTTTGAGACTCAGCAGCATGTACCTCCTGTTCCAACCTGTGTCCAGGTGCTGTTTGCAACTCAGCAACCTGTACCCCCTCTTCAGCTCTTTGTGGATTGAATATAGCCTCATTATCCACTTGAAATCCTTCAGCATGACCAATCTTGGTCAGGATAATGGCGGTTTTAGTAAGAATACCCTCAAAGTCAAATCCATCTTGATATTCAATAGATTCTTCTGAGCTGGCACTAGGTTCACTGAAGTCAGTAACCTTCTCTTCATCCAAATCCTCACTCTGTTCAGCTTCAGTTTGTGCAGTAGGCTCTACAACATGGAATGTAACAGATTCATCAGCTAGCCTACCGGCACTTAGATTAACTCCTTCATTGATCAATGCCTCCAGATCATCCATGGTGAGATCCTGTAGATCCTCATCCATCTCTCCAGTCTGCTGGCCCTCAGCAGACTTACCAGTCTCAGTGGGTTCATCTTCCATGCTCTCAATGCCTCCTTGACCAGCAGCTTCAATTGTTGTTTCTTTAGCCACTCCACTGGTCTCCCCAGGAAACATGGGGGAATCATCATCAGAATCTGATGAATCACTGTCTGGTGTGTGCTTTGGATCTCTGAACATGATTCCTCCACTTTTCTTTCCTTCATCCAAAAGATCCATCAGCCTGGATTGCAGCATGCTTGTGTCTAACAAATCCAACAGGCTGTCCACACCCAGCTGCTCAAATGCCCATTCTTCAAATCCACTCATCGGATCAGCAGCTGGTTTCTGTTTCTTGTAGAATCCAAACTTCCACTGAAAATAGTTTTGCACCTTTTTGAAGTTAGGATCTACTTTGCCTTTCTTAGATGCCTTCTCATTTGGCATAGATGGCTTTCTAGTGGTAGGTTCAGCAGCTTGCTGACCTCCAAAAGCTCCCACAAGTAAATTCATTGTTTCTCCAACAGATGCTTCAAAGTCAGTAGGTTGCTGAGGTGGTATATTTGTACCTACTACTTCTATCTGAACAACACTTGGTTCCCCCTGACTTACATGCTCATCAGCAGGGTTAGCAGTAGACTGCTCTTCCCCCTGAGTTCTTGCAATACTTGCAGGGTCTTCAACCAATTCTTCAACTACCACAGCAGGTTCAGGTTTAGTGGTTTGATGTGGGTCTTCAGTAGATACTACAGCAGGCTCAGGGTTAGTAGACTGCTGTATATCTCCAACAGATTGCTCAACAACAACCTGTACAGCTTCAGTAGACTTAACAACCTCTTCAGGTGAGGAGTCAGTAATTTCCACAGGCTTGCTGATAGTTAAGGGCTCAGCCTCAATAGCCTCTTCTTCCTCTTCTACTGATGCTTCCTCTTGGACTCTTTGTGCCTCCAAGTTTTTTAATTCTTTCCCCTTTCCATGTTTCTTTTTGTGGATAATTTGTTTTCTTCTCTTGGAAAGTGGTTCATCATCTTTCTCAACCACAATAGACTTCCTTTTTCTACTAGCTTCCTTCTGATGTTCCCTCAGAATCTCAACAACAGTTCTTCTTGCAGCAACAGCAGGGTCAGTACCTTCAGATTCAGCTGGACCCTCAGCAGACTTAACAGTCTGTACTGTTTGCTTCTTTGTCCTCTTAGGCTTTAAGATCTCAGTGATCTTCCTTGTGTCTACAGCCTTTCTTTTCTCAGTGGTCTTCTTTGGTGCAGCAGGTTTAGTAGATTTCTTCTTAGTTTGCTGGACCTGCTCACCACCAGCATCACCATCATCTCCATTACTGTCATCATCAGCAGCAGGGTCAACAACATCTTCATCATTATCTAGACCAGGAATAGCATAATCAATTTCCTTCTTGTATCTAGACTGATTAATCTTCTCAGGTTCAATATCAGGAACCTCCAAGTGATTCAACAGGGTTTGAACCATTAATCCTAAGGGAAAGGCCTTGGATTTCCTTTTTCCCTCTTTATCTTCCTTGGCTACCTTCTTCATGTAATGAATGAAGTAACCAGCCCAATCAAATCTCATGCTCCTGCAAATAATCACCATCAACTCTATCTTGGGTCCTGATAGAGTGTCCATACTTCCAACTAGTCCAAGTATGTTCTTTGCAATGAGCTTGCTCAGCAGACTGTACTCATTTCCACTATGTCTGCAATTGGTGCCTGGAATGGATTTGGTGGCTGTATTTGTTTTGATTTGATCAACAAAAGCCATCTTGGATAGTCCCATTGCTTCAGGATTTACTGGACCATCCGCTACTTCCTCAAATCCAAAAACTTCCCTCAGTAGACTAGGGGAAACTTCAATCTCCTCAGCATTCACAGTTGTCTTGAATGCTTCAGTTCCTTCTTCCACAACCATGTTCTTCCAGAAATCAATAACATTGGTGTATGATATTGTTTCTAATCTGATATTGAGTATATTCTCCAAACCAGCAAACCTCCTTATTCTTCGACCGATATTAATGGCCAATTCAGTTTTGTTTGCATCAACAACAAAACCTCTAACACTTTGGCTTGATTCAATCTGGACATCATTCTTTTCCGCCATTTTTATGAGAAGAATGAGATGAAGAATATGGATTGTAAATCTGTGTTCACACAGTGTAAAAACAGAGATATAGCAGATTTTGTAAGTAGTGAAAATCTGCTGAGTGTAGGTCTGTATATATGGACAGACGGTAGTTGCAACTGTCAGTGCACGTACATTGATGTTAACCACGATTAATCTGAGTAAATGTTGTCTTGACACGTGGCCCATAACTCCTCCATAACGTTTGTAACCGTTGGATCGTGGTAACTATGGTAATAAAGGGTAGGATAAATATCCCGCCAAGCTGCTTTTTGACTTTAGTAAAGTTTGACTGTGTAACGTTCCATTCAGCAGGGTTGTCCTCAGCAGGGTTGGCTCAGCAGTCTGCTGATAAAGTTGCTTCAGCAGCCTGCTGACAAAGTGACTCTGCTGATCCTTGATTTCTTCTTGTTTTGTTCAATTGATAATACAACATGAAGTTTAATACCAATGACTGATCTGTCAAGTGAGCTCACCCAACATGACAAAGACCAATCCCCTTGGCAACCTCATTTGCTCAATTGTCCAAACATAAGTACATGGAATTGTTGATACCAATGACTAATCTGCTAAGTGAGCTCACCCAACATAGCAAAGACTAATCCCCTTGGTGAATTCCAGTACATTGCTGATTATCAGTCAACTTTTATAATTCCAAGTTCAGTCCTTAATTTGGCAAATCTTTCGCTATCAAGTGGTTTAGTGAAAATATCAGCAAGTTGATTTTCAGTAGGGATATATAGGACCACCACATCTTTCTTTTCAACATGATCTCTTATAAAATGATGTCTCACATCAATGTGCTTGGTTCTTGAGTGCAAAACATGATTTTCTGTGATTGCAATTGCACTTGTGTTGTCACACATGATTGGAATTTCCTTTTCTTCAATTCCATAATCCCTTAATTGTTGTCTTAGCCATAGTACTTGTGCACAACAACTTCCAGCAGCTATATATTCAGCTTCAGCAGTGGAAGTTGATATAGAATTCTGTTTCTTGCTGAACCAGGAGACCAGTCTACTTCCCATTAACTGACAAGTTCTTGTAGTGCTTTTTCTATCAATTGCATAATCAGAATCTGAGTAGGATATAACTTTGAAGCTTCCATCCTTGGAATACCATATCCCTACTCCCAAAGTCTCCTTTAGGTATTTGAGAACTCTCTTGACTGCACCTAAATGACTTTCTTTAGGTTTAGATTGAAATCTTGCACAAACACCTACATCAAAGGATATATCAGGTCTGCTGGCAGTAAGGTACAGCAGACTGCTTATCATCCTTCTGTATAAGGTCTGATCAACATCTTTGCCTTCTTTATCTTCATCCAATCTGATGTTTGTACTCATTGGAGTTGATATCTTAGTGCTGTTTTCCATACCAAAATTCTTCAGCAACTCTTTGGTATACTTGGTTTGATGAATGAAGATTCCATCTTTCATCTGTTTAACTTGCAATCCCAAAAAGTAGTTCAATTCTCCCATCATACTCATTTGGAATTTACTCTTCATTAGATTTGCAAACTTCTCACAAAGTAAATCATTTTCAGAACCAAATATTATATCATCCACATAAATCTGTACCAGTAGGGTGCTGTTCCCTTCACTAATTCTAAAAAGTGTCTTGTCAATGGTGCCTTTTGTAAACCCATTGTCCACCAATAATTGAGATAGAGTCTCATACCATGCTCTTGGTGCTTGTTTCAACCCATAAAGTGCTTTGTTGTGTCTATACACTTTATCTTCTTGATCTTTAACTTCAAATCCAGGAGGTTGCTGTACATACACTTCCTCCTCTAGAATGCCATTCAGAAATGCACTTTTGACATCCATTTGAAATACTTTGAAGTTCTTATATGCAGCATGTGCCAAGAATAATCTGATAGCTTCCAATCTTGCAACAGGTGCATAAGTTTCATCAAAATCTATTCCTTCTGCTTGAGAATAGCCTTTTGCAACTAGTCTGGCCTTATTCCTCACAATGGTACCAGATTCATCAAGTTTATTTCTGTATACCCACTTGGTACCAATGATATTTGCATGACATGGCCTTTCAACTAGTGTCCAAACTTGATTTCTTTCAAATTCATTCAATTCTTCTTGCATAGCAATTATCCAATCTGGATCTGAAATTGCTTCTTCAACAACTTTTGGTTCCATTTGAGATTGAAAACAAGTAAACATAGCCTGCAGTTGTCTTCTAGTCCTTACACATTGTTGTACATTGCCAATAACTTGTTCAGCAGGGTGATTCCTTAACTGTTCGGTAAAAACGTGTTTTAAATTTATAAACCGAAACACCCCAAGTATAAGGATCGTAGTATAGGGTGTTTACGGGTCGTCCTAAGGGAGTGGAATGTTTATCGGATTCAAATATAGATCTATATCAATTATGTCACAATTATCTATCTAAACTAAAGCTGAAACTAACTAAAACCTAAACCTAAAAATTAAAACTAAAACAAGAGTAAAAACAAGCAAGAAAAATAAGAAAACAGAAAGACGGACGAGCGTTCACTAAAGTGAACGAGCGTCTGAAAACTAAACCTAATGGACGAGCGTCTGCTATTGCGGACGAGTGTCTAAATACGAACTGAAGCAGAAAAGTGCAGGAAAACAGCAGGAGATTAGGGTTTATATAACTAAAACTTAAACTAAACTTAATCTAAACGATTCGATTAATAAACAATAAAGGGAAACACAGCGAGGCGATCAGATTCCACCTATCAACCAACAATCCCAACTAGATGGTGATTAAAAAGACATAGTTTTTAGTAGTGATTTTTCACGAATTCAATTAAATTTCTTCAACTAAATTCTAGGGTTTCGTTTATCTTTTTCAAGTAAACTAAACATGCAATCAACACGAAATCACGAACTTGTTTCCAAACTCTTACTCAACTAATCATGCATAATCTCTTAAAACACAATTAGATGCATTACTTTGAATAAAAGAGAACTTAAACAAACAAACTTTCATAAATTTATTCAAGCATAAATCAAACATAGATCGTTTCATCAAATCTTAATTCAATAAAACTTAAACAATATAAAACAGATCCAAAGTAATGAAAAACTATGAAATAAACTCACTAAACTTAAGCATCAAACTCTCTAGTTGGTTTGTGTTGTTGATAGGCTTCCTCCGTCGACTCGCTGCAAGGCTTTTAGCCAACAATCATGTTGAAGATGATTGTTGGGTTGGAGAAGTTCATCTCTATGGAATTAGGGTTCTGGCCGCAGCTTTTTGGTGTGAAAGTGCGATCTCAATTATGTGGTATATAAGTATGAAATTAGGGTTGAGAAGCTGTTGCTATATATAGAGTTTTAAGTCGGCTGGAAGTAAGTCGGCTGTGGACGCCCGTCTGCCCATCCGGACGCCCGTCCAGAATGCCTGGACGCTGAGTAAACGCTCGTTCATCCTCCGTCCGAACTCTCTGAATGTAGAATACAATTCCGGACGCTCGTTCACTTTATCAAACGCCCGTCTGGAATGGACGCTGCACGAACGCTCGTCCAAGATGCTGAGGGTCGGATTTCTTCATCTTTATCCAATTTCTTCAAGCCAATTCCAACTCTATCTTGAATAATTCGACTTGAGCTTCATTTATCCTCTTATAACACTCGAAAATCAACACCTACATGATAAATAAACAATGCAAAAACGTAATAAAATCCAAATAATAATAATTCCATTAAATTAACACTTAAAATCATCAATTTTGCATACAACCCTCTTAAAATCATCTTTATTAAATAATTACACTTAAACCCTTAATTCTCATGTAAATTATGCAAATGTGGGAAAAATAATAATGAAATACACCCTTAATAATCATATAAATATGGCCTTAACAACTCCCCCACACTTAGCTTTTTGTACGTCCTCGGACAAAACAATCAAAACTATAGCTCAACTTTATATGCAATCCACATAGATTTCTAACTCACGTAACAAAAGATACAACAACTATAGCAAACAATACCATCACAGAGATAGATTCGGTGTAAGTGTGACAAGCCATTCTCAATCTAGCAAGCCTTTCAAAGAATTATCCTTTCAAAAATTCCAATGACTATCCTAGGTACAGACAGTAACAGCTCCACTCAAAGCCTTCCCACGCACTCAGTAGGATAATCCCTACAACATATCATGCGGTTCTACTGGGTATAAGATCCATGATAACAAAGACTTTACTTTATTTTAACTCATCATTTTTCAAAATTTTTCAAATGTGACGCATATCAGAATAAGCTCTTACCCATCATAGTAGAATAGGACATTTCGAGATAATCCCCTACCTACTCAAATCATAAGGTAGCTATAAACTGACTGTCGTGAGCTTTTGGTCATCATAGTGGTATAGGACATACGAGGTATACCCTACCGCACTCCAATCATCGACCAGCTTCCGACAAACGTATCTATTAATAATTGCTCACTCACTTTATTTATTCACTTTTCAAAGTCATAAGTTACATCTCACCTATCACATTCAAACTTTATGATATTCACAGTACATGGTCTAACTTAGGTGTAACTATACCGACCTTCCTAAGATAAATCATTAAAAATAATGAAAGGATATAATTCAAAAGTCATGCTTCAAAATCAATGGCTCTCGTGAACGTGAAAAACGAATACTATCTCCATAAAAGTAAAGACACGCTATAATTATCTCACTAAGTCACATACTATCATCGTTAGAAAACTACAACTAGCAAGCATCTAGTTCCAATTATATGCTCGAGACTCACAAAAAATTTTAAATTTCGCAGAAATTTAACTTTCACTCATATTTCAAAGGATATAGCATAAAAACATACCCAAACACCCCCCCACACTTAAATCACATTATGTCCTCAGAATGTGCAGAATAAAAGAAAAAGAAAACTTAGCTGGTTTCAACGGTGGTTGTCGGATGAAAGTTGGCAGAGGTCAGGCCGGAGCATGAATGTACCGCTGCAACTCGAATAGACAACACTGGACATAAAAGCTTGTGAACCTGCTCAAAAGTATCTGCCACACTCGACATACCATATAATCTCGGGGTACACGGGGTATATGAGCAACACATAACACAAAACACTCACAATGAACGTAAGAGGATTAACCATCAACACAAAATCAACTAAAGTATTATTTCTAAAACAATAAAACAAAACAACCTAAGAAAAGAAAATAAACAAAGAAAACTAGGTTGCCTCCTAGGAGCGCTCTTTTAAAGTCAATAGCTTGACACAGATTCCAAAAGATCAACCCGGATCGGGCCACTTTGGTTTGACTACCGCCACCTCAGTATCAGAATCAGAAGTATTGGGGCGGAAATGATTTTCCCCACAACAACAAGTCAAGTGCGCAATAAGATCATTAAACTTTTCTCTCCAAACTACACTGACTCTCTTCTTCTTGTTCTTGCGGATGATAGGCATAGACATAGTGGTATGATCAGAAGTCTCAACAGAAGGTACCTTACGGGTGGATATAGGAACGTCATCATCATCCGACTCAAAGAAATAAGATGGAATCTCTTCACAAATCAGGACATCTGTACTCTCATCTCTTCTTTGGAAATAAAGAATCTCAGGCTTTTCCTTTGGTTGCCCAAAATATTTCTTAAGTCGATGGCCATTCACTTTAAAAGCTTGATTACCATACCCGTTCAAAGTAATTACTCCACTTGGATTAACCTCGAGAATCTCAAATGGACCAGACCATCTAGACTTTAGCTTACCAGGAAACAAATGAAGTCTGGTATTATAGAGTAAAGCCATTTCACCAACTTTGAATTCTCGGTCCTTGATCTTAGCGTCATGGAGTATCTTAGTTCTCTCCTTGCTGATTTTAGCATTCTCGTATGCACGGAGTCTGAATTCGTCGAGCTCGTTCAACTGTAACAACCTTTTCTCCCCACAGAGTTGGCTATCAAAATTTAAGAATTTAATTGCCCAGAAAGCTCTGTGTTCAAGTTCGACAGGTAAATGACAAGCTTTGCCATAAACCATTTGGAAGGGTGACGTGCCCATCGGGGTCTTGAATGCAGTACGATAAGCCCACAACGCGTCATCCAACTTAAGACTCCAATTAGATCGATTATTGTTCACGGTCTTCTCCAAAATTCTTTTCAGGCTCCGGTTGCTTACCTCGACTTGGCCACTAGTTTGAGGATGATAGGGTGTACCAATCTTATGTTTGACACCATACTTCTCAAGGATCTTGTCAAGCGGCGCATTGCAAAAGTGAGTACCTTCATCACTAATGAGTGCTCTCGGACAGCCGAATCTAGTAAAGATATTCTTTTGCAAGAATTTCTTCACGACTTTGTGATCATTAGTTTGGGTAGCTATGGCTTCAACCCACTTGGAAACATAATCCACACAGACGAGGATATACTTATTACCACATGAGGATGGAAAGGGTCCCATAAAATCTATGCCCCATACATCGAAAACTTCGCATTCAAGAATGGGCTTAAGTGGCATTTCCATCCGACTACTCTGCCGTCCGGTTCACTGGCACCTATCACAACCTTTACAAAAGGCTTCTGCATCCTTAAACAGAGTCGGCCAGTAGAATCCAGCTTGAAGGATCTTTGCAACCGTCTTTGGTGTTCCATAGTGACCTCCGGTAGGACCGCTATGGCATTGTTCTAGGATATCCCACTGATCATGCTCAGGAACACACCGTCGAAGCAACCCGTCTTTACAGACTCTGAACAAATAAGGATCTTCCCATACGAGATATTTAAGATCAGAAAAGAACTTTTTCTTTTCCTGATACGTCATATCCTCTAGATGACCACTCGCCAAATAGTTGACGTAGTCAGCATACCACGGCCTAACCGTTTCAAGCTTCATCAATTGCTCAGTCGGAAAATCAATGCCTATATCATTGTGATTCTCTGCACCCTCATTTACTAAGCGAGATAAATGATCAGCCACAATATTCTCACTACCTTTCTTATCTTTAATCACAAGGTCAAACTCTTGTAAAATTAAAATCCATCTAAGTAACCTTGGTTTTGCATCCGCTTTGTCCATAAGGTAGCGTAAAGCTGCGTGATCTGTCCATACAATCACTTGAGAACCTAGAAGATAACTTCTAAACTTGTCAATGGCAAAGACGACGGCTAAGAATTCCTTCTCAGTCGTAGTATAATTGCATTGAGCCGGGTTCAAGGTACGACTCGCATAATAGATGGGCCTGAACCTTTTATCAACTCTTTGACCCAAAACTGCGCCTACGGCATAATTAGAGGCATCGCACATCAATTCGAAAGGCTTGGTCCAGTCAGGTGCTACTAAAATAGGGGCACTGATAAGCTTGTCTTTCAAACAATTGAAAGCTTCCTTACACTTCGCATCGAACAAGAAATCGACATCTTCTTTCAAGAGATTTGATAAAGG